>CM037786.1:56795683-56817046 GCA_021229015.1 Solen grandis | reverse complement strand
AATAAGATTCGAACATAGGACCGATAATTTCATTTTAGGATTAAAGAGCTTCAGGATGATAGAAAGTTGAAACTTACACAGTTTACAGTTCTGCAGAATTTCTACATATATCTTGAGTCTTGACGTCATATGACGTCTTGTGACGTCATAAGCATACTTCTTAATTTTCATATTTGGGCAATGATTTTGACATGATGCCAGTTGTTCAGAATAACGAAAATTTCAGAGTTATGACAGTAAAATATGCCCTTTTGAACAAAAGCACTTTAGCACACTATGACGTCATGTGACGTCAGAGCTAAATATAGTGAAAAATGGTGGTTCACGCTCTACAGCCGCTATTTATGGTCGGATTTTCTTCAAATTTTCACAGATGGTACATCTTGAAAGTTAGGTGTGCATATCCTGTCAGCTAATCGAAATTCCGAAAGACCGAAGTTCTGTGGCTGAAATAAGATTCGAACATAGGACCGAAAATTTCATTTTAGGATTAGAGAGCTTCAGGATGAGATAGAAAGTTGAAACTTAAACAGTTTGCAGTTCTGCAGAATTTCTCAATATATTTTGAGTCGTGAGTCAAATGTCGTCATGTGACGTCATAAGCATACTTTCTTAATTTTCATTTTAGGGCAATGATTTCGACATGATGCCAGTTGTTCAGAATAATGAAAATTTCAGATTTATGACAGTAAAGTATGCGCTTTTAAACAAAAGCATCTTCAGCACCCTATGTCGTCATATGACGTCAGAGCTAAAAGTAGTGAAAAATGGTGTTCGCGCTCTACAGTCGCCATTTATGGTCGGATTTTCTTCAAATTTTCACAGATGGTATATCTTAAACTAAGGTGTGCATATCCTTTCAGCTAACCGAATTTCCGAAAACCGAAGTTCTGTGGCTGAAATAACATTCGAACATAGGACCGTAAATTTTTATTTTAGCATTAAAGAGCTTCAGGATGAGATAGAAAGTTGAAACTTACACAGTTTGCAGTTCTGCAGAATTTCTCAATATATTTTGAGTCGTGACGTCAATGCGTCATGTGACGTCATAAGCATACTTCTTAATTTTCATTTTAGGGCAATGATTTCGACATGATGCCAGTTGTTCAGAATAATGAAAATTCAGATTTATGACAGTAAAGTATGCGCTTTTAAACAAAAGCATCTTCAGCACCCTATGTCGTCATATGACGTCAGAGCTAAAATAGTGAAAAAATGGTGTTCACGCTCTACAGCCGCCATTTATGGTCGGATTTTCTTCAAATTTTCACAGATGGTATATCTTCAAACTAAGGTGTGCATATCCTTTCAGCTAACCGAAATTCCGAAAGACCGAAGTTCTGTGGCTGAAATAAGAATCGAACATAGGACCGAAAATTTCATTTTAGGATTAAAGAGCTTCAGGATGAGATAGAAAGTTGAAACTTACACAGTTTGCAGTTCTGCAGAATTTCTACATATATTTTGATTTCTGACGTCATAGAGTCTTTGACGTCATAAGCATACTTCTTAATTTTTATTTTAGGCAATGATTTCGACATGATGCCAGTTGTTCAGAATAATGAAAATTTCAGATTATGACAGTAAAGATTGCGCTTTTGAACAAAAACATCTTCAGCACCCTATGCGTCATATGACGTCAGAGCTAAAAATAGTGAAAAATGGTGTTCACGCTCTACAGCCGCCATTTATGGTCGGATTTTCTTCAAATTTCACAGATGGTACATCTTGAAACTAAGGTGTGCATATCCTGTCAGCTAACCGAATTTCCGAAAGACCGAAGTTCTGTGGCTGAAATAACATTCGAACATAGGACCGTAAATTTTATTTTAGCATTAAAGAGCTTCAGGATGAGATAGAAAGTTGAAACTTACACAGTTTGCAGTTCTGCAGAATTTCTCAATATATTTTGAGTCGTGACGTCAAATGTCGTCATGTGACGTCATAAGCATAATTCTCAATTTTCATTTTAGGGCAATGATTTCGACATGATACCAGTTGTTCAGAATAATGAAAATTTCAGAGTTATGACAGAAATGGATGCGCTTTTGAAAAAAAGCATCTTCACCACCCTATGACGTCATGTGACGTCAGAGCTAAAATAGTGAAAAATGGTGTTCACGCTCTACAGCCGCCATTTATGGTCGAATTTCTTCAAATTTTCACAGATGGTAATCTTGAAACTAAGTGTGATATCCTTTCAGCTAACCGAAATTCCGAAAACCGAAGTTCTGTGGCTAAATAAGATTCGAACATAGGACCGAAAATTTCATTTTAGGATTAAAGAGCTTCAGGATGAAATAGAAAGTTGAAACTTACACAGTTGTAGTTCTGCAGAATTTCTAAATATATTTTGAGTCGTGACGTCAATGACGTCATGTGACGTCATAAGCATACATCTTAATTTTAATTTGGGGCAATGATTTGACATGATGACAGTTGTTCAGAATAATGAAAATTTCAGAGTTATGACAGAAATAGATGCGCTTTTGAAAAAAAAGCATCATCAGCACCCTATGACGTCATGGACGTCAGAGCTAAAAATAGTGAAAAATGGTGTTCACGCTCTACAGCCGCCATTTATGGATCGAATTTTCTTCAAATTTTCACAGATGGTATATCTTGAAACTAAGATATGTATATCCTTTAAGCTAACCGAAATTCCGAAAACCGAAGTTTTTGTGGCTGAAATAAGAATCGAACATAGGACCGAAAATTTCATTTTAGGATTAAAGAGCTTCAGAATGAGATAGAAAGTTGAAACTTACACAGTTTGCAGTTCTGCAGAATTTCTACAAATATTTTGAGTCGTGACGTCATAAGCATACTTCTTAATTTTTATTTTAGGACAGTGATTTCGACATGATGCCAGTTGTTCAGAATAAGGAAAATTTCAGAGTTATAACAGTAAAGTATACATTTTTGAGCAAAAACATTTTCAGCACCATATGACGTCATGTGACGTTAGAGCTAAAAAATAGTGAAAAATGGTGTTCACGCTCTACAGCCGCCATTTATGGTCGGATTTTCTTAAAATTTCACAGATTTTACATCTTGAAACTAAGGTGTGCATATCCTGTCAGCTAACCGAAATTCCGAAAGACCGAAGTTCTGTGGCTGAAATAAGATTCAAACATGGACCGAACATTTCATTTTAGGATTAAAGAGCTTCAGGATGAGATAGAAAGTTGAAACTTACACAGTTTGCAGTTCTGCAAAATTTCTTAATATATTTTGAGTCGTGACGTCAAATGTCGTCATGTGACGTCATAAGCATACTTCTTAATTTTCATATTAGGGCAATGATTTCGACATGATGTCAGTTGTCCAGAATAATGAAAATTTCAGTGTTATGACAGTAAAAGTATGAGCTTTTGAACAAAAGCATCTTCAGCACCCCATGACGTCCTGTGACGTCAGAGCTAAAAATATTGAAACATGGTGTTCGCGCTCTACAGCCGCCGTTTATGGTCGGATTTTCTTCAAATTTTCACAGATGGTACACCTTGAAACTAAGTCGTGCATATCCTGCCAGCTAACCGAAATTCCGAAAAACCGAAGTTCTGTGGCTGAAATAAGATTCGAACATAGGACCAAAAATTTCATTTTAGGATTGAAGAGCTTCAGGATGAGATAGAAAGTTGAAACTTACACAGTTTGCAGTTCTGCAGCATTTCTACAAATATTTTGAATCGTGACGTCATTGGATGTCATAAGCATACCACTTAATTTTAATTTGGGGCAATGATTTCGACATGATGCCAGTTGTTCAGAATAATGAAAATTTCAGAGTTATTGCAGTAAAGTGTGCGCTTTTGAGCAACAGCATTTTCAGCACCCTATGACGTCACGTGACGTCAGAGCTAAAATAGTGAAAAATGGTATTCGCGCTCTATAGCCGCCATTTGTGATCAGATTTTCTTCAAATTTTTACAGACGGTACATCTTGAAACTAAGGTGTGAATATTTTGTCAGCTAATCTTAATTCCGAAAAACCGAAGTATTGTGGCTGAAGCAAGATTCGAACATAGGACCTTTAAACTAGAAATCAAGTTTGCAGTCATGTCCTGACGTCATATAACATCATGTTACGTCACAGACTAATACTAAGTTCTTATCATTTGCACTAATTTCGGAATATAATGTCAATTGTTTAGCATGAACATGAAATACTACCAGAGGTGAATCATTACATGAAACTTCTATTTCCTGCTTTTTGCATTAACACAGCTTGCAGAAAGTCCTATCATTCGTTTTCACGAATGACATCTAGTTATTATTATTCTTTTTTTCTTCCTAACTTAAACGCTTATTTTATATGTTGCAATGGACATAGGACGATGAAATTTTTATGGCTTATTAGTCACGTGAGGAAATTTTGATTTTTATGATATTCAGCACCCTATGACGTCACATGACGTCACAGCTAAAATAGTGAAAAATGGTGTTCGCGCTCTACAGCCGTCATTTATGGTCGGATTTTCTTCAAATTTCACAGATGGTACATCTTGAATCAAAGGTGTGCATATCCTGCCAGCTAACCGAATTTCCGAAAGACCGAAGTTCTGTGGCTGAAATAAGATTCGAACATAGGACCGAAAATTTCATTTTAGGATTAAAGAGCTTCAGGATGAGATAGAAAGTTGAAACTTACCAGTTTGCAGTTCTGCAGAATTTCTACAAATATTTTCAGTCGTGACGTCATATAACGTCATGTGACGTCATAGGCATACTTCTTATTTTTCATTTTAGTGCAATGATTTCGATATGATGCCAGTTGTTCAGAATAATGAAAATTTCAGAGTTATTACAGTAAAGAATGCGCTTTTGAACAAAAGCATCTTCAGCACCCTATGACGTCACATGACGTCACAGCTAAAAATAGTGAAAAATGGTGTTCGCGCTCTACAGCCGTCATTTATGGTCGGATTTTCTTCATATTTTCACAGATGGTACATCTTGAATCAAAGGTGTGCATATCCTGTCAGCTAACCGAAATTCCGAAAGACCGAAGTTCTGTGGCTGAAATAAGATTCGAACATAGGACCGAAAATTTCATTTTAGGATAAAAGAGCTTCAGGATGAGATAGAAAGTTGAAACTTACACAGTTTGCAGTTCTGCAGAATTTCTATACATATATTGAGTCGTGACGTCAAATGACGTCATATGACGTCATAAGCATACTTCTTAATTTTCATTTTAGGGCAATGATTTCGACATGATGCCAGTTGTTCAGAATAATGAAGATTTTTAGAGTTATGACTGTAAAGTATGCGTTTTTGAACAAAAGCATCTTCAGCACCCTATGACGTCATGTGACGTCAGAGCTAAAAATATTGAACAATGGTGTTCGCGCTCTACTGCCGCCATTTATGGTCGGATTTTTCTTTTAATTTTCACAGATGGTACAACTTGAAACTAAGGTGTAACATATCCTGCCAGCTTACCGAAATTCCGAAAAACCGAAGTTCTGTGGCTGAAGTAAGATTCGAACATAGGACCAAAAATTTCATTTTAGGATTGAAGAGCTTCAGGATGAGATAGAAAGTTGAAACTTGCACAGTTTGCAGTTCTGCATTATTTCTACAAATATTTTGAATCGTGACGTCAGAGGACGCCATAAGCATACCACTTATTTTTAATTTGGGGCAATGATTTCGACATGATGACAATTGTTCAGAATAATGAAAATTTCAGAGTTATTGCAGTAAAGTATGCGCTTTTAAGCAACAGCATTTTCAACACCCTATGACGTCACGTGACGTCAGAGCTAAAAATAGTGAAAAATGGTGTTCGCGCTCTACAGCCGCCATTTATGATGAGATTTTCTTCAAATTTTTACAGATGGTACATCTTGAAACTAAGGTGTGAATATTTGTCAGCTAACCTTAATTCCGAAAAAACCGAAGTATTGTGGCTGAAGTAAGATTCGAACATAGGACCAAAAATTTCATTTTAGGGCTAAAGAACTTCGGGATGAGATAGAAAGTTGAAACTTACACAGTTTGCAGTTCTGCAGAATTTCTTAATATATTTTGAGTCGTGACGTCATATGACGTCATAAGCATACTACTACTAGTGCTACTTTCTTTTTTTTCTTCGTAACTAAACGCTTATTTATAATATAATGTCAATTAATCCACATGAACATGAAATCCTACCAGAGGTGATACATTACATGAAACATTCTATCTCCTGCTTTTTGCATTAACACAGGTTACAGAAAGTCCTATCATTCGTTTTAGACGAATGACATCTAGTTCTTCTTCTTATTATTCTTTTTTTCTTCCTCTTATATTTGTGTTAATTTCGAGGTGTTGCCATTGACTCAGAACAATGAAAATTTTATGGCATATATTTCAAACCATGAGCTTTCGGATGCAATGAATTTTATATTCATACGACGTCATATAACGTCAGATTTGACGTCAGGTGAAAAATGTTTGTACGCGGTCTACAGCCATTATTTCTGGACCGATTTTCATCAAAATTTCACAGAATGTGTATGTTAGGCTCTAGTTGTGCATCCCGGTGTCCGTTTTTTCAAAATTCGAAAAGTCCATGTTCTATAGCGAATCCAAGATTCGAACCAAGGTCGTAAATTTTTAAATGCTTATAAAATCTGTCCTATTTATGATAGAAAGTTGATATTTAGTCAGTATATAGGTCTCTAGAAATTTTAAACATTTTGTGAAAATAAATGTCATATGACGTCACGTGACGAATTTCTAATATTAACAAGAATATTTCTATATGTTGAAATTGTCGAAGGGCAATGAAAATTTAATGACACATGCTTCAAAGGCTGAAATTTTGATTTCTATGATTTTCATATGCCTATGACGTCATATGACGTCACACTTGAAATATGCAACAAAAGTTTGTACGCGGTCTACAGCCATTGTTTATGAACCGATTTTCATCAAATTTTCACAGAATGTGTATATTAAGTTCTAGTTGTACATCTCGGTGTCCGTTTTTCAAAATTCGGAAAGTCCATGGTTCTATAGCGAATTCAAGATTCGAACCAAGGTCGTAAATTTTTAAATGCTTATAAAATCGGATTTATTTGAGATAGAAAAGTGATATTGGGTCAGTATATAGGTCTCTGGGAGTCTTAAACATTTTGTCAAAATAAACGTCACATGACATCACTTGACGTCATTATATGATAATGTATTTCTAATATTAATAAGAGTATTTCTATATGTTGAAATTGTCGAAGGGCAATGAAAATTTAATGACAAATGATTCAGACGCTGAAATTTCGATTTCAATGATTTTCAGAAGCCTATGACGTCATATGACGTCACATTTGAAATTGACTACGAAAGTTTGTACACGGTCCAGAGCCATTATTAATGGGCCGATTTTTATCAATTTTCACAGAATGTGTATATTACGTTCTAATTGTGTATACCGGTGTCCGTTTTTTCAAAATTCGAAAAGTCCAAGCATCTATGGCGGATCCAAGATTCGAACCAAGGACGTCAATTTTTAAATGCTTATAAAAACTGTCCTATTGAGATAGAAAGTTGAAATTTTGTCAGTTAGTAGGTCTCTGGGTGTCTAACAATTATGTGAAAATAAACGTCATATGACGTCACGTGACGTCATTTTTTTATCATTATTACTCTTTTCTTCTTCCTAACTAAACGCTTATTTTAATATGTTGCAATAGTCCTAGACCATGAAATTTTATGGGTTATTAGTCACCTGAGGAAATTTTGTTTTCAATGATTGTCAGCAGCCTATGACGTCACATGACGATACAGCTAAAATAGTGAAAAATGGTGTTCGCGCTCTACAGCCGTCATTTATAGTCGGATTTTCTTCAAATTTTCACAGATGGTACATCTTGAAACTAAGGTGTGCATATCCTGTCAGCCAACCGAAATTCCGAAAGACCGAAGTTCTGTGGCTGAAATAAGATTCGAACATAGGACTGAAAATTTCATTTTAGGATTAAAGAGCTTCAGGATGAGATAGAAAGTTGAAACTTACACAGTTTGCAGTTCTGCAGAATTTCTACATATATTTTGATTCCTGACGTCATATGACGTCATGTGACGTCATAAGCATACTTCTTAATTTTTATTTTAGGGTAATGATTTCGACATGATGCCAGTTGTTCAGAATAATGAAAATTTCAGAGTTATGACAGTAAAGTATGCGCTTTTGAGCAACAGCATTTTCAGCACCCTATGACGTCACGTGACGTCAGAGCCAAAAATAGTGAAAAATGGTGTTCGCGCTCTACAGCCGCCATTTATGATCAGATTTTTCTTCAACTTTTTACAGATGGTACATCTTGAAACTAAGGTGTGAATATTTTGTCAGCTAACCTTAATTCCGAAAAACCGAAGTATTGTGGCTGAAATAAGATTCGAACATAGGACCAAAAATTTCATTTTAGGGTTAAAGAAATTCGGGATGAGATAGAAAGTTGAAACTTACACAGTTTGCAGTTCTGCATAATTTTTCATATATTTTGAGTCGTGACGTCATATGACGTCATAAGCATACTACTACTACTGCTACTTATTTTTTTTTTCTTCGTAACTAAACGCTTATTTTTCGCGGAATATAATGTCAATTGTTCAGCATGAACATGAAATACTACCAGAGGTGAGTCATTACATGAAACTTCTATCTCCTGCTTTTTGCATTAACACAGGTTGCAGAAAGTCCTATCATTCGTTTTGACGAATGACATCTAGTTAGGACTTTCTGCCTACAGGCAGAAAGTCATATTGGGTTTGTACTGTTTTTTAGGACTTTCTGCCTACAGGCAGAAAGTCATATTGGGTTTGTACTGTTTTTTTATTCTTCTTCTTCTTCTTCTTATTAGGTTTTCGCATCGCTGGGCGAAAACCTATTGTTCTTCTTCTGTTTTTTTTTTTTTTCGCACCTCGCAGTGCGA
Source organism: Solen grandis (assembly GCA_021229015.1). NCBI lineage: Eukaryota > Metazoa > Mollusca > Bivalvia > Adapedonta > Solenidae > Solen > Solen grandis. Next base: position 56,808,122 of record CM037786.1, on the reverse strand, counting down.
AAACCTATTGTTCTTCTTCTGTTTTATTTTTTTTTTAGGTTTTCGCATCGCTTGCGAAAACCTATTGTTCTTCTTCTGTTTTATTTTTAGGTTTTCGCATCGCTGGGCGAAAACCTATTGTTCTTCTTCTGTTTTATTTTTTTTTTAGGTTTTCGCATCGCTTGCGAAAACCTATTGTTCTTCTTCTGTTTTTTTTTTTTAGGTTTTTCGCATTCGCTGGGCGAAAACCTATTGTTCTTCTTCTGTTTTATTTTTTTTTTTTTTTTTTTTTATTATTTTTCCGCCGGTTTTTGTGAACGGCATATCGCCATGATAGAAAAAAGGCACAATTATGAAATTTCTACCAGTTTTTCTACTTATATTGAACTTAATCCTTACGTTGAGAAAATTTTTCATTTTTGTCTTTGTTTTTCCGCTAGGGGGCGCTTTGTATAAAATCATAAAAAGAGGAGTAACTCTGTTATTTGGGGTCCGATTCAAATGCGGTTTTTTGCATTATGTTCACTGATGATAGCCTAATAAAAAAATGATAGATTTCAATGATTGGCGTACATAAATCTTTTTGAGCTACGGAAGGTTGAAAGTTCAAACCTTACAAAAAATGGTGAAAATGAGGGTAGGTCTACGAAAAACCTATCCAGTTTTTTCAGAGATGAGATAGAAGAGTTCTTTTTGTTGCATTATGATTTGCAAGACATATACGCACAAAATATATGGGTTGGCGATTTTGAAAAATGCATTGTTTGTCTTCTAGAAACGGTCAAACTTTACTAAATTTTGGGACAAATTAACATTTCTTGAACACATTTGTGTTGCTCCTGATTTTATTTTTTGTTCCTTTTCCATGAAATTTTCACACTTTATGTAGTTTAATTGTTCTGAATGTTCCAGAAAAATTTTTTTAAAAAAATAATGCAAAGGTCCAAGGTCATATCATGATTATTGGATTTTTAAACGGCCTCAAATAGCTCAAAAACTAAAAAAAATTTCATTGTTATCATGTGCGGATAAGATTTAGGTCTTGAAGAGACCTTTCAAATGATGTTTATTTTTTTGAAGATCGAGCTTGATTTGGTCATTTTATGGCAGTTCAAAGTGTATCCTCTTTGGAAAAATTGTAAATTTGTTTTCAAAGTTTGAATTTAGTTATTTTTTTGTGTGATTATCCTGAAGTTTAAAATCTTATAATTCAAGTAAAATAATCTTGATCAAAATCGGTTGTGAAATGTAGTATCTATGACATGACAAAGTTAATGGTTTCTGGAGAGAAAAAAAGTTTTCTTACCTGACGAGGATTACATGTATATGCAAGCAAAAAGAGGCAGACTGTCTTATCTCAAGTAGAATGAGTACCGCTGATCAATTATGTAGGTCAGCCTTTGGAGAATTGGTAGCTATGTTTAAAAGCAGACTGACTTATCTTAGCCACCAATGCAGTACACTGTTATTGAAGCGAATAAATCACTATAAGTTTCTGCTCACATCCTTACCTCCCCTATCTGTCTGTCTGTCTCTCTCTCTCACATAGATTTAATTGGGCATAATGAAAAATATAGCTATGAAAATCTCAACATTAATGTTTTTATGCTAGAGTCAGTTTTGCAAACAATAAGTAATGTGTACCTTTGCATATACCTTTCTACACCATTTTTAAAAAATGTATATATGATTGTAAGGTTACTTGATTTCTGAATACATCTCAGCCTTAGAAAATATCTGCATCATAACAATCATTTACGAATTTTATGAATTTCATATATAATAACTTTATTATGTGTATATACAGTGCGGCTTGTGTGCAAGTCGGCACACGGAACGCACGTTACACGGACACGGAAACGCACGTTGCACGGACACGGAACGCACGGTACACGGTGCGCGCACGTTACACGTTTGGTTCTATATACACGATACGATCCATGCACGATACTAACGCTGGCCAGTTTATTCGGTTAACTTGGTTTTACGTGCATTGACTTCTTTACGCGTCATTTATAAAGGAGAAAGCTAAATGACACTCATTATTGGGAGACAGAACAAAACAACCATCCACTGATGATTTTACAAGACGTATAAAAAATCAATGAGTGTGGTTAGAGCGTCAGTTTTTACTTTCTCTCTCTCCCCCCCCCCCCCCCCCCCCCCCCCCACCACCCCCCTCCCTCTCTCTGTCATAGATGTAACATATAAATCACAATACACCACTACAGCATAGTTATAATACTGCTGTAATCAATTGATTAGGTAGAAAATACTTAAAAAATAGGATTTCAAATTAAAAAGTCAGTTTGTATTGAAATCATTCAGTATTGTATTGAAAACGAGGACACTTTACGTAATCATAACAACAAAGTTGATAAACTACAGGCTAGATTTCCGCGTATATAGCACCTTGGAAGATAGAATTTTCAATATTAAGGGATTTTAATTATAAACATTGCATAAGTCTTACATAGGTTGGAAACATTAGCATTACAGGCAAAAAAAATCATCATGTGATGTACAGGAATCAGCTAAGTAAGCTTTTTAAATCAACCTAAAATTTAAGTGTGAGATTAAAAAAAAGAGAGAAACAGACAGGGAGAGAGACAGTGAAGTACCATGAGAATTAATCGAATACTGCACTGATACATAGATAGCATAGTGTAATAAACAATAACTGATGCTAGTCTAATAACAGAGTATCATGTTCGTGTAGAAAAAATGTGGTACCCGGGTGACTCATGAAAGCAAATCAAAACAACTGTGTTAGGATTTTTAAAAGAAAAAAGTTTCAAGGGAAAAGGGATTTTAAATGGCGGTTTCTTCTTAAAATGATTGCAGTTATATTCTAATACAACTGCTTTGGGGTGTTTTAAACCAACCAAACACAATCCTTTTAAATGATCTGGAAAGGGAAAAAGGATATGAATAATTTAAAAATTGAAATCTTTTGGGGGCACCAAATTGCCCAAAAAAAAAAAACATATTTGGTTTAATTTGGAAAAAAATTTGATTTTTTGGGTTTACATTTTTTTTGCTTAAATTGGGATAAAAAAAAAGTACGTTTTGTGTTTTTTGTAATTACTGAACTTTCTTCAAGGTGGATTATTTTAAAATTTTTTGGTGTTCTGTCTTCTTTCCAAAGGAAAAAGGCCCAAAAAAAAAAAAAGCCAAATGTCTTTTTTTTTTTTTTTCCTTTTTGCCTTTGGTAAAAAAAAACACGAAAACAAAAATTTTCCAGGCAAAATAATAATTTTTTAACGGCAAAGAAAAAAAAGTCCCTAATTAAAAAAAATTTTTCCTCTTTAATTTCATTTTTGCGTAAAAACCTTTTTTTTTGGCCCCCTTTGGTTTCGTTTCTTTTTTCGCACCCTAAACCTGAAAGGCGAAGAACACCTGTAAAATTTTCGTTTTTTTTGTTTTTGCGCATAAAAAGAAAATCAAATAAAAGAAGATAGGGTTTTCCGCCCCCTTTTTTTTTTGTTTTAAACAGGGGACTGTGGGGGCGTTTTCTGCCTTTTGCCCAAAGGAAAAAAACGAAAAATGCCAAAGTTTTATTTTCCTTTGGGGGAAGGCCCGACAACACAAAAGCAAGCAAATATACATTTTTAAAGGCAAAGGACAAAATTTTCGTTTTTAATGCTTTGGTTTTCCCCCCAAAAATTCCCCACCTAAAGGGGTCACCATTTCCGCTTTTGATTAGTCAGCATTTCCAGCTGTCTTACAAAAGAACTTGCTATACTAAAAATTTAACTTTTCCTACTTTTTTTTTCTATTCTTTTTCATATAATTTTTACTCTATTTCTTTGTCAGCAGATTTTTTCGGTTAAAATAACCCGGGAAAAAAACCAGAAGGTTGCCCTTTTGTTCCTTCAATTTTTTTGTTAGCGAAAAAATCAAGGGGAAAATCTCAAAAATGGTCTGTTTTATAACCCAGGACAAAACTTCAAAGAAAAAAACTTTTCTTTCCTTCCCTTTAAAATTTTTTTTTTTGCCAGGCATATTTTGGCTTGCCCAAAAAAAACAAAAAGGGGAAAAATAAAATAGGGGATTTTTTCATTCTTTCGCCTTTGGGTCAAGATAAAAATTTTAAACAATAAAAGGTTTGACATAAAAGGGGTTTTGTACTGCTAACAAAAACATTCAAAGACAATTTTTTTTTTATTTTGCCTTTAAAATTTTTTTTTTTTCCTGGCATTTAATTTTTCACAAAGACAAAGGATTTTTTGAATTTCCCTTTCCCTTTCGGGAAAAACAAGAAAACCCAAACTGCAAAATCCAATTTACTGATTTCTAAAAACTAAAATGTAAATGTAAAAAAATTGTTTTTTTTTGTGCTATTGGGATTTTTTTAAAATCATTTTTAAGCCTACTATATATAGGGGTTATTTGAGTTCCTTTCAAAGACCGGGTCATGCGAAAACCATAATTAAACCTTTGGGGCTTTTTGAGTTATTCCTCTTTGTTTAAATTTTTTGTCCAAACCAAAATTTGTCCAAAATTTTAATGACTTTGGGGAAATTCATATGTATGTTTTTTTTGCAAAACCAAGTGCAGTGCACAAGAACCATAACCCTTTTCCTTGGCATTTTTTTTTTTTATTCCCCTTTTAAAAAAATTTCTTGTCCGGCATAAATTTTCACCTAAGTTTGAATGACTTTTAAAATTATATTTTGTTCTTTAAGAGCCAATGCAGTGCACAAGAACCATAACTCTACCTTGTTTGGGACTTTTTGTTTATTTCCCCCTTTAAAATTTTTTGTCCGGGCATAACTTTTTCCCATAATTTTTAAATTGAAAATTCAATGTATTTTCCTTCAATGTCGGATGCAGTGCCAAAACCATAACTCACCTTGCATTTTTGAGTTACCCCTTTATAAAAAATTTTTGTCCGGAGCTAATTTTTCACAATAAATTTGAATGTTTAAACTTCATAGATGTTCCTTTTAAGACGCAATGTGCAGGGTAAAAAACCATAACCTAACTTTGCACTTTTTTAGTTATTTCCCTTTGTTTAAAATTTTTTTTCCCAAAACAACTTTTTTACCTAATTTGAAACTTGAAACCATATTATGTTCCTTCAGGACGGGTGGTGCGCAGAACCCTAATCTTCCTGTGCACTTTTTGTTTTATTCCCCCCTTTATTATTTTTTTTCCGGGAAATTTCACCATAAGTTAATGACTTGAAACTTTAATTATGTTCCTTCAATGACAAGGAGGGGGGGCCAAGAATCATAACTGTAAACCCTTTTCATTTTGGTTTTTTCCCCTTTGATAGAAATTTTTGCCGGAGGGGAACTTTTTCACAAAAATTTTGCTTGAAATTACATGTAGTTCCTTTAATACGCGGAGTGCAGTGCGTAAAAACCTAACTCTACCTTTTTTCACTTTTTTAGATTTTTCCCTTTTAAGAATTTTTTGTCCGAAGCATAACTTTGTCACCTTTTTTGAATGCTTAAAAATTTTTTTTGTATGTTCCTTGAAAAAGACGCGGATTTTTCTTTTCAAAAGGGACCTTTGTCTCCTTTGTGCATTTTTGGGGGGGTTTTTTTCCCCCCTTTTATAAAATTTAAACCCCCCGGGGGGGTTTTTTAAAAGTCCAAAAGGCAAAAAAATTGTTTTTTGGGGTTTTTGACCCCAAATTTGGGTTTTTTTTTTTTTCGTTGGGGTTTTTGCAAAAAACCCAATAAAAAAAGAAAATTTTCCAATTTTTTTTTTTTAAAAAGGGTTTTAAATTTGCGAAAACCGTTTTATATCGCAATTCTGATTGCGATTTAGTTTTTTTTATTATTTTTTTCCGCCAAATTTTTTTGAACGGGATAAAAACCATGAAAGAAAAAAGGCACAATTTTTTAAAAATTTTTTCCCGTTTTTTTTTTCTTATATGAAAATTTTTAACCCCTTTCGTTGAGAAAATTTTTTATTTTTGGGGGTTTCTTTTCCCGCCAGTGGGGGTTTTTTCCCCCAAATTTTTTAATTTAAAAACCCCCCACTTATTTGAGGTCCCATTTAAAGCGGTTTTTTGCATTCTGTTCCTTTTTGATAGCCCAAAAAAATAAAAAAAGGTTTCCCCAGGGGGGGGTTTTTGTGAAAAATATTTTTTTCTACAGAAGGGTTTAAATTTTGAACCTCCAAAAAAAGGGGAAAAAGGGGTTTTTTCTACCCAAAAACCCATCCCCCTTTTTTTTTGGGGTCTAGATGAAAAATTTTTTTTGCCCCAAATGAAATTTTTTAAAACCCCAAAACGGCCCAAAAAATTTGGGGGGGGGGAATTTAAGAAAAAGTTGGTAGGTCCCCTGGGAAAAGGGGGAAAAATTTACTAAATTTTGAAAAAATTTAAAGGGTTTAAAAAAAAAGTTTTTTTTTTTGCTTTCCCCCCTTTTTTTTTGTTAAAAAATTCTTTAAATTTTCACAAGTTATGTATTGTTTTTTCTGAAAGGGGACCCCCAAATTTTTAAAAAAAAAAAAAATAAATGAAAAAAGGGGGAAGGGGGGAAAAATTAAAGAAAATTTTTTTGTTTTTTTTCGGGGCCCCAAAAAATCCAAAAATAAAAAAAATTTCTTTTTTTAGTATATGAACAAAAGTTTTATTAATTTAAGAGCTCTTTTAGTGTGTTTTTTTTTTTTTTTGATCGGGCTTTATTTTTGGGGGTTTTTTAAAGGGGCCCCCAAAAAATTTTTCCTTTTTTGGAAAAATTTTAAATCAAAATTTTTTCCCTTCAAAAAAAAGATGTAAAAAAAAAAAATGGTCGACTAGTGCGAATTTTTATACTTTAAAATTTTAAATATTTTCTGCATTGGGTAGGGAAAAATTTTAAAAATAAAAAATTTTTTTAAAAAAAATTTTTTTCTCATTTTGGGGCCCGGGGGGGGGGGGTTCTTTTAAAAAAATCCTTTTTCTTATAACCAAAATGTTGAAATCTATCCAAAAGCGGTTTTTTGCATTGTTTTCCCCTTTTTTATAGGGGCCAAAAAAGTATGATATTTTTAAATTTTGATTTTGGGGGGAAAAAAATTTTTAGTACAAAAAAAAAGGTTTTTTAAAATTTGAAAAACCCCCCCCAAAAAACGTGGGGGGGGAGGGGAGGTCAAAAAAAAAAAAAAACCTTTTTTTTTTGAGATCAGATGAAAAATTCTGTTTGCTGCAAATTATTTTTAAACCCTTTGCACAAAATATATTTGGGGGGGGGAAAATTTTTTAAAAAAGCATGGTTTTTTCCCTTGAAACGGACAAACCCCCTAAAATTTTTTTAAAAAAAAAATTCCTAAAAAAATTTTTTTGGGCCCCCCAACCCCCCTTTTTTTTTGGTTCTTTTTTAAGATATTTTCACAATTTTTGTATTGTTAAAACCCTTTAAAAAAGGGGCCCCCAATTTTAAAAAGGGGGGAAAAAAAATTGGGGGAAGGGCAAGGGGTAAATTTTTATTATTGTGTTTTTTTTCGGCCCAAAATTTTCCCCCCAAAAAAAAAATTTCATTTAAAGTATATTAACAAAAAAATTTTGTTCTTTAAAAAGCCCTTTTTCCCCCGATGTTTTCCCTTTTTTTGTTTTTATTTGAATTTTGGGCATTTTTAAAGGGGGCCCCCAAAAAAATTTATCCTCTTTTTTAAAAAATTTTAAATTTTTTAAAAATTTAAATTGTGATATATAAGGAATTTGAATGTTTTATAGTGGGAATTGTATACTTATTGAACCTTTTTCTGCATTGCTAGGTACCCCCAATAGTAAAATTTTTTTAAACGTTTTGGTTTTTCATTTTGCCGCTTGGGGGCGATTTGCTTTAAAAACATTTTAATTAAATTAAAAAAAAAGGGAAGGGCGATTTTTTTTCGACTTTTTTTTTTTTATTTTTTTTTTCAGTGACATCAATTTGAAAAGCCAAAAAAAAAGATAATGCGGGTATTTTTTGGGAAAAAGAATTTGTCATTCAATTCAACATTTGTTCGTAATAGTGTTGAGTGGGATAATTTTCAATTTTCGGTTTCATATTATACTGTTTTTTGTCGGTTTTCAATTGTTGTTTATCGAATACAATTGTCATTTGTCTCCATTTTAAAGCAAAACCCCACCTTTTAAAATTGCAGTACCCCCAAGTCCCCTAAATTTTTTTTCAAAATTTTCGACTAAAATAAAAAGGCAGTTAAAACTCAAAAAAAATTCTTTTGGTAAAAAGAAATTATACATTGCGACAAAAAAAAATGAAAGATCAATGTTTTAAAAAGTTAAACAAAAAAGCCAAAAAACAAAGAAATTTTATTTTTCGGGTTCATGCGATCGTCAACTGAAGGGAAATTTTCTTTTGGAAAAAATATGATATTCGACCACCCAAATTTAAAAGGTAATACCTCAAAAAATACTTTTTTGGGTAAAAAACTGCTTAAACTTTTCGACAGAAATTTTTTGGGAAAAATCACTGTTTAAAAGCATCAAAAATCAATTGAACGAAAAAAGTTTTTCGAATCATGCGACTCATGAAATGAATGGGAAATTTCTTTCATGAAAAACCCATTTTATATCGCGACTTTCATAACTGACAGGTAAACTCAAAAATATTCTTTTTGGTAAAAAAATCTGCATAAACATTTAAAACAAAAAAGTTTGTAAATCCCCTGTATTTAACAGTATTCAAAAAGCCAAAAAAATTAAAAAAATAAAAAAAAAAAAATATTTTTTCGGGGGCATGGGCTGGTGAAAAAGTCTGCTTAAACATTGCGACAGAAAAAGTTTGAAAGATCATGTTAACGTATCAACAAACCATTGAACGAAGAAATGTTTTTCGAATATGCAACTCGTGAACTGAATGGGAAATTTCCTTTTGTGAAAAAAACCTTTTATATCGGGGACTACCTAACTGACAGGGAATTTCTCAAAATTAAATTTTTTTGGGGTTTAAAAAACTGCTTAAACATTGCGGGCAAAAATGTTTGAAAAATCCCCGTTTAAAATATTTGACAAAACCTTTAATGAAGAAAAAATGTTTTTTTTGAATCATTGACTCCCTTTAAAAAAGAAGGAATTGCTTTTGGGGAAAAAACCCATGATATCGCAAAGCGATTCTAGTTAGGTTTTTTCGCCCCCTTTGCAGTGCGAAAACCATTGTTCTTCTTTTGTTTTATTTTTTGGTTTTCGCCCTCGCATTTCGGAAAAACCCAAATTTTTCCCTTTTCGGGGTTTTAAATTTTTTTGGTTTTTTGCACCCCGCAGTCGGAAAAAACCCATTGTTTTCTTTGTTTTATTTTTTTTTTATATTTTTCTAACCTTTTTTTTTGAACGGCAAAATCACCATGATAAAAAAATCACATTTCTGATTTTTTTTTCCAGTTTGTCCTATAACTGATTTGATCCTAACGTTGAGAAAAATTTTTTATTTTTGTCTTAGGTTTTTTCCGCTAGGTGGTTTTTTTGTAAAAAAGACTAAGGGGAAAACTCTGTTTAATTTTAGGTCCATTTAATTTCGGTTTTTTTCATTTTTGTTCCCCTTTTCAAAACTTTAAAAAAAATGGGTAGGTTTCAATTTTTGCGTAAAATAAAAAATTCGTTGGGTACAGGGGGTTTAAAAATTCGAAAACTCGAAAAAAGGGGTGAAATTAAAAGGGGGGGGCTACGAAAAAAGTCCCCATTTTTTTTTTGAGATGAGATAGGGGAAATTTTGTTTTTTGCCGTGATTCCCAAGACAAATAAAGCACCCAAAAAAATTTTTTTGGTGTGGCGATTTTGAGAAATCTGGTTTGGGCCACAGAAAGCGGTCAAACTTTAAACCCAAAATTTTCGAAAAATCAAAATTTTCAAAAACAAAGGAATTTTTTCGGGTTTTTTGCAGCTCCTGATTTTATTTTTTTTTTTCAATTTTTCATCCAAAATTTTACTGTTTTTTGCATTTTTATAAAAAAAAAAAAGTCCAAAAAATAAAAATCAAGCATAAATGCAAAAAGGCAAGGGTATACCAAAATTTTTATTATTTTTTAAACGGGGATACCCAAAAGGGTCCAAATCTAAAAATATTTTTTAGAAAGTATATGAACAAAAAATTTTAGTCTGTGAAGAGGCTTACCCTTAAAATTTTTAGTTTTTAGGATTGGACTTCATTTTGATCAAATGACCCCAGTCCAAAGTTTGTTTCCCCTTATCAAAAAATTGTAAAATCCATTGTTTTTCCCTTTTTTTTGCTCCTGACTTTTTTTTTGTTCCCAAACTTCTTTATTATTTTACTGTTTTTGCATTTTTTTATAAAAAAAAATAAATTCGTAAAAAAAAAACAAGCATAATATGCAAAGGTCAAGGTCATTTACCAATTATTATTATTTTTATCGGCATTAAAATAGCTCCAAATCTAAAATATTTTATAGAGAGTATATGAGCAAAAGTTTTAGTCGTTAAAGAGATCTTTCCATTAATGTTTAGTTTTTGAAGATCGGAATTCAATTGATCAAATGACCACAGTCCAAAGTTTGATCCTCTTATCAAACAATTGTATATCCATATGTTTCCTTTTTTTTGCTGCTCCTGACTTTTTTTGTTCAATCTTCATCATTATTTCACTTTTTATGCATTTTTATAAAAGGTATAAATTCATAGAAACGAAAATCAAGCATAATATGCAAAGGTCAAGGTCATATACAAGTTATTGTTATTTTTATCGGCATAAATAGCTCCAAATCTAAAATATTTATAGAAAGTATATGAACAAAAGTTTTAGTCTGTGAAGAGGTCTTACCATTAATATTTAGTTTTTGAGGATTGGACTTCATTGATCAAATGACCACAGTCCAAAGTTTGATCTCTTATCAAACAATTGTAAATCCATATGTTTCACTTTTTCGCTGCTCCTGACTTTATTTTTTGTTCAATCTTCATCATTATTTCACTGTTTATGCATTTTCATAAAACAAATAAATTCGTAGAAAAAAATCAAGCATAATATGCAAAGGTCAAGGTCATATACCAATTATTATTATTTTTATCGGCATAAAAAAGCTCCAAATCTAAAAATATTTTTATAGAGAGTATATGAACAAAAGTTTTAGTCGTTGAAGAGATCTTTCCATTAATGTTTAGTTTTTGAAGATCGGACTTCAATTGATCAAATGACCACAGTCCAAAGTTGATCCTCTTATCAAACAATTGTATATCCATATGTTTCCTCTTTTTTGCTGCTCCTGACTTTATTTTTGTTCAATCTTCATCATTATTTCACTTTTTATGCATTTTATAAAACGGATAAATTCATAGAAACGAAAATCAAGCATAATATGCAAAGGTCAAGGTCATATACAAGTTATTGTTATTTTTATCGGCATAAATAGCTCCAAATCTAAAATATTTTATAGAAAGTATATGAACAAAGTTTTAGTCTGTGAAGAGTCTTTCCATTGGTGTTTAGTTTTTGAAGATCGGACTTCATTTGATGAAATGACCACAGTCCAAAGTTTGATCCTCTTATCAAACAATTGTATATCCATATGTTTCCTCTTTTTTGCTGCTCCTGACTTTATTTTTTGTTCAATCTTCATCATTATTTCACTGTTTATGCATTTTTATAAAAAAATAAAATCATGAAAAAAGCAAGCATAATATGTCAAGGTCATACCAATTATTGTCATTTTTATTGCACAAAAAGCCCAAATCTAAAACGATCTAATATGAAACGTTTCAATTTCTGTTGCTTAAAAAAGTGATTGAATTGCGAAAACCGATGATATCGCAATTCTGATTGCGATTCTAGTTTATTATTATTTTTCTAACCTTTTTTTGTGAACGGCATATCACCATGATAGAAAAAAGTCACATTTCTGATTTTTTTACCAGTTTTGTCCGAAGATCTCAATTTGATCCTAACGTTGAGAAAATTTTCATTTTTGTCTTAGTTTTGCCGCTAGGTGGCGTTTTGTAAAAATGACTAAGGGCTAATAACTCTGTTATTTGAGGTCCGATTCAAATGCGGTTTTTGCATTGTGTTCCTTGTCAGAAACTTAATAATATATGATACGTTTCAATTATTTGCGTATATAAAACTTTCGTGCTACAGGAGGTTGAACGTTCGAATCTCGAAAAAACGATGATATAAAGGTAGGTCTACGAAAAAAGTCCCCATTTTTTTTTAGTGATGAGATAGGAGAATTTTGTTTGTTGCATGTGATTCGCAAGACATATACGCACAAAATTATGGTGTGGCGATTTGAGAAATGCATGGTTTGTCCACAGTATGCGGTCAAACTTTACCAATATTTTCGAAAAATCAACATTTCAAAGCATGACTTTTACGGTTATTTGCAGCTCCTGACTTTATTTTTATTCAATCTTCATCATTATTTCACTGTTTATGCACTTTTATAAAACAAATAAATTCATAGAAAAAATATCAAGCATAATATGCAAAGGTCAAGGTCATATACCAATTATTATTATTTTATCGGCAAAAATGCTCCAATCTAAAATATTTTATAGAAAGTAAAAATG
>CM037786.1:56745583-56795583 GCA_021229015.1 Solen grandis | reverse complement strand
CCCACCATGGTTTGTATGCGAGATTTTTACGGAGGATATGAGTTGTACTGGTTTCCCTTCCTAAGAGCATAATAGGTTTTAATGCCCACCTATTTCAACAACTCCCAAGGTTGCATTCGCCCCATTACAATAAAAAAAGAGGGGCGTGGGACAGAATCTTGTCAAAACGAAAAAAATTCCAAATTTCCTCAGATGCCCTCAGAATGCACCTCCGTCCTCCTAGAAAAATTTTTTCCCAAGGGGGTATGTCCTCCCCCCCCCCACTACACCCACACCTAAAAACCAAGGGGCTTTTCCCCCCCCCCCCTTTAAAAAAAAATTACCCTAAGTGAAATATAAATTATTTAAAAAGTCAAATGTTATACATTTATTATATTCAACTCCTGTTTTGTCTTTTTCCTTTCCAAGAGTTCAAAGTATTCAGTTTCCTCCTGAGTAAAAACGAACGCAGGATCTTGATTCTACAATTTAATTCTCTTTGATTATTTGCCCAAAATGAGGCAGTTTAGCAGTTTAACGTAAAAAAAATGTCAATTGATATTTTGGCTCAAAAAACATTAAAATTTAATATCACCCATAAAATTTGAAAATGAAAGCAAATCATTAACTAATGCAAGATACCAGAGCTTTGTCAGTAGACAGCTTATAAAGCACTTAACTAATACGGGCCTTCACTTGGCGTATGGAAAAAACCCGGATGTCAGTTTAAACAGGTTGTAGAGGGTTTGAGGTGAATTTTTCCCCAAATTTTCTTTTCCCAAGAAGACTATAACTAGGTATTGCATTTTTAAATGTAGGAGTCCTAATAACCATTTTATGATTAAACTAAGTTTTTACATTGAATGTTCTTACGATAATAGTATTGGTGATTTAGATATGATTTCTCTCTCTGCTAAAATAAAAAGTTATTATTTTGGGAGTTAAAGAGTACCTGCTACTGTTGTATCTTTTTAAACAGGGGAAAAAACCCAGTTTAAAGGGTTTCAGTGCTATTTTGGGGGCAACATTTTGAGAAGGAAATGAAGTTAATTTAAAAATAGGTTTGAAGGGAGGGAGGATATGTTGGGTTTTTTTTGGCGTAAGTTGTACAAAATTGATTTTGACTATTCCGGGAACAATTCAAATCTTGATTAAGACGAAGAGTTTGGGAAAAAAAAAAAACTCTTTTTTCATTGGTTTGCATAAATTATTTGAGGATATTTCATCATATTTGGGAAAGGTTAAGGGTGATATTTTTTGGGCCCCATAAATTTAAATTGGCAAATAAGAATTTAATCTATTTTTTTAACAAAGAAACATCCAGTTAAAAAAAATTCAAACATAAGAAAACAAAGCAGCTGAAAAACTGGACTAATTACCTTGGTAGTGGGACTGTCCTCTATGTCGCAAAACTCGCGTGTATAAATTAGCAAAACATAAGCCATATCTAGTGAAAAGTTTTTTAGGCCTTTTGGCTTAATGGTGCGGATTTAGGGTCTAAATTCTTTTATGTTTTTTGATTCAGTTTTTTTATTTTAGTTTTGTCTTCAAGTGGTTATTTTTAAATATTTATATTTCTTGATTACCTCCCTTTAATTTATTTCTTATTCCAGTGGAAATATATATTAAATATTCCACATATATAATGTTGTGTCTTGGCCCCGGTATAGAAGAATACAAGGGGTTGATAAACTTGTTGATCAGGGAACACTTTTTTTTTATTTTTTTACGCAGAAAGCACTGCGCCATTTGGTGGGTGTAACTTGTTAAGATTTAGGGTTTAAAGATATTTTTTTTCGAAGTTTAGAGTTGAGATAAAGAAGAAGATAGGGCTAACTGTTTAAATTTGTTTAGGTATTTGGATAATTTTATGTTAGTATACAGTTTGGGAGTTAAATTCAGTTTGGTTTCTATCTTTGTTTTTCGATTTAATTAACTTGATTATTTTTAGACATCAATCATTGTTTCAATCATTCGTAAATAAGCTTCAAAATATATTTCATAGCTTAACTTTAATTTATTTATCGACTGGAGAGTCGAAAGGGAAAAATTTTTTTTTTAATATCTATAGTTATTCGACCGCTCGGAATGTTACAAAAGTTGTGCAGCTGTTGGATCAAAGGAATTTCTTGCAATGTCTTACCCCCTGCATTCCCAAAAGTGTTTCAAAAAAATCTTTAAATTGGGCAGTGGTTAGGATTTCTAGCCTTAGGTTTTTGGGAAGCAAGTTCCAAGCAAAGGGGTTTCAACGGAAAATAAGCTGTGTAGCCGGTTTTATTTTAGGAATGATGGAAGTCTATTTGTTAGCATTTTATCTTTAGTCATCTGCTCTAAAGTTTTTTTTATACGTTTTTTTGTAGACAATCGGGACGATTGAATCGGAGGGACTGGGGTTTGTGAAACGATTTTAAGCTTTTTTAAATTTTAATTTTATTCTCAGCCTTGGTATAAGTTTTAATGTAAAAATTTGGGGACTGGAACGGTAAGTGGATTAGAGAAAAGAGTTTAGCTTTTATGTTTTAATTTTTTGGCTTAAATTATCGTTATGACCTTGCCTTTACAATTTCATTTTAGCTTTTTAATTGTGAGGCCTTTTCAAATAAAAATACATAATTGTGAAAATATCATGAAAAATGAACAAAAAATAGTCGGGGAGCGACAAAAAACAGGTTTTTGAATTTTAATTTTTCCCCTAAAATTTAGTGATTTTTGGGACCGTTTCAAAGGGGGCAAACCATGCATTTCTTAATTCGCCCACCAATATTTTGTTGGTATATGTCTGAAATATTTGCAGCAACGAATTCTTCTATCTGATTTCTAAAAAAATGGATAGGTTTTTCGTAGACTACCTTCATCTGCACGTTTTTTTGCGAGGTTCGACCTTTCAACCTTCGTTAGTGGCTAAAAAAATTAAACCCCAATATATACTAGAAGCTATCTTTTTTTTTTGGCTTTCAACAGGAATTAATGCAAAAAACAATTTTGAACCAGACTTCAATTTTTTGATTTTTAAGTGAAGAGTGATTTAAAGTTTAAGGCCCCTAGCGGCAAATGAGAAAAATGATTACAATTTTGTTAGTTCCCTAGGAAATGCAGCAATAGTTCATTCAAGAAATACAAGTCGCACTAGTCAAAACATTATTCTTTTTATCACAATTTGAAGCTAAAATGTTTTAAAATTACCAAAAAAAGGATCAAACCCTTTGGACTGCCTTTAAAATGAACAAATCAAGTCGATCTTCAAAAACAAAACATCACTGGAAACAGCTCTTTAAAACTAAACTTTTGTTAATATACTCTCAAGAAATATTTTTGTTTGCAGCTATTTGGACCCGAAAAAAAAAACAAAATAATGTAATATGACTTGGGACCTTTCAATTTCATTTTAACTTTTTAATTGTGATCCCTTTTCGACAAAAACAATACATAACTTGTAAAAAATATCATGAAGAATACAAAAAATAAAGTCAAGCAAATTTTAAAAAACATTTTTTTGGGAAACTTTAACTTTTCTTAAATTAGTGAAGTTTGACCGTTTCCAGAGGCAAACCTTTACTTTCTTAAATTCGTCCACCCCAATTTTTTGTGCGTATATGCTTGCAAATATTTGCAGCAAACAGAATTCTTCTATTGATTTTAAACAAAAATGGTGGTTTTTTTCGTACCCCTACCCTCATTTGCCCCGTTTTTTGCGAGGTTCGAACTTTCACCTTCTGTAGCTCAAATACTTTCAGCGACACGTACTCTCAAAACCCAATCTATTTTTTTGGTATCAACAGGAAAACAGAATGCGAAAAACCGCATTTGAATCAAAAACCTCAAATAAGGGGATTTATTAGCCATTAATAAATTTCTTTGCAAAACGCCCCTTGCGGGAAAGGTAAGCATAAATGAAATTTTCTAACGTTAGGATCTTTTCAAATACTTGTAATACTGATTAAAATTTCTTACTTTGTGACTTTTTTCTATCGGGTTTGAGGGGGCCCGTTCAAAAAAAAAGGTTAGAAAAATAAAAATTTAAACTAGAATCGCTAATGCGATTATCGGTTTTCGCAAAGCAATTCCATTCATTTAACGAGTAAACATGTTTCGAAAAACATATTTCTCGTTCATTGGCTTTTTGAATACTGTTAAATCATGTCTTTCAACATTTTTGTCGCAATGTTAGCAGACTTTTTACCAAGAAGAATACTTTAAGTATTACCTGTCTGTAATTTAGGGCGCAAACTTGAAAACTTTTTTTTTCAGACTTGGGAACTGCAAAATTATATGGGGTGTTGCTTTATGAGGATGGGCATTTCGACAATTGTACTCGATAAAAAAAATTGCAAACGACACCACATAAAAAAAAAAAATGACACGCGACAATGCGATATGCCACTTAAATTATAACGAAAATAATTTTTGCATTGAAATTTCTTTTCATTTTTTTAAATATCGCATAAATATTTAGTGTTGTTTCAATTGATATCACCCAAAGGAACGAATTTCAAAAATTTCTAAAAATCCCGACTTTAAACATTTTAGTAATAAGGGTGATTCAGCCAAGCGCCCCTGCCCGCAAAATGAGAAAAAATGAGTAAAAATTTACTATTAGGTACCCAGAAAAAAGCAAACAAAAAGGTTTTTAATGGAAGCTACAAGTCGCACTAGTCGAAAAATTCATTCTTTTTTATCACCCTTTGAAGCATAAAAAACTGATTTAAATTTTCCAAAAAAGGATCAACTTTGGCTGGCCGTATTTTGACAAAAACAAGTCCGAAACTTCAAAAACCTAAACATCACTGGAAAAGGGCTATTCAAGAACTAAACTTTTGTTTAAAATACTTTCAATAAATTTTTTGTTTTGGACTATTCGGAGCCCAATAAAAACACAATATCGTAATTGACCTTGACCTTTTAAAAATTTAAATTTTTCTTTAAGTGGGCCTTTTTCATTACAATACTTTAAATTGTGAAAATACAAAGAAGAATGAACTAAAAATAAAGTCAGGAGCGACAAAAAAAATCTTTTCGAAATTTAATTTTTCCTAAAATTAGTGAAATTTGACCGTTTTTAGGGGACAACCAAAAAAATTTTTTTTAAATTCGCTACCCCATTATTTTGTGGTATATGTCTTGCAAAATTTATTTGCAGCAAACGAAATTTTTCTTTTTTTGTCTAACAAAAACGGAAAAGGGTTTTCGTTTAAAATACCCTCATTGACGTTTTTTGCAGAGGTTTTGAACTTTTTTAAACCCTTTCCCTTGCTAGCTCAAAAAGTTTTTAGCCACTCATTTCTAGAAACTATCATATTTTATTAAAGGGTATCAACAAAAAAAATTAAAGCAAAACCGCTTTGGATACTATTTAACTTTTGAGTTTTTAAATTTGAAGAGGCTTTCAAGCTAAGCGCCCCTAGCGCCAAAATGAGAAACAAAATTGATTACAAATTTTCAAATTTGGTACTAGCAATGCAGCAAATAGTTCAATCAAGTTTCGCAAGTCGCACTAGTCGAACATTCTATTTCTTATATATCACATTTTTAAGATAAAAACTGATTACAAAATTTTTCCAAAAAAGGATAAACTTTTGACTGCCGTTATTTGACCAAATCAAGTCCGATCTTCAAAACTAAAAATCATGGAAGAGCTCTTAAAGAACTAAACCTTTGTTCCCATATACTTTTATAAATTTTTTTAGATTGAGCTATTTTATGCCGATAAAATAATAATAATTGGTATATGCCCTTTGACCTTTGCATTTATGCTTGATTTTTTTCTTAAATTTATTTGTTTTATAAAATGAAAAAACAGTGAGATAATGATGAAGATTGAACAAAAAAATAAAGTCAGGAGCAGCGAAAAAGGGGGAAAACCGTATGTTTCAATTGTTTGATAAGAGGTTTCAAACTTTGGATGTGGTCATTGATCAAATGAAGTCCGATCTTCAAAATTAAACACAATAAAAAGATCTCTTCACAGACTAAACTTTGTTATAACTTCTATAAAATTTTTTTAGATTTTGAGGTATTTTATGCCGTTTAAAAATAAAAATAATTGGTATATGATTTGACCGTTGTTAATATGGCTGTTTTTTTTTCCATAATTTATTGTTTTATAAATTGCATTAACAGTGAAAAAAATGATGAAGATTAAAAAATAAAGTCAGGACCTGCAAAAAACATTAAAAGTCATGCTTTAAAAATGTTGAATTTTCGAAAATATTGGTTAAGTTTGACCGCGTACTGTGGACAAACCATGCATTTCCCGAATTCGCCACCCCATATATTTTGTGCATATATGTCTTGCGAATCATATGCAACAAACAAAATTCTCCTATCTCATCTCTGAATAAAATGGGTAGGTTTTTGGTAGACCTACTCTTATTTCACAGTTTTTGCGAGATTCGAACTTTCAACCTCCTGTAGCACGAAAGTTTTATATACGCAAATTTTTGGAACCTATCATCTTTTATTGGGCTATTTACAAGGAACATTATGCAAAAACCGCATTTGAATTGCGATATCATCGGTTTTCGCAATTCAATCTCATTCTTTTCAAACATTGCAATTCACGAATTGTATTACAAAAGCAAATAAATTTCTATGCGTGTGTTGATACTTAAAAATACAAAATTGCTGCTTTTATGTAAAAAGGTGCATAATATGTGATTTATTCAAAGATATAAGCTTTAATCGGACTTCGGTACAAAATTTGTTACAAAGTTTGAAGATGATTGCAAAAGAAATGTTTTTCATATACCCACACAAGTCTGCAAAGTCTATGCAAGGTTCGAACATTTAACCTTCTATAGCCAGTAGAAAAAATCAGGTTTTTGGTCCTTAGATTTATCAAATTTATCAGGCTTTCAACAAGAATATCAACTTTCTTAGTTATAACAACAAGAGTGGTCAGAAGACAACATAGCTTGTTGTAACAACACTTTTTGTCTAAGATTTAAGTTTTTGAAAAGTAGGTCAAACTCCATGGTCAAGGTCACAAGCCAAAAGTCATAGTTCCAAATGATAGATCTTGAATTGGGCTATCTACATGTAAAATATCTAAGCTCTATCTCTTAGAATATAAAAAATATAAGCCAGGTTAAAGGTTTGTTCACGGACGACAACGACGAAAATGACACCGGGGGTTTGACATTAGCTCTCCGGACTTTCTTCCCAGATATCAAGCAAAGTGCCCCTTAGCGGAATATGATAAACAAAATTTATTTACATATTGCAATTTAGGTCTTAGAAATGCAGTAAATTAAGATGGCTGATATCTGCCATTTCTTATTTTCGTGTACTAGCCCTTAAAGGTGAAAGGGGAAATAACGCAATCATGTGTCTTTATGTCTTGGCCAAAAAAGGCGAAAGAAAGAAAACGTGCCATATTGTTGTTATTTCGACTTTGGACAAAGACACGAAATCACAAAATATACCACCTGAAATAAACTTTTGAGGTAACATACTGATTTAAGATTTTTTCATAAAGGATCAGACTTTGGACTTGTAATTTGATCTAATGAAGTCCGATCTTCAAAAACTAAACACCAATGGAAAGATCTCTTCACAAACTAAAACTTTTGTTCATATACTTTTTTTAAAATATTTTTAGATTTGGAGCTATTTTGTGCCAATAAAATAACAATATTTGGTATATGACCTTGACCTTTGCATATTATGCTTGATTTTTTTCTATGATTTTATTTGTTTTATAAAAATGCATAAACAGTGAAAAAATGATGAAGATTGAACAAAAAATAAAGTCAGGAGCAGCAAAAAAGAAGGAAACATATGGATATACAATTGTTTGATAAGAGGATCAAACTTTGGACTGTGGTCATTTGATCAAATGAAGTCCGATCTTCAAAAACTAAACACCAATGGGAAGATCTCTTCACAGACTAAAAATTTTGTTCATATACTTTCTATAAAATATTTTTAGATTTGGAGCTATTTTATGCCGATATAAATAATAATAATTGGTATATGACCTTGACCTTTGCATATTATGCTTGATTTTCTTCCTATGACATTATTTGTTTTATTAAAATGGATAAACAGTGAAATAATGATGAAGATTGAACAAAAAGTAAAGTCAGGAGCAGCAAAAAAGAGGAAACATATGGATATACAAATGTTTGATAAGAGGATCAAACTTTGGACTGTGGTCATTTGATCAAATGAAGTCCGATCTTCAAAAACTAAACACCAATGGAAAGATCTCTTCATAGACTAAAACTTTTGTTCATATACTTTCTATAAAATATTTTTAGATTTGGAGCTATTTTGTGCCGATAAAAATAATACTAATTGGTATATGACCTTGACCTTTACATATTATGCTTGATTTTTTTCTTTGATTTTATTTGTTTTATAAAAATGCATAAACAGTGAATATATGATGAAGATTGAATAAAAAATAAAGTCAGGAGCAGCAAAAAAGAAGGAAACATATGGATATACAATTGTTTGATAAGAGGATCAAACTTTGGACTGTGGTCATTTGATCAAATGAAGTCCGATCTTCAAAAACTAAACATTAATGGAAAGATCTCTTCACAGACTAAAACTTTTGTTCATATACTTTCTATAAAATATTTTTAAATTTGGAGCTATTTTATGCCGATATAAATAATAATAATTGGTATATGACCTTGACCTTTGCATATTATAGGTGATTTTTTTTCTATGATTTTATTTGTTTTATAAAAATGCATTAACAGTGAAAAAATGATGTAGATTGAATAAAAAATAAAATCAGGAGCTGCAAATAACCTTAAAGTCATGCTTTTAAAATGTTGATTTTTCGAAAATATTGGTTATGTTTGACCGCGAACTGTGGACAAATCATGCATTTCTCAAAATTGCCACACCATATATTTTGTGCGTATATTTCTTGCAAATCATATGCAACAAACAAAATTCCCCTCTCTCATCTCTGAATAAAATGGGGACTTTTTTCGTAGACCTACCCTCATTTCACCGTTTTTTCGAGATTCGAACATTCAACCTCCTGTAGCACGAAAGTTTTATATACGCAATTTTTTGGTAACTATCATATTTTATTAAGTTTCTAACAAGGAACACAATGCAAAAAAACGCATTTGAATCGGACCTCAAATAACAGAGTTATTAGCCCTTAGTAACTTTTACAAAACCCCCCTAGCGGCAAAACTAAGACAAAAATGAAAATTTTCTCAACGTTAGGATCAAATTCAGATCATAGGACAAAAAATCAGAAATGTGACTTTTTTCTATCATGGTGATATGCCGTTCACAAAAAAAGGTTAGAAAAATAATAATAAAAAAAAACAAAAAAAACAGAAGAAGAACAATAGGTTTTCGCCCAGCGATGCGAAAACCTAAAAACTGAATAACAATTAATCCAAAAAAAATGATCAAACTTTGGATTGCCGTAAAATGAAAAGATCAAGCCCGATCTTCAAAAACTAAACATTATACGAAAGAACTATTTAGAACTAAAACTTTTGTTCATATACTCTCAATGAAATATTTTTAGATTTGGAGCACTTTGGGGCCGAATAAAAACACAATTATCGTAATATAACCTTGACCTTTTCAATGTTTTTTAACACTATAATTGTGAGGCCCTTTCAAACATAACAATACATAACTTGTGAAAATTTCATGAAGAATGAACAGAAAATAATGTTAGGAGCGACCAAAAAAACAACAACATGTTTTTGAAATTTTAATTTTTCCTAAAATTTAGTGAAGTTTGACCTTTTTCTAGAGGACAAACTATGCATTTCTTAAATTCGCCACCCCATATATTTTGTGCGTATATGTCTTGCAAATCATTTGCAGCAAACAGAATTCTTCTATCTGATTTCTAACAAAAATGGATAGGTTTTTCGTAGACCTACCCTCATTTGCAGTTTTTTTTACGAGATTCAAACTAGAAACTTTCATATTTTATTAGGCTATCAACAAGGAACATAATTCAATTAAGCGCATTTGGATCAGGCTTCAAATTTTTGAGTTATAAGCAAAAGAATGATTTCAAGAAAAGCGCCCCCTAGCGGCAAAATGAGATAGAAAATTGATTAAAATTTTACTGTTTGGTACCTAGCAAAGCAGCAAATAGTTCAATCAAGTATACTAGTCGCACAAGTCAAACTTTTTATTATTGTGTATCAGAATTTGAAGCATAAAACCTGATTTACAATTATTCCAAAAAAGGATCAATCTTTGGACTGCCGTATAATGACCAAATCAAGTCCGATCTTCAAAAACTAAACATCACTGGAAAGAGCTCTTTAAGAACTAAAACTTTTGTTCATATACTCTCAATTAAATATTTTTAGTTTTGGAGCTATTTGTGGCCGAATAAAAACACAATAATCGTAATATGACCTTGACCTTTTCAAATTTCTTTTAATTGTGAGGCCCTTAAACTTAACAAAATATAACGTGTGAAAGTGAAAATTTCATGACAAATAAACAAAAAATAAAGTTAGGAGCGACAAAAAACATGTTTTTGGAATTTTAATTTTTCCTGAATTTAAGTGAAGTTTGATCGTTTCTAGAGGACAAACCACGCATTTCTTAAATTTGCCACCCCACATATTTTGTTTGTATACGTCTTTCAAATGGTATGCAGGAGACTGAATTCTATCTGATCTCTAACAAAAACGGATAGGTTTTTCGTAGACCTACCCTCATTTGCACAGTTGTTTTTTTTGCGAGGTACGAACATTCAACCTTCCGTAGCTCAAAAGTTTTCAGACACATGGACCCTCAAATCTACCATGTTATTAGGCTATTAACAGGGAACAGAATGCAAAAAACCGCATTCGAATTGGACTTCAACTTTTTGAGTTATAAGCAAAAGAATGATTTCAAGAAAAGCGCCCCCTAGCGGCAAAATGAGAAAAAAAATGATTATAATTTTACCATTAGGTACCTAGCAATGCAGCAAATAGTTCAATCAAGTATACTAGTCGCACAAGTCAAACTTTTTATTCTTATGTATCAGAATTTGAAGCATAAAACCTGATTTACAATTATTCCAAAAAATGATCAAAATTTGGACTGCCGTAAAATGATTAAGTCAAGTCCGATCTTCAAAAAATAAACACCAATGGAAAGATCTCTTCACAGACTAAGGTTTTTGTTCCATATACTTTCTATAAAATATTTTTAGATTTGGAGCTATGTTATGCCGATAAGAATAATACTAATTGGTATATGACCTTGACCTTTGCATATTATGCTTGATTTTCTTTCAATGAATTTAATTTGTTTTATAAAAATGCATAAACATTGAAATAATGATGAAGATTGAACAAAACTTAAAATGAGGAGCAGCAAAAAAAAGGAAACATATGGATATACAATTGTTTGATAAGAGGATCAAATTTTGGACTGTGGTCATTTGATCAAATGAAGTCCGATCTTCAAAAACTAAACACCAATGGAAAGATCTCTTCATAGACTAAAACTTTTGTTCATATACTTTCTATAAAATATTTTTAGATTTGGAGCTATTTTATGCCGATAATAATAATAATTGGTATATGACCTTGACCTTTGCATATTATGCTGGATTTTTTTTTCTATGATTTTATTTGATTTATAAAAATGCATAAACAGTGAAAATATGATGAAGATTGAACAAAAATTAAAGTCAGGAGCAGCAAAAAAGAGGAAACATATGGATATACAATTGTTTGATAAGAGGATCAAATTTTGGACTGTGGTCATTTGATCAAATGAAGTCCGATCTTCAAAAACTAAACACCAATAGAAAGACCTCTTCACAGACTAATACTTTTGTTCATATACTTTCTATAAAATATTTTTAGATTTGGAGCTATTTTATTCCTAAATAATAATAATTGGTATATGACCTTGACCTTTGCATATTATGGGTAATATTTTTCTATGATTTTATTTGCTTTATAAAACTGCATTAACAGTGAAAAAATGATGAAGACTGAATAAAAAATAAAGTCAGGAGCTGCAAATAACCTTAAAAGTCATGCTTTTAAAATGTTGATTTTTCGAAAATTTTGGTAATGTTTGACCGCGTACTGTGGACAAACCATGCATTTCTCAAAATTGCCATACCATATATTTTGTGCGTATATGTCTTGCGAATTATATGCAACAAACAAAATTCCCCTCTCTCATCTCTGAAAAAAAATGGGGACTTTTTTCGTAGACCTAACTTTATTTCATCGTTTTTTCGAGATTCGAACTTTCAACCTTCTGTAGAACGAAAGTTTTATATACGCTAATAATTGAAACGTATCATATTTTATTAAGTTTCTGACAAGGAACACAATGCAAAAAAACACATTTGAATCGGACCTCAAATAACAGAGTTATTAGCCCTTAGTCATTTTTAAAAAACGCCACCTAGCGGCAAAAGTAAGACAAAAATGAAAATTTTCTCAACGTTAGGATCAAATTCAGATCATAGGACAAAAGTGGTAAAAAAATCAGAAATGTGACTTTTTTCTATCATGGTGATATGCCGTTCACAAGAAAAAGGTTAGAAAAATAATAATAAACTAGAATCGCTATCGCGATATCATCGGTTTTCGCAAAAGCAATTTACATCAGTTAACGAGTCGAATGATTCGAAAAACATATTTCTTCGTTCAATGGCTTGTTGAATACTGTTAACAGCGATCTTTTAAACATTTTTGTCGCAATGTTTAAACATACTTTTTACCCAAAAGAATATTTTTGAGTATTACCTGTCAGCTATGTAGTCGTGATATCAATGGTTTTCACGAAAGCAATTCCATTCTGTTCACGAATTGCATGATTCGAAGAACATTTCTTCGTTCAATGGCTTGTTGATACTGTTAGCAGTGATCTTTCAAACATTTCTGTCGCAATGTTTAAGCAGACTTTTTGCCCAAAAGAATATTGTTGAGTATTACCTGTCAGTTATGTAGTCGCGATATCATCAGTTTTCACGAAAGCAATTCCATTCAGTTCACGAGTCGCATGTTTCAAAAAACATATTTCTTCGTTCAATGGCTTGTTGAGTACTGTTAACAGTGATCTTTCAAACATTTTTGTCGCAATGTTTAAGCAGACTTTTTACCAAGAAGAACAAATTTAAGTATTACCTGTCTGTTATGTAGTCGCAAACTTGAAAACCTTTTTTACGGACTTCGGGTACTGCAACGTTATATGTGTGTGTTGCTTTATGATGGCGACATACGACAATTGTACTCGATAAACAAGAATTGCAAACGACAAACAACAGTTTAAAATAACACGCGACAATGTATTATGCAACTCAACACTATTACAGACTAATGTTACATTGAATTACTATCATTTTCATGAAATATCGCTTTGATTTTTAGTGTTGTTTCAAATTGATGTCACCAAGAAACAGAATGCAAAAAAATTGCATAAAATCAGACTTCAATTATTTTAGTTATAAAGAGTGATTTCAAGCCAAGCGCCCCCTAGCGGCAAAACGAGAAACAAAATTGAGTAAAATTTTCTATAAGGTACCTAGCAATGCAGCAAAAGGTTCAATCAAGTATACAAGTCGCACTAGTCAAACATTCGATTCCTTATATATCAAAATTTGAAGTATAAAACCTGATTTACAATTGTTCTAAAGAGGATCAAAATTTGGGCTGCCGTAAAATGACGAAATCAAGTTCATTCTTCAAAAACTAAACATCACTGGAAAGGGCTCTTCAAGAACTAAAACTTTTGTTCATACACTTTCAATAAAATATTTTTTGTTTTTGAGCTATTTTGAGCCGAATAAAAAGACAGTAATCGTAATATGACCTTGACCTTTGCAATTTCATTTTAACCTCTTAATTGTGGGGTCATTTCAAACATAAAAATAAATAATTTGTGAAAATATCATGAAGAATGAACTAAAAATAAAGTCAGGAGCGACAAAAACCATGTTTTTGAAATTTTGATTATTCCTAAAATTTAGTGAAGTTTGACCGTTTCTAGAGGACAAACCATGCATTTATTAAGTTCGCCACCCCATATATTTTGTGCGTATATGTCTTGTAAATAATTTGCAGCAAACAGAATTCTTCTATCTGATCTCTAACAAAAATGGATAGGTTTTTCGTAGACCTACCCATATTGCACAGTTTTTTGCGAGGTTTGAACTTTCAACCTTCATTTAGTAGCTCAAAAAGTTTTAGCCACTCATAACTGGAAACTATCATGTTTTATTAGAGTATCAACAAGAAACACAATGCAACAAACCGCATTTGGATCAGACTTCAACTTTTTGAGTTATAAGTAGAAGAGTGTTTTTAAGCTAAGCGCCCCTAGCGGCAAAATGAGAAACAAAATTGATTAAAATTTTACCATTAGGTACCTAGCAATGCAGCAAATAGTTCAATCAAGTACGCAAGTCGCACTAGTCGAACATTCTATTTCTTATATATCACAATTTGAAGCATAAAAACTGATTTACAATTATTCCAATAAAGAATCAAACTTTGGACTGCCGTAAAATGACCAAATCAAGTCCGATCTTCAAAAACTAAACATCACTGGAAAGAGCTCTTGAATAACTAAAACTTTTGTTCATATACTCTCAAAGAAATATTTTTAGTTTTGGAGCTATTTGGGGCCGATAAAAATAATAATAATTGGTATATGACCTTGACCTTTGCATATTATGCTTGAATTTTTTTCTATGATTTTATTTGTTTTATAAAAATGCATAAACAGTGAAATAATGATGAAGATTAAACAAAAAATAAAGTCAGGAGCAGCAAAAAAGAGGGAACATATGGATATACAATTGTTTGATAAAAGGATCAAACTTTGGACTGTGGTCATTTGATCAAATTAAGTCCGATCTTCAAAAACTAAACACCAATGGAAAGAACTCTTCACAGACTAAAACTTTTGTTCATATACTTTCTATAAAATATTTTTAGATTTGGAACTATTTTATGCCGATATAAATAATAATAATTGGTATATGACCTTGACCTTTGCATATTATGGGTGATTTTTTTCTATGATTTTATTTGCTTTAAATAAAATGCATTAACAGTGAAAAAATGATGAAGATTGAATAAAAAATAAAGTCAGGAGCTGCAAATAACCGTAAAAGTCATGCTTTTAAAATGTTGATTTTTCGAAAATATTGGTAAAGTTTGACCGCATACCGTTGACAAACCATGCATTTCTCAAAATCGCCACACCATATATTTTGTGCGTATGTGTCTTGCAAATCATATGCCACAAACAAAATTCTCCTATCTCATCTCTGAAAAAAATGGGGACTTTTTTCGTAGACCTACCTTTATTTCATCGTTTTGTCGAGATTTGAACTTTCAACCTCCTGTAGCACGAAAGTTTTATATACGCAAATAATTAAAACGTATCATATTTTATTAAGTTTCTGACAAGGAACACAATACAAAAAAACCGCATTTGAATCGGACCTCAAATAACAGAGTTATTAGCCCTTAGTCATTTTTACAAAACGCCACCTAGCGGCAAAACTAAGACAAAAATGAAAAATTTCTCAACGTGAGGATCAAATTCAGATCTTAGGACAAAAGTGGTAAAAAAATCAGAAATGTGACTTTTTTCTATCATGGTGATATGCCGTTCACAAAAAAAGGTTAGAAAAATAATAATAACTAGAATCGCTAATGCGATATCATCGGTTTTCGCAAAAGCAATTCCATTCAGTTCACGAGTCACATGTTTCGAAAAACATATTTCTTCGTTCAATGGCTTTTTGAATACTGTTGAATACAGTGATCTTTCAAACATTTTTGTCGCAATGTTTAAGCAGACTTTTTACCAAGAAGAATACTTCTAAGTATTACCTGTCTGTAATGTAGTCGCAAACTTGAAAACTTTTTTTACAGACTTCGGGTACTGCAACATTATATGTGTGTGTTGCTTTATGAGGATGACATACGACAATTGTACTCGATAAACAACAATTGCAAACGACACACAACAGTATAAAATGACACGCGACAATGCGATATGCCACTTAACATTATAACGAACTAATGTTGAAAATATATCATTAAAATTGTAATTTTAGTTTAAATTTAAGCCAAGCGCCCCTTAGCAGCAAAATGAGAAACAAAATTGAGTAAAATTTTACTATTAGGTACCTAGAAATGCAGCAAATGGTTCAATGAAGCATACAAGTCGCACTAGTCGAACATTCTATTCCTTATATATCACAATTTGAAGCATAAAAACTGATTTACAATTATTCCAAAAAAGGATCAAACTTTGGACTGCCGTAATATGACTAAATCAAGTCCGATCTTCAAAACCTAAACATCACTGGAAAGGGCTATTCAAAACTAAAACTTTTGTTTATATACTTTCAATAAAATATTTTTTGTTTTGGAGCTATTCGGAGTCGAATAAAAACACAATTATCGTAATATGACCTTGACCTTTGAAATTTCATTTTAACTTTTTAATTGTGAGGCCCTTTAAAACATAACAATACATAACTTGTGAAAATATCATGAAGAATGAACTAAAAATAAAGTCAGGAGCGACAAAAAACATCTTTTCGAAATTTTAATTTTTCCTAAAATTTAGTGAAGTTTGACCGTTTCTAGAGGACAAACCATGCATTTATTAAATTCGCTACCCCATATATTTTGTGCGTATATGTCTTGCAAATCACTTGCAGCAAACAGAATTCTTCTATCTGATGTCTAACAAAAACGGATAGGTTTTTCGTACACATACCCTCATCTGCACAGTTTTTTGCGAGGTTCGAACTTTCAACCTTCCGTTGCTAGCTCAAAAGTTTCAGCCACTCATACCTAGAAACTATCATATTTTATTAGGCTATCAACAAGAAACATAATGCAATAAACCGCATTTGGATCAGGCTTTAACTTTTTGAGTTATAAGTAGAAGAGTGCTTTCAAGCTAAGCGCCCCCTAGCGGCAAAATGAGAAACAAAATTGATTACAATTTTTCCATTAGGTACCTAGCAATGCAGCAAATAGTTCAATCAAGTACGCAAGTCGCACTAGTCGAACATTCTATTTCTTATATATCACAATTTGAAGCATAAAAACTGATTTACAATTATTCCAAAAAAGGATCAAACTTTGGACTGCCGTAATATGACCAAATCAAGTCCGATCTTAAAAACTAAACATCACTGGAAAGAGCTCTTAAAGAACTAAAACTTTTGTTCATATACTTTCTATAAAATATTTTTAGATTTGGAGCTATTTTATGCCGATAAAAATAATAATAATTGGTATATGACCTTGACCTTTGCATATTATGCTTGATTTTTTTCTATGAATTTATTTGTTTTATAAAAATGCATAAACAGTGAAATAATGATGAAGATTGAACAAAAAATAAAGTCAGGAGCAGCGAAAAAGAGGAAACGTATGGATATACAATTGTTTGATAAGAGGATCAAACTTTGGACTGTGGTCATTTGATCAAATGAAGTCCGATCTTCAAAATCTAAACACCAATGAAAAGATCTCTTCACAGACTAAAACTTTTGTTCATATACATTCTATAAAATATTTTAGATTTTGAGGTATTTTATGCCGATAAAAATAATAATAATTGGTATATGACCTTGACCGTTGCATATTATGGCTGATTTTTTTCCCATGATTTTATTTGTTTTATAAAACTGCATTAACAGTGAAAAAATGATGAAGATTGAATAAAAAATAAAGTCAGGAGCTGCAAATAACATTAAAAGTCATGCTTTGAAAATGTTGACTTTTCGAAAATATTGGTAAAGTTTGACCGCATACTGTGGACAAACCATGCATTTCTCAAAATCGCCACACTATATATTTTGTGCGTATATGTCTTGCGAATCATATGCAACAAACAAAATTCTCCTATCTCATTCCTGAAAGACGTGGATAAATTTTTCGCAGACCTACCCTCATTTCACAGTTTTTTCGAGATTCGAACATTCAACCTCCTGTAGCACGAAAGTTATATATACGCAACTTTTTGAAACCTATCATATTTTATTAAGTAACTGACAAGGAACGCAATGCAAAAAACCGCATTTCAATCGGACTTCAAATAACAGAGTTATTAGCCCTTAGTCACTTTTACAAAACGCCCCCTAGCGGCAAAATTAAGACAAAAATGAAAATTTTCTCGACGTTAGGATCAAATTCAGATCCTAGGACAAAACTGGTAAAAAAATCAGAACTGTGACTGTTTCCTATCTTGTTGATATGCCGTTCACAAAAAAGAGACGGAAAAATAATAATAAAAAACTAGAACCGCAAAGCGGCATCTTGGTTTTCGCTTTTAATTTGACTAGTAAGAGTACTGGTTTCAACTGCAGACATAATTGATTGATATTAACTTTATTCGAATATTTTTGTAAATTGATCAAATGAAGTCTGATCTTCAAAAACTAAACATCATTAGAACGATCTCTTCACGAACTAAAACTTTTATTCATATACCTTCTTTAAAATATTTCTAGATTTGAAGCTATTTTGTGCCGATAAAAATAACAATAATCGGTATTATGACCTTGACCTTTGTATATTTTCATCGTTATTTACTATGAGTTTATTTGTATTATTTAAATGCATAAACAGTGAAAAAATGATGAAGATTGAACAAAAAATAAAGTTAGGAGCTGCAAAAAAGAAGCAACATATGGATATACAATTGTTTGATAAAAGGATCAAACTTTGGACTGTAGTCATTTGATTAAATGAAGTCCGATCTTCAAAAACTAAACACCAATGGAAAGACCTCTTCACAGACTAAAACTTTTGTTCATATACTTTCTATAAAATATTTTTAGATTTGGAGCTATTTTATGCCGATATAAATAATAATAATTGGTATATGACCTTGACCTTTGCAAATTATGCTTGATTTTTTTCTATGATTTTATTTGTTTTATAAAAATGCATAAATAGTGAAATAATGATGAAGATTGAACAAAAAATAAAGTCAGGAGCAGCAAAAAAGAGGAAACATATGGATATACAATTGTTTCATAAGAGGATCAAACTTTGGATTTTGGTCATTTGATCAAATGAAGTCCGATCTTCAAAAACTAAACACCAATGGAAAGACCTCTTCACAGACTAAAACTTTTGTTCATATACTTTCTATAAAATATTTTTAGATTTGGAGCTATATTATGCCGATTATAATAATAATAATTGATATATGACCTTGACCTTTGCATATTATGCTTGAATTTTTTTCTATGATTTTATTTGTTTTATAAAAATGCATAAACAGTGAAATAATGATGAAGATTAAACAAAAATTAAAGTCAGGAGCAGCAAAAAAGAGGGAACATATGGATATACAATTGTTTGATAAAAGGATCAAACTTTGGACTGTGGTCATTTGATCAAATGAAGTCCGATCTTCAAAAACTAAACACCAATGGAAAGATCTCTTCACAGACTAAAACTTTTGTTCATATACTTTCTATAAAATATTTTTAGATTTGGAGCTATTTTATGCCGATAAAAATAATAATAATTGGTATATGACCTTGACCTTTGCATATTATGGGTGATTTTTTTTCTATGATTTTATTTGATTGATAAAAATGCATTAACAGTGAATAAATAATGAAGATTGAATAAAAAATAAAGTCAGGAGCTGCAAATAACCGTAAAAGTCATGCTTTTAAAATGTTGAATTTTCGAAAA
Organism: Solen grandis; assembly: GCA_021229015.1. Taxonomy (NCBI): domain Eukaryota; kingdom Metazoa; phylum Mollusca; class Bivalvia; order Adapedonta; family Solenidae; genus Solen; species Solen grandis. The sequence continues at coordinate 56,775,946 of CM037786.1, read as the reverse complement.
TATTGGTAAAGTTTGACCGAATACTGTTGATAAACCATGCATTCCTCAAAATCGCCACACCATATATTTTGTGCGTATGTGTCTTGCGAATCATATGCCACAAACAAAATTCTCCTATCTCATCTCTGAAAAAAATGAGGACTTTTTTCGTAGACCTACCTTTATTTCATCGTTTTTTTTCGAGATTTGAACTTTCAACCTCCTGTAGCACGAAAGTTTTTATATACGCAAATAATTGAAACGTATCATATTTTATTAAGTTTCTGATAAGGAACACAATACAAAAAACCGCATTTGAATCGGACCTCAAATAACAGAGTTATTAGCCCTTAGTCATTTTTACAAAACGCCACCTAGCGGCAAAATTAAGACAAAAATGAAAAATTTCTCAACGTGAGGATCAAATTCAGATCTTAGGACAAAACTGGTAAAAAAATCAGAAATGTGACTTTTTTCTATCATGGTGATATGCCGTTCACAAAAAAAGGTTAGAAAAATAATAATAAAAACTAGAATCGCAATCAGAATTGCGATATCATCGGTTTTCGCAATTCAATCACTTTTTTAAGCAACAGAATTTGAAACGTATCATATTAGATCGTTTTAGATTTGGGGCTTTTTTGTGCAAATAAAAATGACAATAATTGGTATATGACCTTGACATATTATGCTTGCTTTTTTCTATGATTTTATTTGTTTTATAAAAATGCATAAACAGTGAAATAATGATGAAGATTGAACAAAAAATAAAGTCAGGAGCAGCAAAAAAGAGGAAACATACGAATATACAATTGTTTGATAAAAGGATCAAACTTTGGACTGTGGTCATTTGATCAAATGAAGTCCGATCTTCAAAAACTAAACACCAATGGAAAGACCTCTTCACAGACTAAAACTTTTGTTCATATACTTTCTATAAAATAGTTTTAGATTTGGAGCTATTTTATGCCGATATAAATAATAATAATTGGTATATGACCTTGACCTTTGCAAATTATGCTTGATTTTTTTCTATGATTTTATTTGTTTTATAAAAATGCATAAATAGTGAAATAATGATGAAGATTGAACAAAAAATAAAGTCAGGAGCAGGAAAAAAGAGGAAACATGTGGATATACAATTGTTTGATAAGAGGATCAAACTTTGGACTGTGGTCATTTGATCAAATGAAGTTCGATTTTCAAAAACGAAACACCAATGGAAAGACCTCTTCACAGACTAAAACTTTTGTTCATATACTTTCTATAAAATATTTTTAGATTTGGAGCTATTTTATGCCGATAATAATAATAAAAATTGGTATATGACCTTGACCTTTGCATATTATGCTTGAATTTTTTTCTATGATTTTATTTGTTTTATAAAAATGCATAAACAGTGAAATAATGATGAAGATTAAACAAAAATTAAAGTCAGGAGCAGCAAAAAAGAGGAAACATACGGATTTACAATTGTTTGATAAAAGGATCAAACTTTGGACTGTGGTCATTTGATCAAATGAAGTCCGATCTTCAAAAAATAAACACCAATGGAAAGATCTCTTCACAGACTAAAACTTTTGTTCATATACTTTCTATAAAATATTTTTAGATTTGGAGCTATTTTATGCCGATATAAATAATAATAATTGGTATATGACCTTGACCTTTGCATATTATGTGTGATTTTTTTTCTATTATTTTATTTGTTTTATGAAAATGCATTAACAGTGAAAAAATGATGAAGATTGAATAAAAAATAAAGTCAGGAACTGCAAATAACCGTAAAAGTCATGCTTTTAAAATGTTGATTTTTCGAAAATATTGGTAAAGTTTGACCGCATACTGTTGACAAACCATGCATTTCTCAAAATCGCCACACCATATATTTTGTGCGTATTTGTCTTGAGAATCATATGCAACAAACAAAATTCTCCTATCTCATCTCTGAAAAAAATGGGCAAGTTTTTCGTAGACCTACCTTTATTTCATCGTTTTTTTCGAGATTTGAACTTTCAACCTCCTGTAGCACGAAAGTTTTATATACGCAAATAATTGAAACGTATCATATTTTATTAAGTTTCTGACAAGGAACACAATACAAAAAACCGCATTTGAATCGGACCTCAAATAACAGAGTTATTAGCCCTTAGTCATTTTTACAAAACGCCACCTAGCGGCAAAACTAAGACAAAAATGAAAAATTTCTCAACGTGAGGATCAAATTCAGATCTTAGGACAAAAGTGGTAAAAAAATCAGAAATGTGACTTTTTTCTATCATGGTGATATGCCGTTCACAAAAAAAGGTTAGAAAAATAATAATAAAAATAAAAAAAAAAATAAAACAGAAGAAGAACAATAGGTTTTCGCAAGCGATGCGAAAACCTAAAAATAAAACAGAAGAAGAACAATAGGTTTTCGCATGCGATGCGAAAACCTAATAAAAAAAAAAAAAAAAATAAAACAGAAGAAGAACAATAGGTTTTCGCAAGCGATGCGAAAACCTAAAAATAAAACAGAAGAAGTACAATAGGTTTTCGCAAGCGATGCGAAAACCTAATAAAAAAAAAAAAATAAAACAGAAGAAGAACAATAGGTTTTCGAAACGATGCGTTAACGCAAGAAAAAAGAAAAAAATAGGTTTTAAAAAAAATTCTACTTGAGGCTGAAAGCCCTAATAAAAGTTTGAACTAAGGTACACCATTGCATCCTAAAATGCACCTCATTCTCTCAAATACGCATCGCAATTCACCTTTCAACACGGGCACTCTTTCCTGCGTAGGAACGTCCGGATCGTGGGTAACCAACCCAATAACCGCCTTCTTCCCTTACTTCAAATTGCTAGATTTTCGTATACAAGCCCTTATCCGAAAAACATGAATATCTGCCATGTTTGTTGAAGGAATCACTTGAATTTTTCAGGACTTTTTGCACATCGTAGTCTACGGCATTCTTGCAAATTTCAACTTCAAACATCAACTTGTCGATTTTATATGAATTTTTTAATAATTTCTGCTTAAATATGTATGAAATCATAATCACGTGACCAAACAAGTATTCCTTGCAGTATACATCACTTCACTTTTCAGTATGTTAATGATGAAGCAATCATAATTTTTGACTCAAAGTTCATGAAACTACAGCGTTTCAATTTCGTTAAAAGTACACTTTTGGCCTTTCTGTCATAACTCAACCAATTCAGCCCCGATCTTCAAAAACTAAACACCAATGGAAAGATCTCTTCACAAACTATAACTTTTGTTCATATACTTTCTATAAAATATTTTTAGATTTGAAGCTATTTCGTGCCGATAAAAATAACAATAATCGGTATAATGACCTTGACCTTTGCATATTTTCATCGTTATTTACTATGAGTTTATTTGTATTATTTAAATGCATAAACAGTGAAAAAATGATGAAGATTGAACAAAAAATAAGGTCAGGAGCTGCAAAAAAGAGGAAACATACGGATTTACACTTGTTTGATAAAAAGATCAAACTTTGGACTGTGGTAATTTGATCAAATGAAGTCCGATCTTCAAAAACTAAACACCAATGGAAAGATCTCTTCACAAACTAAAACTTTTGTTCATATACTTTCTATAAAATATTTTTAGATTTGAAGCTATTTCGTGCCGATAAAAATAACAATAATCGGTATAATGACCTTGACCTTTGCATATTTTCATCGTTATTTACTATGAGTTTATTTGTATTATTTAAATGCATAAACAGTGAAAAAATGATGAAGATTGAACAAAAAATAAGGTCAGGAGCTGCAAAAAAGAGGAAACATACGGATTTACACGTGTTTGATAAAAAGATCAAACTTTGGACTGTGGTAGTTTGATCAAATGAAGTCCGATCTTCAAAAACTAAACACCAATGGAAAGATCTCTTCACAAACTAAAACTTTTGTTCATATACTTTCTATAAAATATTTTTAGATTGAGGGCTATTTTATGCCGATAAAAATAACAATAACTGGTATATGACCTTGACCTTTGCATATCTTCGCTGTTTTTTTTTTCTATGATTTTATTTGTTTTATAAAAATGCATAAACAGTGAAATAATGATGAAGATTGAACAGAAAATAAATTCAGGAGCTGCAAATAACCTTAAAAGTCATGCTTTTAAAATGTTGATTTTTCGAAAATATTGGTTAAGTTTGACCGCGAACTGTGGACAAACCATGAATTTCCCGAATTCGCTACCCCATATATTTTGTGCGTATATGTCTTGCAGATCATATGCAACAAACAAAATTCTCCTATCTCATCTCTGAATAAAATGGGTAGGTTTTTCGTAGACCTACCCTTATATCACAGTTTTTGCGAGATTCGAACATTCAACCTCCTGTAGCACGAAAGTTTTATATACGCAAATTTTTGGAACCTATCATATTTTATTGGGCTATTTACAAGGAACATTATGCAAAAACCGCATTTGAATCGGACCTCAAATAATTGAGATATTGCTTATTAAACATTTTCATATAAAACGCCCCCTGGCGGGAAAATCAAAACAAAAATGAAAATTTTCTCGACGTTAGGATCATCTTCAAGTACGTGGTTATTACTGATAAAAGTTTCATAGATGTGGCTTTTCTCACCTCGGAGCTATGCCGTTCACAAAAAAGGGTTAGAAAAATAAAAAAAAAACTAGAACCGCAAGCGGTATCTCGGTTTTCGCTTTTAACCTAATCAACTTGAACACTTTATTTCAATTCAGCCACAATTTTCAATATGAAATAGAACGAAAAGGTTTTTGAAGACCTACTCTCATTTGCACATTTTTTTTTGTTTTTTTTCAATGTTAGAACATTCAAACTCTTCTAGTGCAAATATTTTCCCATACCCTATCCCTTGAAATCCATCACATTCTGTGTTGCTGTCAACAAGGAACAAAATGCTGAAAACCGCATTTCAATCAGACTTTAACATTTTGAGTTATAAGCAAAAGAGTGATTTTAAGCAAAACGCCCTCTAGCGGCAAAATTAGAAACAAAATTGCAAAAACAGCAAATAGTTCAAACAAGTATATAAGTCGCACTAGTCGAACATTCTTTTTCTTATATATCACAACTTGAAGCATAAAAACTGATTAACAATTATTCCAAAAAAGGATCACACTTTGGACTGCCGTAAAATGAACAAATCAAGTCCGATCTTCAAAAACTAAACATCACTGGAAAGTGCTCCTCAAGAACTAAAACCTTTGTTTATATACTCTCAATGAAATATTTTTATATTTGGAGCACTTTGTGGCCGAATAAAAACACAATTATCGTAATATGACATTGACCTTTTCAATGTTTTTTTTTTAATTTTTAATTGTGAAAATCTTTCAAACTTAACAATACATAACGTGTGCAAATTTCATGACGAATAAACAAAAAATAAAGTCAGGAGCGACAAAAAACATGTTTTTGGAATTTTAATTTTTCCTAAATTTAAGTGAAGTTTGACCGTTTCTAGTGGACAAACTACACATTTCTTAAATTCGCCACCCCATATATTTTGTGTGTATACGTCTTTTAAATGGTATGCCAGAGACGGAATTCTTCTATCTGATCTCTAACGAAAACGGATAGGTTTTTCGTAGACCTACCCTCATTTGCACAGTTTTTTTTTTGTTTTTTTTGTTTTTTGCGAGGTTCGAACATTCAACCTTCCGTAGCTCAAAAGCTTTCAGCCACACAGACCCTCGAATCCTATCATATGTTATTAGGCTATCAACAGGGAACAGAATGCAAAAAACAGCATTCGAATCGGACTTCAACTTTTTGAGTTATAAGCAAAATAATGATTTCAAGAAAAGCGTCCCCTAGCGGCAAAATGAGAAAGAAGATTGATTAAAATTTTACTGTTAGGTACCTAGCAAAGCAGCAAATAGTTCAATCAAGTATACTAGTCGCACAAGTCAAACTTTTTATTCTTATGTATCAGAATTTGAAGCATAAAACCTGATTTACAATTATTCCAAAAAAGGATCAAACTTTAGACTGCCGTATAATGACCAAATCAAGTCCGATCTTCAAAATCTAAACATCATTCGAAAGGACTTTTCTAAAACTAAATCTTTTGTTCATATATTGTTTATGAATTGTTTTTTGATTTTGAGCTATTTCAAGCCGAATTGATATACAATTATCCTAATATGACCTTGACCTTTACAATACATTTTTACTTTTTATATTATGTGACACTTAAGAACATAGTTTTACATTAAATGTAAAAATTTCATAGAAATTGAACTAAAAATAAAGTCAGGAGCTGCAAAAATCTTAACAGTCATGCTTTGAAAATGTTGAATTTTCGAAAATATTGGTTGTGTTTGACCGCGTACTGTGGACAAACCATGCATTTCCCGAATTCGCCACCCCATATATTTTGTGCGTATATGTCTTGCGAATCATATGCAACAAACAAAATTCTTTTATCTCAATTCCAATAAAAATGGGCACTTTTTTTGTAGACCTACCCTCATTTTCACAGTTTTTTGCGAGGTTCGAACGTTCAACCTTCCGTAGTCAAAAAGTTTTATATACGCAAATTTTTGTTCCCTATCATATTTGATTAGGCTTTTGACAAGGAACACAATGCAAAAAAACACATCTGAATCGGACCTCAAATAACAGAGTTATTAGCATTTGTTAATTTTTTTCAAAGCGCCACCTAGCGGCAACAATCAGACAAAAATGAAAATTTTCTCAACGTTAGGATCAAGTTCAGATAAATATAAGGAACTGGTAAAAATTTCATAATTGTGGCTTTTTTCTATCATGGCGATATGCCGTTCACAAAAAAGGGTTAGAAAAATAATAATAACTAGAATCGCTATTGCGATATCATCGGTTTTCGCAAAAGCAATTCACGAGTCACATGTTTCGAAAAACATATTTCTTCGTTCAATGGCATTTTGAATACTGTTGAATACAGTGATCTTTCAAACATTTTTGTCGCAATGTTTAAGCAGACTTTTTACCAAGAAGAAAACTTAAGTATTACCTGTCTGTAATGTAGTCGCTAACTTGAAAACTTTTTTAGAGACTTCGGGTACTGCAACATTATATGTGTGTGTTGCTTTATGAGGGTGACATACGACAATTGTACTCGATAAACAACAATTGCAAACGACACACAACAGTATAAAATGACACGCGACAATGCGATATGCCACTTAACATTATAACGAACTAATGTTGCAGTGAATTACTATTATTTTCATGAAATATCGCATAAATATTTTAGTGTTGTTTCAAATTGATGTCACCAAGGAACAGAATGCAAAAAATTGCATAAAAATTTTTTTAGCCAAGCGCCCCCCTACGCAAAATGAGAAACAAAATTGAGTAAAATTTTACTATTAGGTACCTAGAAATGCAGCAAATGGTTCAATGAAGCATACAAGTCGCACTAGTCGAACATTCTATTTCTTATATATCACAATTTGAAGCATAAAAACTGATTTACATTTGTTCTAAATAGGATCAAACTTTGGACTGCCGTAAAATGACCAAATCAAGTCCGATCTTCAAAAACTAAACAACACTGGAAAGGGCTATTCAAGAACTAAAACTTTTCGTATATACTTTCAATAAAATATTTTTTGCTTTGGAGCTATTTGTGGCCGAATAAAAACACAATAATCGTAATATGACCTTGACCTTTGAAATTTCATTTTAACTTTTTAATTGTGAGGCCCTTTCAAACATAACAATACATAACTTGTGAAAATATCATGAAGAATGAACTAAAAATAAAGTCAGGAGCGACAAAAAACATCTTTTCGAAATTTTAATTTTTCCTAAAATTTAGTGAAGTTTGACCATTTCTAGAGGACAAACCATGCATTTATTAAATTCGCTACCCCATATACTTTGTGCATATATGCCTTGCAAATCATTTGCAGCAAACAGAATTCTTCTATCTGATGTCTAACAAAAACGGATAGGTTTTTCGTACACATACCCTCATCTGCACAGTTTTTTGCGAGGTTCGAACTTTCAACCTTCCGTTGCTAGCTCAAAAAGTTTCAGCCACTCATACCTAGAACCTATCATATTTTATTAGGCTATCAACAAGAAACATAATTCAATAAACCGCATTTGGATCAGGCTTTAACTTTTTAAATTATAGGTAGAAGAGTGCTTTCAAGCTAAGCGCCCCCTAGCGGCAAAATGAGAAACAAAATTGAGTAAAATTTTACCATTAGGTACCTAGCAATGCAGCAAATAGTTCAATCAAGTATGCAAGTCGCACTAGTCGAACATTCTATTTCTTATATATCACAATTTGAAGCATAAAAATTGATTTACAATTATTCCAAAAAAGGATCAAACTTTGGACTGCCGTAAAATGACCAAATCAAGTCCGATCTTCAAAAACTAAACATCACTGGAAAGAGCTCTTGAATATCTAAAACTTTTGTTCATAAAACATTAATGGAAAGATCTCTTCACAGACTAAAACTTTTGTTCATATACTTTCTATAAAATATTTTTAGATTTGGAGCTATTTTAATTATGCCGATAAAAATAATAATAATTGGTATATGACCTTGACCTTTGCATATTATGCTTGATTTTTTTTCTACGAATTTATTTGTTTTATAAAAATGCATAAACAGTGAAATAATAATGAAGATTGAACAAAAAATAAAGTCAGGAGCAGCAAAAAAGAGGAAACATATGGATATACAATTGTTTGATAAGAGGATCAAACTTTGGACTGTGGTCATTTGATCAAATGAAGTCCGATCTTCAAAATCCAAACACCAATGAAAAGATCTCTTCACAGACTAAAACTTTTGTTCATATACATTCTATAAAATATTTTTAGATTTTGAGGTATTTTATGCCAATAAAAATAATAATAATTGGTATATGACCTTGACCTTTGCATATATGCTTGATTTTTTTCTATGAATTTATTTGTTTTATAAAAATGCATAAACAGTGAAATAATGATGAAGATTGAACAAAAAATAAAGTCAGGAGCAGCGAAAAAGAGGAAACGTATGGATATACAATTGTTTGATAAGAGGATCAAACTTTGGACTGTGGTCATTTGATCAAATGAAGTCCGATCTTCAAAATCCAAACACCAATGAAAAGATCTCTTCACAGACTAAAACTTTTGTTCATATACATTCTATAAAATATTTTTAGATTTTGAGGTATTTTATGCCGATAAAAATAATAATAATTGGTATATGACCTTGACCGTTGCATATTATGGCTGATTTTTTTTCCATGATTTATAAAAATTCATTAACAGTGAAAAAATGATGAAGATTGAATAAAAAATAAAGTCAGGAGCTGCAAATAACATTAAAAGTCATGCTTTGAAAATGTTGACTTTTCGAAAATATTGGTAAAGTTTGACCGCATACTGTGGACAAACCATGCATTTCTCAAAATCGCCACACTATATATTTTGTGCGTATATGTCTTGCGAATCATATGCAAGAAACAAAATTCTCCTATCTCATTCCTGAAAGACGTGGATAAATTTTTCGCAGACCTACCCTCATTTCACAGTTTTTTCGAGATTCGAACATTCAACCTCCTGTAGCACGAAAGTTATATATACGCAACTTTTTGAAAACTATCATATTTTATTAAGTAACTGACAAGGAACGCAATGCAAAAAACCGCATTTCAATCGGACTTCAAATAACAGAGTTATTAGCCCTTAGTCACTTTTACAAAACGCCCCCTAGCGGCAAAATTAAGACAAAAATGAAAATTTTCTCGACGTTAGGATCAAATTCAAATCCTAGGACAAAACTGGTAAAAAAATCAGAACTGTGACTGTTTCCTATCTTGTTGATATGCCGTTCACAAAAAAGAGACGGAAAAATAATAATAAAAAAAAAAAAAAAAATAAAACAGAAGAAGAACAATAGGTTTTCGCAAGCGATGCGAAAACCTAAAAACTAGAACCGCAAAGCGGCATCTTGGTTTTCGCTTTAACTTGACTAGTAAGAGTACTGGTTTCAACTGCAGACATAATTGATTGATATTAACTTTATTCGAATATTTTTGTTAATTGATCAAATTAAGTCCGATCTTCAAAAACTAAACATCATTAGAACGATCTCTTCACGAACTAGAACTTTTGTTCATATACTTTCTATAAAATATTTCTAGATTGAGAACTATTTTGTGCCGATAAAAATAATCGGTATTATGACATTGACCTTTGCATATTTTCATCGTTATTTACTATGAGTTTATTTGTATTATTTAAATGCATAAACAGTGAAAAAATGATGAAGATTGAACAAAAATAAAGTCAGGAGCTGCAAAAAAGAAGCAACATATGGATTTACAATTGTTTGATAAAAGGATCAAACTTTGGACTGTGGTAATTTGATCAAATGAAGTCCGATCTTCAAAATCTAAACACCAATGGAAAGATCTCCTCACAAACTAAAACCTTTGTTCATATACTTTCTATAAAATATTTTTAGATTTGGAGCTATTTTATGCCGATATAAATAATAATAATTGGTATATGACCTTGACCTTTGCATATTATGCTTGTTTTTTTTTCTATGATTTTATTTGTTTTATAAAAATGCATAAACAGTGAAATAATGATGAAGATTGAACAAAAAATAAAGTCAGGAGCAGCAAAAAAGAGAAAACATATGGATATACAATTGTTTGATAAGAGGATCAAACTTTGGACTGTGGTCATTTAATCAAATGAAGTCCGATCTTCAAAAACTAAACATTAATGGAAAGATCTCCTCGAAACCTAAAACTTTTGTTCATATACTTTCTATAAAATATTTTTAGATTTGGAGCTATTTTATGCCGATATAAATAATAATAATTGGTATATGACCTTGACCTTTGCATATTATGCTTGTTTTTTTTCTATGATTTTATTTGTTTTATAAAAATGCATAAACAGTGATATAATGATGAATATTGAACAAAAAATAAAGTCAGGAGCAGCAAAAAAGAGAAAACATATGGATATACAATTGTTTGATAAGAGGATCAAACTTTGGACTGTGGTCATTTGATCAAATGAAGTCCGATCTTCAAAAACTAAACATTAATGGAAAGATCTCCTCGAAAACTAAAACTTTTGTTCATATACTTTCTATAAAATATTTTTAGATTTGGAGCTATTTTATGCCGATATAAATAATAATAATTGGTATATGACCTTGACCTTTGCATATTATGTTGTTGTTTTTTTCTATGAATTTATTTGTTTTATAAAAATGCATAAACAGTGAAATAATGATGAAGATTGAACAAAAAATAAAGTCAGGAGCTGCAAATAACCTTAAAAGTCATGCTTTTAAAATGTTGATTTTTCGAAAATATTGGTTAAGTTTGACCGCATACTGTGGACAAACCATGCATTTCCCGAATTCGCCACCCCATATATTTTGTGCGTATATGTCTTTCAGATCATATGCAACAAACAAAATTCTCCTATCTCATCTCTGAATAAAATGGGTAGGTTTTTGGTAGACCTACCCTTATTTCACAGTTTTTGCGAGATTCGAACTTTCAACCTCCTGTAGCACGAAAGTTTTATATACGCAAATTTTTGAAACCTATCATATTTTATTGGGCTATTTACAAGGAACATTGTGCAAAAACCGCATTTGAATCGGACCTCAAATAATGGAGATATTGCTTATTAAACATTTTCATATAAAACGCCCCCTGGCGGGAAAATCAAAACAAAAATGAAAATTATCTCGACGTTAGGATCATCTTCAAATACGTGGTTATTACTGATAAAAGTTTCATAGATGTGGCTTTTCTCACCTCGGAGCTATGCCGTTCACAAAAAGGGGAAGAAAAATAAAAAAAAAAAAAAAAAAAAAAAAAAAAAAAAGAAACAGAACGAGAACAATAGGTTTTCGCACAGCGATGCGAAAACCTAAAAAAGAAACAGAAGAAGAACAATAGGTTTTCGCACTGCGATGCGAAAACCTAACTAGAATCGCTAATGCGATATCATCGGTTTTCGCAAAAGCAATTCCATTCAGTTCACGAGTCACATGTTTCGAAAAACATATTTCTTCGTTCAATGGCTTTTTGAATACTGTTGAATACAGTGATCTTTCAAACATTTTTGTCGCAATGTTTAAGCAGACTTTTTACCAAGAAGAATACTTCTAAGTATTACCTGTCTGTAATGTAGTCACAAACTTGAAAACTTTTTTTACAGACTTCGGGTACTGCAACATTATATGTGTGTGTTGCTTTATGAGGATGACATACGACAATTGTACTCGATAAACAACAATTGCAAACGACACACAACAGTATAAAATGACACGCGACAATGCGATATGCCACTTAACATTATAACGAACTAATGTTGCATTGAATTACTATCATTTTCATGAAATATCGCATAAATATTTTAGTGTTGTTTCAAATTGATGTCACCAAGGAACAGAATGCAAAAAATTGCATAAAAATCAGACTTTAATCATTTTAGTAATAAAGGGTGATTTCAAGCCAAGCGCCCCCTAGCAGCAAAATGAGAAACAAAATTGAGTAAAATTTTACTATTAGGTACCTAAAAATGCAGCAAATGGTTCAATGAAGCATACAAGTCGCACTAGTCGAACATTCTATTCCTTATATATCACAATTTGAAGCATAAAAACTGATTTACAATTATTCCAAAAAAGGATCAAACTTTGAACTGCCGTAATATGACCAAATCAAGTCCGATCTTCAAAACCTAAACATCACTGGAAAGGGCTATTCAAGAACTAAAACTTTTGTTTATATACTTTCAATAAAATATTTTTTGTTTTGGAGCTATTTGGAGCCGAATAAAAACACAATTATCGTAATATGACCTTGACCTTTGAAATTTCATTTTAACTTTTTAATTGTGAGGCCCTTTAAAACATAACAGTACATAACTTGTGAAAATATCATGAAGAATGAACTGAAAATAAAGTCAGGAGAGACAAAAACATCTTTTCGAAATTTTAATTTTTCCTAAAATTTAGTGAAGTTTGACCGTTTCTAGAGGACAAACCATGTATTTATTAAATTCTCTACCCCATATATTTTGTGCGTATATGTCTTGCAAATCATTTGCAGCAAACAGAATTCTTCTATCTGATGTCTAACAAAAACGGATAGGTTTTTCGTACACATACCCTCATCTGCACAGTTTTTTGCGAGGTTCGAACTTTCAACCTTCCGTTGCTAGCTCAAAAAGTTTCAGCCACTCATACCTAGAAACTATCATATTTTATTAGGCTATCAACAAGAAACATAATGCAATAAACCGCATTTGGATCAGGCTTTAACTTTTTGAGTTATAAGTAGAAGAGTGCTTTCAAGCTAAGCGCCCCCTACCGGCAAAATGAGAAACAAAATTGATTACAATTTTTCCTTAGGTACCCAAAATTCTATTTCTTATATATCACAATTTGAAGCATAAAAACTGATTTACAATTATTCCAAAAAAGGATCAAACTTTGGACTGCCGTAATATGACCAAATCAAGTCCGATCTTCAAAAACTAAACATCACTGGAAAGAGCTCTTAAAGAACTAAAACTTTTGTTCATATACTTTCTATAAATATTTTTAGATTTGGAGCTATTTTATGCCGATAAAAATAATAATAATTGGTATATGACCTTGACCTTTGCATATTATGCTTGATTTTTTTCTATGAATTTATTTGTTTTATAAAAATGCATAAACAGTGAAATAATGATGAAGATTGAACAAAAAATAAAGTCAGGAGCAGCGAAAAAGAGGAAACGTATGGATATACAATTGTTTGATAAGAGGATCAAACTTTGGACTGTGGTCATTTGATCAAATGAAGTCCGATCTTCAAAATCTAAACACCAATGAAAAGATCTCTTCACAGACTAAAACTTTTGTTCATATACATTCTATAAAATATTTTTAGATTTTGAGGTATTTTATGCCGATAAAAATAATAATAATTGGTATATGACCTTGACCGTTGCATATTATGGCTGATTTTTTTTCCATGATTTTATTTAATTTATAAAACTGCATTAACAGTGAAAAAATGATGAAGATTGAATAAAAAATAAAGTCAGGAGCTGCAAATGACCTTAAAAGTCATGCTTTGAAAATGTTGACTTTTCGAAAATATTGGTAAAGTTTGACCGCCTACTGTGGACAAACCATGCATTTCTCAAAATCGCCACCCCATATATTTTGTGCGTATATGTCTTGCGAATCATATGCAACAAACAAAATTCTCCTATCTCATTCCTGAAAGACGTGGATAAATTTTTCGCAGACCTACCCTCATTTAACAGTTTTCTCGAGATTCGAACATTCAACCTCCTGTAGCACGAAAGTTTTATATACGCAACTTTTTGAAAACTATCATATTTTATTAAGTAACTGACAAGGAACGCAATGCAAAAAACCGCATTTCAATCGGACTTCAAATAACAGAGTTATTAGCCCTTAGTCACTTTTACAAAACGCCCCCTAGCGGCAAAATTAAGAGAAAAATGAAAATTTTCTCGACGTTAGGATCAAATTCAGATCCTAGGACAAAACTGATAAAAAAATCAGAACTGTGACTGTTTCCTATCTTGTTGATATGCCGTTCACAAAAAAGAGACGGAAAAATAATAATAAAAAAAAAAAAAAAAAATAAAACAGAAGAAGAACAATAGGTTTTCGCAAGCGATGCAAAAACCTAACTAGAATCGCAATCGCGATATCATCGGTTTTCACAAAAGCAATTCCATTCAGTTCACGAGTCGCATGATTCGAAAAATATTTCTTCATTCAATGGCTTGTTTATAATGTTAACAGCGATCTTTCAAACACTTTTGTCACAATTTTTAAGAAGACTTTTTACCCAAAAGATTTTTGAGTATTACCTGTCAGTTATGTAGTCGCGATATCATCAGTTTTCACGAAAGCAATTCCATTCAGTTCACGAGTCGCATGTTTCAAAAAACATATTTCTTCGTTCAATGTCTTGTTGAATACTGTTAACAGTGATCTTTCAAACACTTTTGTCGCAATGTTTAAGAAGACTTTTTACCCAAAAGATTTTTGAGTATTACCTGTCAGTTATGTAGTCGCGATATCATCGGTTTTCATGAAAGCAATTCCATTCAGTTCACGAGTCGCATGATTCGAAAAACATTTCTTAGTTCAATTGCTTGTTGATACTGTTAACAGTGATCTTTGAAACATTTTTGTCGCAATGTTTAAGCAGACGTTTTACCAAGAAGAACACTTTTAAGTATTACCTGTCTGTTATGTAGTCGCAAACTTGAAAACCTTTTTTACGGACTTCGGGTACTGCAACGTTATATGTGTGTGTTGCTTTATGATGGCGACATACGACAATTGTACTCGATAAACAAGAATTGCAAACGACAAACAACAGTTTAAAATAACACGCGACAATGTATTATGCAACTCAACACTATTACAGACTAATGTTACATTGAATTACTATCATTTTCATGAAATATCGCTTTGATTTTTAGTGTTGTTTCAAATTGATGTCACCAAGAAACAGAATGTAAAAAATTGCATAAAGTCAGACTTCAATTATTTTAGTTATAAAGAGTGATTTCAAGCCAAGCGCCCCCTAGCGGCAAAACGAGAAACAAAATTGGGTAAATATTTTCTATTAGGTATCTAGCAATGCAGCAAATGGTTCAATCAAGTATACAAGTCGCACTAGTCAAACATTCTATTCCTTATATATCACAATTTGAAGTATAAAACCTGATTTACAATTGTTCTAAAGAGGATCAATATTTTGGCTGCCGTAAAATGACGAAATCAAGTTCATTCTTCAAAAACTAAACATCACTGGAAAGGGCTCTTCAAGAACTAAAACTTTTGTTCATACACTTTCAATAAAATATTTTTTGTTTTTGAGCTATTTTGAGCCGAATAAAAACACAGTAATCGTAATATGACCTTGACCTTTGCAATTTCATTTTAACTTCTTAATTGTGGGGTCATTTCAAACATAACAATACATAACTTGTGAAAATATCATGAAGAATGAACTAAAAATAAAGTCAGGAGCGACAAAAACCATGTTTTTGAAATTTTGATTATTCCTAAAATATAGTGAAGTTTGACCGTTTCTAGAGGACAAACCATGCATTTATTAAGTTCGCCACCCCATATATTTTGTGCGTATATGTCTTGTAAAAAATTTGCAGCAAACAGAATTCTTCTATCTGATCTCTAACAAAAAAGGATAGGTTTTTCGTAGACCTACCCTCATCTGCACAGTTTTTTGCGAGGTTCGAACATTCAACCTTCCTTTAGTAGCTCAAAAAGTTTAAGCCACTCATACCTGGAAACTATCATATTTTATTAGAGTATCAACAAGGAACACAATGCAACAAACCGCATTTGGATCAGATTTCAACTTTTTGAGTTATAAGTAGAAGAGTGCTTTTAAACCTAAGCGCCCCCTAGCGGCAAAATGAAAAACAAAATTGATTAAAATTTTACCATTAGGTACCTAGCAATGCAGCAAATAGTTCAATCAAGTACGCAAGTCGCACTAGTCGAACATTCTATTTCTTATATATCACATTTGAAGCATAAAAACTGATTTACAATTATTCCAAAAAAGGATCAAACTTTGGACTGCCGTAAAATGACCAAATCAAGTCCGATCTTCAAAAACTAAACATCACTGGAAAGAGCTCTTGAATACCTAAAACTTTTGTTCATAAACTCTCAAAGAAATTTTTTAGTTTTGGAGCTATTTGGGGCCGAATAAAAACACAATAATCGTAATATGACCTTGACCTTTTCATTTATTTTTTAACTTTTTAATTGTGGTCCCCTTTCAGACATAACAATACATAGCTTGTGAAAATATCATGAAGAATTAACAAAAAATAAAGTCAGAAGCGATAAAAAACATGTTTTTGAACCTTTAACTTTTTCTAAAATTTAGTGAAGTATGACCGTTTCCAGAGGACCTACCATACATTTCTTAAATCCGCCACCCCATATATTTTGTGCGTATATGTCTTGCAAATCATTTGCAGCAAACAGAATTCATCTATCTGATCTCTAACAAAAATGGATAGGTTTTTCGTAGACCTACCCTCATTTGCACAGTTTTTTGCGAGGTTCGAACTTTCAACCTTCTGTAGCTCAAATACTTTCAGCGACACGTACCTCGAAACCTATCATATTTTATTTGGCTATCAACAAGGAACAGAATGCAAAAAAACGCATTTTAATCGGACCTCAAATAAGTGAGTTATTAGCCATTAATAAATTTCATGCAAAACGCCCCCTGGCGGGAAAATAAGACATAAATGAAAATTTTCTCAACGTTAGGATCATTTCCAAATACGTGGTAATAACTGATTAAAATTTCATACATGTGACTTTTTTCTATCATGGTGATATGCCGTTCACAAAAAAAGGTTAGAAAAATAATAATAAAACTAGAATCGCTATCGCGATATCATCGGTTTTCGCAAAAGCAATTCTCAGTTCACTAGTCGCATGATTCGAAAAACATATTTCTTCGTTCAATGGCTTGTTGAATACTGTTAACAGCGATCTTTCAAACATTTTTGTCGCAATGTTTAAGCAGACTTTTTAACCAAAAGAAGATTTTTGAGTATTACCTGTTAGTTATGTAGTCGCGATATCATCAGTTTTCACGAAATCAATTCCTTTCAGTTCACGAGTCGCATGATTCGAAAAACATATTTCTTCATTCAATGGCTTGTTGAATACCATTAACAGCGATCTTTCAAACATTTTTGTCACAATGTTTTAGCAGACTTTTTACCCAAAAGAATATTTTTGAGTATTACCTGTCAGTTATGTAGTCGCGATATCAATGTTTTCACGAAAGCAATTCCATTCAGTTCACGAGTTGCATGATTCGAAAAACATTTCTTCGTTCAATGGCTTGTTGATACTGTTAACAGTGATCTTTCAAACATTTTTGTCGCAATGTTTAAGCAGACTTTTTACCCAAAAGAATATTGTTGAGTATTACCTGTCAGTTATGTAGTCGCAATATCATCAGTTTTCACGAAATCAATTCCTTTCAGTTCACGAGTCGCATGATTCGAAAAACATATTTCTTCGTTCAATGGCTTGTTGAATACTGTTAACAGTGATCTTTCAAACATTTTTGTTGCAATGTTTAAGCAGACTTTTTTCCAAGAAGAACACTTTTAAGTATTACCTGTCTGTTATGTAGTCGCAAACTTGAAAACCTTTTTTACGGACTTCGAGTACTGCAACGTTATATGTGTGTGTTGCTTTATGATGGCGACATACGACAATTGTACTCGATAAACAAGAATTGCAAACGACAATAACACGCGACAATATATTATGCAACTCAACACTATTACAGACTAATGTTACATTGAATTACTATCATTTTCATGAAATATCGCTTTGATTTTTAGTGTTGTTTCAAATTGATGTCACCAAGAAACAGAATGCAAAAAAAATTGCATAAAATCAGACTTCAATTATTTTTTTATAAAGAGTGATTTCAAGCCAAGCGCCCCCTAGCGGCAAAACGAGAAACAAAATTGAGTAAATATTTTCTATTAGGTACCTAGCAATGCAGCAAATGGTTCAATCAAGTATACAAGTCGCACTAGTCAAACATTCTATTCCTTATATATCAAAATTTGAAGTATAAAACCTGATTTACAATTGTTCTAAAGAGAATCAAAATTTGGACTGCCGTAAAATGACCAAATCAAGTTCATTCTTCAAAAACTAAACATCACTGGAAAGGGCTCTTCAAGAACTAAAACTTTTGTTCATACACTTTCAATAAAATATTTTTTGTTTTTGAGCTATTTTGAGCCGAATAAAAACACAGTAATCGTAATATGACCTTGACCTTTGCAATTTCATTTTAACCTCTTAATTGTGGGGTCATTTCAAACATAACAATACATAACTTGTGAAAATATCATGAAGAATGAACTAAAAATAAAGTCAGGAGCGACAAAAACCATGTTTTTGAAATTTTGATTATTCCTAAAATTTAGTGAAGTTTGACCGTTTCTAGAGGACAAACCATGCATTTATTACGTTCGCCACCCAATATATTTTGTGCGTATATGTCTTGTAAATAATTTGCAGCAAACAGAATTCTTCTATCTGATCTCTAACAAAAATGGATAGGTTATTCGTAGACCTACCCTCATCTGCACAGTTTTTTGCGAGGTTCGAACTTTCAACCTTCCTTTAGTAGCTCAAAAAGTTTTAGCCACTCCTAACTGGAAACTATCATATTTTATTAGAGTATCAACAGGGAACACAATGCAACAAACCGCATTTGGATCAGACTTCAACTTTTTGAGTTATAGGTAGAAGAGTGTTTTTAAGCTAAGCGCCCCCTAGCGGCAAAATGAGAAACAAAATTGATTAAAATTTTACCATTAGGTACCTAGCAATGCAGCAAATAGTTCAATCAAGTATACAAGTCGCACTAGTCGAACATTCTATTTCTTATATATCACAATTTGGAGCATAAAATCTGATTTACAATTATTCCAAAAAAAGGATCAAACTTTGGACTGCCGTAAAATGACCAAATCAAGTCCGATCTTCAAAAACTAAACATCACTGGAAAGAGCTTTTGAATAACTAAAACTTTTGTTCATATACTCTCAATGAAATATTTTTAGTTTTGGAGCTATTTGGGGCCGAATAAAAACACAATAATCGTAATATGACCTTGACCTTTTCATTTATTTTTTAACTTTTTAATTGTGATCCCCTTTCAGACATAACAATACATGACTTGTGAAAATATCATGAAGAATTAACAAAAAATAAAGTCAGAAGCGATAAAAAACATGATTTTGAACCTTTAACTTTTCCTAAAATTTAGTGAAGTTTGACCGTTTCCAGAGGACAAACCATACATTTCTTAAATTCGCCACCCCATATATTTTGTGCGTATATGTCTTGCAAATCATTTGCAGCAAACAGAATTCATCTATCTGATCTCTAACAAAAATGGATAGGTTTTTCGTAGACCTACCCTCATTTGCACAGTTTTTTGCGAGGTTCGAACTTTCAACCTTCTGTAGCTCAAATACTTTCAGTGACACGTACCTCGAAACTTATCATATTTTATTTGGCTATCAACAAGGAACAGAATGCAAAAAAACGCATTTTAATCGGACCTCAAATAAGTGAGTTATTAGCCATTAATAAATTTCATGCAAAACGCCCCCTGGCGGGAAAAGTAAGACATAAATGAAAATTTTCTCAACGTTAGGATCATTTTCAAATACGTGGTAATAACTGATTAAAATTTCATACATGTGACTTTTTTCTATCATGGTGATATGCCGTTCACAAAAAAAGGTTAGAAAAATAATAAAAAACTAGAACCGCAAAGCGGCATCTTGGTTTTCGCTTTTAACTTGACTAGTAAGAGTACTGGTTTCAACAATAATCGGTCTTATGACCTTGACCTTTGCAAATTTTAATCGTAATTTACTAAGATTTATTTGTAATATTTAAATGCATAAACAGTGAAATAAAGATGAAGATTGAACAAAAAATAAAGTCAGGAGCTGCAAAAAAGAAGAAACATATGGATTTTCAATTGTTTGATAAAAGGATCAAACTTTGGACTGTGGTAATTTGATCAAATGAAGTCCTATCTTCAAAACCTAAACACCAATGGAAAAATCTCTTCACGAACTAAAACTTTTGTTCATATACTTTCTATAAAATATTTTTAGATTTGAAGCTATTTTGTGCCGATAAAAATAACAATAATCGGTATTATGACCTTGACCTTTGCATATTTTCATCGTTATTTACTGTGATTTAATTGTATTATTTAAATGCATAAACAGTGAAAACATGATGAAGATTGAACAAAAAATAAAGTCGGGAGCAGCAAAAAAGAGGAAACATACGAATTTACAATTGTTTGATAAAAGGATCAAACTTTAGACTGAGGTTATTTGATCAAATGAAGTCCAATCTTCAAAATCTAAACAACAATGGAAAGATCTTTTCACAAACTAAAACTTTTGTTCATATACTTTCTATAAAATATTTTTAGATTGAGAGCTATTTTATGCCGATAAAAATAACAATAATTGGTGTATGACCTTGACCTTTGCATAACTTCGCTGTTTTTTTTCTATGATTTTATTTGTATAATAAAAATGCATAAACAGTGAAATAATGATGAAGATTGAACAAAAAATAAAGTCAGGAGCAGCAAAAAAGAGGAAACATAGGGATTTACACTTGTTTGATAAAAGGATCAAACTTTGGACTGTGGTAATTTGATCAAATGAAGTCCGATCTTCAAAAACTAAACACCAATGGAAAGATCTCTTCACAAACTAAAACTTTTGTTCATATACTTTCTATAAAATATTTTTAGATTGAGAGCTATTTTATGCCGATAAAAATAACAATAATTGGTGTATGACCTTGACCTTTGCATATCTTCGCTGTTGTTTTCTATGATTTTATTTGTATAATAAAAATGCATAAACAGTGAAATCATGATGAAGATTGAACAAAAAATAAAGTCAGGAGCTGCAAATAACCTTAAAAGTCATGCTTTTAAAATGTTGATTTTTCTAAAAAAATGGTTAAGTTTGACCGCGTACTGTGGACAAACCATGCATTTCCCGAATTCGCCACCCCATATATTTTGTGCGTATATGTCTTGCGAATCATATGCAACAAACAAAATTCTCCTATCTCATCCCTGAATAAAATGGGTAGGTTTTTGGTAGACCTACCCTTATTTCACAGTTTTTGCGAGATTCGAACTTTCAACCTCCTGTAGCACGAAAGTTTTATATACGCAAATTTTTGGAACCTATCATATTTTATTGGGCTATTTACAAGGAACATTATGTCAAAACCGCATTTGAATCGGACCTCAAATAATTGAGATATTTCTTATTAAACATTTTCATATAAAACGCCCCCTGGCGGGAAAATCAAAACAAAAATGAAAACTATCTCGACGTTAGGATCATCTTCAAGAACGTGGTTATTACTGATAAAAGTTTCATAGATGTGGCTTTTCTCGGCTCGGAGCTATGCCGTTCACAAAAAAGGGTTAGAAAAATAAAAAAAACTAGAATCGCAATCAGAATTGCGATATCATCGGTTTTCGCAATTCACATTTTTAAACAATAGAAATTGAAATGTATCATATTTGATTAGGCTTATGACAAGCAACACAACGCAAAAAAAACGTAATTGAATCAGACCTCAAATAACAGAGTTATTAGCCTCTAGTGACTTTTACAAAACGCCCCCTAGGGATAATTATATCAAAGGGGAATAACACAAAAAGTGCACAAGGTAGACATATGGTCCTTGCGCACTGCACTTCGCGTCATTGCAAGGAACATACAAATGAAGTTTCAAGTCATTCAAACTTATAGTGACAAAGTTATGCTTCGGACAAGAAATTCTATCAAAGGGAAATAACTAAAAAAGTGCACAAGGTAGAGTTATGGTTCTTATGCACTGCACTTTGCGTCATTGAAAGGAACATACATGTGAAGTTTCAAGTCATTCAAATTTATTGTGACAAAGTTACCCTCCGGACAAGAAATTCTATCAAAGGGGAATAACTCAAAAAGTGCACAAGGTACAGTTATGAATCTTGCGCACTGCACTCCTTGTCATTGCAAGGAACATACATATGAAGTTTCAAGTCATTCAAACTTATGATGACAAAGTTATGCTCCGGACAAAAAATTCTATCAAAGGGAAATAACTCAAAAAGTGCACAAGGTAGAGTTATGGTTCTTACGCACTGCACATTGCGTCATTAAAGGAACATACATATGAAGTTTCAAGTCATTCAAATTTATTGTGACAAAGTTATGCTCCGGACAAGAAATTGTATCAAAGGGGAATAACTCAAAAAGTGCAGATGGTAGAGTTATGGTTCTTGCGCAATGCACTCCGTATCATTGCAAGGAACATACATATGAAGTTTCAAGTCATTCAAACTTATGGTGACAAAGTTATGCTCCGGACAAGAAATTCTATCAAAGGGGAATAACACAAAAAGTGCACAAGGTAGAGTTATGGTTCTTGTGCACTGCACTTGGCGTCATTGCAAGGAACATACATATGAAGTTTCAAGTCATTCAAACTTATGGTGACAAAGTTACGCTCCGGACAAGAAATTCTATCAAAGGGGAATAACACAAAAAGTGCACAAGGTAGAGTTATGGTTCTTGTGCACTGCACTTGGCGTCATTGCAAGGAACATACATATGAAGTTTCAAGTCATTCAAACTTATTGTGACAAAGTTATGCTCTGGACAAGAAATTCTATCAAAGGGGAATAACTCAAAAAGTGCACAAGGTAGAGTTATGGTTCTTGCGCACTGCACTCCGTGTCATTGAAAGGAACATACAAAGTAACCCCTATACTATAGTCAGGCTACTCAAAAATGATATTAAGCAAAATCTCCAATAGCAGCAAAACGATAAACAAATTTATTTACATATTACATTTTAGTTTTTAGAAATGCAGTAAATTAGGATTTCTGCAGTTTAGTGTGTTCTTGTCTTCACTCTGAAAGGCGAAAGGTGAAATTACAAAACATGCCATATTGTCGTTGTGAAGAAATTAAATATGCCAGGCAAAATAACAAAATTTTAACAGGCGAATGAAAAAAAGTATCGTCTTTGAATGTTTCTTGTTAGCAGTACGAAACCTTTTATGTCAGAACCATTTATCTGTCTTATATTGTATCTTGACCCTAATAGGCGAAAGAATGAAAAGATGCCATATTGTCATTATTTCTCCTTTTGCATTTTGGGTCAAAGACACAACATATGCCTGGCAAAATAACAAAATTTTAATAGGTGAAGGAAAGAAAAGTTTCATCTTTGAATGTTTCATGTCCTGGGTTATAAACATCAGACACCACGATATAGCAGATTTCCTGTTGTAGTGTTTTCGACTAACAAAAAAGTTGAAGGAACAAAATGACAACACTTCTGGTTTTGCCATCCGTGGTTATTCTTAATCACTGAAGAATCTGCTGACATTAAGAACATAGAGTAAATAATTATATGAAAATGTAATACTGAAAAAATTAGTATGGAAAAGTTCAATTTATATATGATATAAGCAAGTTCTTATGTAAGACATGCTGGAAACTGCTGACTATATGCACAAAGCAGGAAACTGGTGACCCTATATAGGATGAGAATCTGGAGGGAGAAACTCAAAGCATTCAAAGACGAAACATTTTGTCCTTTCGCCTTTAAAAAATGTATATTTCACTTGACATGTTTCGTGTTGTCGTGTCCTTGCCCTGAAAGGCAAAATAAAGACATTGTGGCATTTTTCGTTATTTCGCCTTTCGGGCGAAATGGCAGAAATCAGCCACCACAGTCCCCTGATCATATATACAAACAGAAACCGGAGGGCGAAACCATTTCGACTTTTCCTTTTGATGCGCAAAAACACGACAACACGAAATCTGCTACAGTGTCGTGTCTTCGCCTTTCAGGTTTAGGGTGCGAACACAAGAACACGACAACTAAAGGGCACCAAAATGAAATGGTTTCTACCTGCAAACATGAAACATTCAAAGAGGAAAGTTTTTATTCAATTAGGGTACTTTTTTTTTGCTTTGCCTGTTAAAATTTCATTATTTCGCCTGGAATATTTTGTGTTTTCGTGTTTTTGCACCGAAAGGCAAAAGGTAAAATAACGACATTATGGCATGTTTTTGTTATTTCGCCTTTTGCCTTTCGGAATGAAGACACGAACACACGAAATGTCTAAAATAATCCACCACTGAAGAAAGTTCAGTCAAGTATACAAGAAGCACAAGTCGAATACTTTTCTTTATACATCACAATTTGAAGCAAAAGAAAATGTAACCAAAAAAGATCAAATTTTTACCAATATTACATCACCAAATCATGTTTTTTTTTATTTGGTGCAATTTGGTGCCCAATAAGAATACAATATTATAAACTTACTTCATATCCGTATCCTATCCTAGATCATGTGTATATAAGGATGTGTGTTACTGGTTGGTCAAATCACCTATAAGCATGTTGTCATTAGTATATATAACATGACAATCATTTTATAGAAGAAACCATGCCATATTAGAATAATCTTTCTCCATTGAAACTTTAATACTTTGTAAAAATCCGTAACACAGTTGTTTTGATTTGCTTTCATGAGTCACCCGGTACCACATTTTTTCTACACGAACATGATACTCTGTTATTAGACTAGCATCAGTTATTGTTTATTACAGTATGCTATCTATGTATCAGTGCAGTATTCGATTAATTCTCATGGTACTTCACTGTCTCTCTCCCTGTCTGTTTCTCTCTTTTTTTTTTAATCTCACACTTAAATTTAGGTTGATTTAAAAGCTTACTTAGCTGATTACCTGTACATCACATGATGATTTTTTTTTGCCTGTAATGCTAATGTTTCCAACCTATGTAAGACTTATGCAATGTTTATAATTAAAATCCCTTAATATTGAAAATTCTATCTTCCAAGGTGCTATATACGCGTGAATCTAGCCTGTAGTTTATCAACTTTGTTGTTATGATTACGTAAAGTGTCCTCGTTTTCAATACAATACTGAATGATTTCAATACAACTGACTTTTTAATTTGAAATCCTATTTTTTAAGTATTTTCTACCTAATCAATTGATTACAGCAGTATTATAACTATGCTGTAGTGGTGTATTGTGATTTATATGTTACATCTATGACAGAGAGAGGGAGAGGGGGTGGGGGGGGGGAGAGAGAGAGAGAGAAAGTAAAACTGACGCTCTAACCACACTCATTGATTTTTTATACGTCTTGTAAAATCATCAGTGGATGGTTGTTTTGTCTGTCTCCCAATAATGAGTGATCATTTAGCTTTCTCCTTTAAATGACGCGTAAAGAAGTCAATGCACGAAAACCAAGTTAACCGAATAAACTGGCAGCGTTAGTATCGTGCATGGATCGTATCGTGTATATGAACCAAACGTGTAACGTGCGCGCACCGTGTACCGTGCGTTCCGTGTCCGTGCAACATGCGTTCCGTGTCCGTGTAACGTGCGTTCCGTGTGCCGACTTGCACACAAGCCGCACTGTATATACACATAATAAAGTTATTATATATGAAATTCATAAAATTCGTAAATGATTGTTATGATGCAGATATTTTCTAAGGCTGAGATGTATTCAGAAATCAAGTAACCTTACAATCATATATACACTTTTAAAAACCTGTGTAGAAAGGTATATGCAAAGGTACACATTACTTATTGTTTGCAAAACTGACTCTAGCATAAAAACAGTAATGTTGAGATTTTCATAGCTATATTTTTCATTATGCCCAATTAAATCTATGTGAGAGAGAGAGACAGACAGACAGATAGAGAGGTAAGGATGAGAGCAGAAACTTATAGTGATTTATTCGCTTCAATAACAGTGTACTGCATTGGTGGCTAAGATAAGTCAGTCTGCTTTTAAACATAGCTACCAATCTCCAAAGGCTGACCTACATAATTGATCAGCGGTATTCATTCTACTTGAGATAAGACAGTCTGCCTCTTTAGCTTGCATATACATGTAATCCTCGTCAGGATAAGAAGCTTTTTTTTTTCTCCAGAAACCATTAACTTTGTCATGTCATAGATACTACATTTCACAACCGATTTTGATCAAGATTATTTTACTTGAATTATAAGATTTTAAACTTCAGGATAATCACACAAAAAATAACTAAATTCAAACTTTGAAAACAAATTTACAATTTTTCCAAAGAGGATAAACTTTGAACTGCCATAAAATGACCAAATCAAGCCCGATCTTCAAAAACTAAACATCATTTGAAAGGTCTCTTCAAGACCTAAATCTTATCCGCACATGATAACAATGAAATATTTTTACTTTTTGAGCTATTTGAGGCCGTTTAAAAATCCAATAATCATGATATGACCTTGACCTTTGCAATATTTTTTTAAAAAAAAATCTCTGGAACATTCAGAACATTAAACTACATAAAGTGTGAAAATTTCATGGAAAAGGAACAAAAAATAAAATCAGGAGCAACACAAATGTGTTCAAGAAATGTTAATTTGTCCCAAAATTTAGTAAAGTTTGACCGTTTCTAGAAGACAAACAATGCATTTTTCAAAATCGCCAACCCATATATTTTGTGCGTATATGTCTTGCAAATCATATGCAACAAAAAGAACTCTTCTATCTCATCTCTGAAAAAACTGGATAGGTTTTTCGTAGACCTACCCTCATTTTCACCATTTTTTGTAAGGTTTGAACTTTCAACCTTCCGTAGCTCAAAAGATTTATGTACGCCAATCATTGAAATCTATCATATTTTATTAGGCTATCATCAGTGAACATAATGCAAAAAACCGCATTTGAATCGGACCCCAAATAACAGAGTTACTCCTCTTTTTATGATTTTATACAAAGCGCCCCCTAGCGGAAAAACAAAGACAAAAATGAAAATTTTCTCAACGTAAGGATTAAGTTCATATAAGTAGAAAAAACTGTAAATTTCATAATTGTGCCTTTTTTCTATCATGGCGATATGCCGTTCACAAAAACCGGCGGAAAAATAATAAAAAAAAAAAAAAAAAAAATAAAACAGAAGAAGAACAATAGGTTTTCGCCCAGCGATGCGAAAACCTAAAAAAAATAAAACAGAAGAAGAACAATAGGTTTTCGCACTGCGAGGTGCGAAAACCTAAAAAAAAATAAAACAGAAGAAGAACAATAGGTTTTCGCACTGCGAGGTGCGAAAACCTAACTAGAATCGCTATCGCGATATCATCGGTTTTCGCAAAAGCAATTTACCTCAGTTAGCGAGTCGCATGATTCGAAAAATATATTTTTCTTCGTTCAATTGCTTGTTGAATACTGTTAACAGCGATCTTTCAAACATTTTTGTCGCAATGTTTAAACAGACTTTTTACCCAAAATAATATTTTTGAGTATTACCTGTCAGCTATGTAGTCGCGATATCAATGGTTTTCATGAAAGCAATTCCATTCAGTTCACGAGTTGCATGATTCGAAGAACATTTCTTCGATCAATGGCTTGTTGATACTGTTAACAGCGATCTTTCAAACATTTCTGTCGCAATGTTTAAGCAGACTTTTTACCCAAAAGAATATTGTTGAGTATTACCTGTAAGTTATGTAGTCGCGATATCATCAGTTTTCACGAAAGCAATTCCATTCAAGTCACGAGTTGCATGTTTCAAAAAACATATTTCTTCGCTCAATGGCTTGTTGAATACTGTTAACAGTGATTTTTCAAAAAATTTTGTCGCAATGTTTAAGCAGACTTTTTACCAAGAATAACACTTTTAAGTATTACCTGTCTGTTATGTAGTCGCAAACTTGAAAACCTTTTTTACGGACTTCGGGTACTGCAACATTATATGTGTGTGTTCCTTTATGATGGCGACATACGACAATTGTACTCGATAAACAAGAATTGCAAATGACAAACAATAGTTTAAAATAACACGCGAGAATGTATTATGCAACTCAACACTATTACAAACGAATGTTGCATTGAATTACTATCATTTTCATGAAATATTGCTTTAATTTTTTTGTGTTGTTTCAAATTGATGTCACCAAGGAACAGAATGCAAAAAAATTGCATAAAATCAGACTTCAACTTTTTTAGTTATAAAGAGTGATTTCAAGCCAAGCGCCCCCTAGCGGCAAAACGAGAAACAAATTTGAGTAAATATTTTCTATTAGGTACCTAGCAATGCAGCAATTTACAATTCTTCTAAAGAGGATCAAAATTTGGGCTGCCGTAAAATGACGAAATCAAGTTCGTTCTTCAAAAACTAAACATCACTGGAAAGTGCTCTTCAAGAACTAAAACTTTTGTTCATATACTTTCAATAAAATATTTTTTGTTTTGGAGCTATTTTGAGCCGAATTAAAACACAATAATCGTAATATGACCTTGACCTTTGCAATTTCATTTTAACATTTTAATTTTGAGCTCCTTTCAAACATAACAATACATAACTTGTGAAAATATCATGAAGAATGAACTAAAAGTAAAGTCAGGAGCGACAAAAAAACATGTTTTTGAAATTTTAATTTTTCCTAAAATTTAGTGAAGTTTGACCGTTTCTAGAGGACAAACCATGCATTTATTAATTTCGGCACCCCATATATTTTTTGCATATATGTCTTGTAAATAATTTGCAGCAAACAGAATTCTTCTATCTGATGTCTAACAAAAATGGATAGGTTTTTCGTAGACCTACCCTCATCTGCACAGTTTTTTGCGAGGTTCGAACTCTCAACCTTCCGTTACTAACTCAAACTTTTCAGTCACTCATAGCTTGAAATAATCCTATTTTATTAGGCTATCAACAATGAACATAATGCAACAAACCGCATTTGAATCAGGCTTCAACTTTTTGAGTTATAAGCAAAAGAGTCATTTCAAGCTAAGCGCCCCCTAGCAGCAAAATGCGAAACAAAATTGATTAAAATTTTACCATTAGGTACCTAGCAATGCAGCAAATAGTTCAATAAAGTATACAAGTCGCACTAGTCGAACTTTCTATTTCTTATATATCACAATTTTAAGCATAAAACGATAAAAATATTATTCCAAAAAAGGATCAAAATTTGGACTGCCGTAATATGACCAAATCAAGTCCGATCTTCAAAAACTAAACATTAATGAAAAGGGCTCTTCAAGATCTAAAACTTTTGTACATATACTCTCAATGAATTATTTTTAATTTTTGAGCTACTTGGGGCCGAATAAAAACACAATAATCGTAATATGACCTTGACCTTTTCAATTATTTTTTAACTTTTTAATCGTGACGCCCTTTCTAACATAACAATACATAACTTGTGAAAATATCATGAAGAATGAACTAAAAGTAAAGTCAGGAGCGACAAAAAACCTGTTTTTGAAATTTTAATTTTTCCTAAAATTTAGTGAAGTTTGACCGTTTCTAGAGGACAAACCATGCATTTATTAATTTCGCCACCCCATATATTTTTTGCATATATGTCTTGTAAATAATTTGCAGCAAACAGAATTCTTCTATCTGATGTCTAACAAAAATGGATAGGTTTTTCGTAGACCTACCCTCATTTGCACAGTTTTTTGCGAGGTTCGAACATTCAACCTTCTGTAGCTCAAAAATTTTCAGCGACACGTGCCCTCGAAACCTATCATATTTTATTAGACTATCAACAAGGAACAGAAAGCAAAAAACCGCATTTGAATCGGACCTCAAATAACTGAGTTATTAGCCATTAATAAGTTTCATACAAAACGCCCCCTAGCGGGA
>CM037786.1:56695483-56745483 GCA_021229015.1 Solen grandis | reverse complement strand
TAGGTAACAATTTTATAATCTTTAAACTCATTCTGCTTGATGGTTCCTGAGCAGAGCTGGTTTAATACACCACAATTCTGATTATTTTACACCTTCTGAAGTGTCATTTTGATATAAGTGCAAAATGATTTTCATCTTTACTATAGTCCATTTATCTCCAAAATGAGACGTAAGTTAATCAACGAGCACTTCCTGATCACCTAATCTACATGCTGGTGTATAATTGCACACATTGTTCCATGGGAAATAAACACACACTTGAGATTTCCCCCCCAGTCACTGATTGGTCAGTTTAAATCAGCCAATTATACTAGGTATGCTGATCCCCTGGTGAAATGTGTCAATTTGTCTATCAACCTACATTCAAAACATACCTTAGCATCTGTAAATGCTGTCAGCCTCCCTTTCCCTATATTCAGACTCAGGCAGAGTTTGCTCTGCTGTTGCCGTGGTGATTTCTTCTTCCTTGGAAACCGACTGTCATGGATACTATAGTGGTTCATTCCCTCACTGTCTGAATCTGAGTCTGAATCTGCAAATGGAGTCCACATCTTACAAAAAGACAACCACACTTGAACATTCACAGTTTTCTATGTTTGGCAGGCAGAAATATTTTGCGAATCTGTAACTACTTTTCTCCATAATACTCACATGTGTATAATTATTTTATACTCTTATACCTATAT
Source organism: Solen grandis (assembly GCA_021229015.1). Classification (NCBI taxonomy): domain Eukaryota; kingdom Metazoa; phylum Mollusca; class Bivalvia; order Adapedonta; family Solenidae; genus Solen; species Solen grandis. The sequence continues at coordinate 56,744,797 of CM037786.1, read as the reverse complement.
TCTTTTCTTCTGTACAATGACATTCATAATGGACAATAATGTTGGACATAAAATAATGTCAACCAGAATTATCTATCACTGAAGGTGATGAACACCTCTACATACCTCTGTAACAAAAAGGAAGGGCTACAACTCTTACAAAATCCTGAAAAGAGTTATTTGCACTTGCCTGCTAATTAGTCTTATCATGATAAATCATTATTCCAAGTGTGGAAGCATTATCAATAACTTAGTGTTATGTGAGTGTAGGATGAGACATAATTGATGTGACAACTTTGTCGGGTGAGATTCCTCAACAGCCCCCCCCGCCTCTTTTCTTCCTTTATTGTAATGGCTGATTATTATGGCTATATATTAGACCTTATGATCAAGGATTTCCCATGTGTGGGTCCTGCATTTTGCTGAAGAGACAGCATTGGAAGAGACAGTGGCTGGGTACAAGGGAGTCTGGGTGGGATACCCTATAGACCCCTTGGATTTTTTATGTGCCCGGTGTATAGCACCAATACACAGGAGACAAGTTCCTGGGTAGAACCAGTACTGAGTACTCTGAGTTCCGATAGCAACCCAGTTTTGCCAAGTGCCATTCAAGGGTGCAACTGGTACCAATTTCATAATTTTCTGGTTTAACACCGTCACTGGATGAAGTGCCCCGGATTGAATTTGAATCCCAGACCTCCTGAATGCAAAGCAGACACTCTACCACTGAGCTATTGCACCACTGATTCACAAAACATTAATATCCTAAACATAAATATGTAAATACTTGCTAGTTTCTATTTGGAGTTTTTCTAAATTCTGGAATATGTAAATACTTGCTGGTTTCTATTTGGAGCTTTTCTAAATTCTGGAGTATGGAAATACTTGCTGGTTTCTATTTGGAGCTTTTCTAAATTCTGAAATAAACCTTTCCAGTGCTTACAGATATATTCAAATTAGATAATCAAATTGACCAATAGCTGCACAAGGATATTATAAATGGTTGACCTAGTTTACACCAAGGTTTGATTGTGATACAGTTTGTGAGCAGTTGCCTAGTCATAGATGGAATATAAACATTTATTTTATGCTGATGATATATTGTGTTCTATCAGTAAGATGTAACTCATATCTCACAGTGTGAGTGATATAGATCCGTGGGGACTACTTTTTCCATATAAAGGGTATTATGTAGCAGCTGTTAGCATAAAATAAAAAGAAAATTTGTTTATAACTAAATATGGAATATATCACATCTCGAAGTGATACAATTTTCACATTTTCACTCAGGCTTGTAAAATATGAAATTGAATCACTTCTCGGTGAGATATATTCCATTTTTACTCAAAACAAACAAATATTCTTTCTTTATCAATAGATAAAGGATGGCCTTAGGTATTCATTTCGAAGTGTTACAGTCTACTTAAATTTGACCACCTAGTTGTAATCCGGACTTGGCCATCTCAAACTGGTCCCCACGGTGCAGCAGCTGGTCATACACATTCAGATCCAGGTTTTGCGGCATCGAGAAGTTCTCCTTCATCACCGTCACTGGGGCAGGAGCACTTGGTTCCCATAGCAACAGGTCATTGTTCAACCTGCAGCCAATAAGTTCAAATTTATATGAAAAACCCAAGCACTGTTAGTTCCATGTTCTTTGGATTCTGCTAAAGCATTGAAAAAGTATCAATCTGAAGTAAAACTAATAAAAAAAATCTTATATCTGCGTACCATAATTTAATAACTAACCAGAGAATACAAGAAACAGACTAAGGAGAGCTTTTGAGAATGAGCAAACCTCCATCTTGGAGGATAACTCTTGTCAACTATGATGCATCTTGTGTGATTTCCAGGATAGTCCACCCCCCACACCTCCAAATTCTGAAGTCAAATCATGTTCCTTTTCCAATTTCTTACACAAAAATAAGACATAATACAAGACGATTCATCCATCTCTCTCTTGAGAAATCCTACTAGTCAAACATATATACAAATTGGGTTGAAAACATACTTGAATAACTGAGAATAGCAGACAACTCACCTGTTGTAGAGGACCTCAAAGAAGTGTTTATCGGGAAGGAAGACGCAGGCATTGGGCAGGTTGATATCCACCACTAGTTGCGTGTTACTGATGGACTTGTTCATAAACTCACTCAGTTCCTCTCGGTCTACTGGTAGTACCATCTGGAAGAGCAAAATGAACCATTTCAAATGACCTCTTTTAAAGGTTAGGAAGCAGACATGATAACTGTTTTCAGAATGTTGAATTTTCATTAAATTAGAACAAGCTTGCATACTAACATGCTAAATGAAATAATTTTGTAGGTGAAATATTCATCCTCATCATCATCAAAAAAATTGAACTGAATTGAAATATGATGTCAATTGATGCATAGCTAAGACATTTAAGTTGGAACACATAGTTGACATAGTAGACACGGCGCAACATGTTGGAATTGTTAAGAGTGGGACAGCGCTGCGTCATCAAGTTTTGCATGAATGCCAATATGACATGTAAGGAAACATTCAAGTTTATGCAGAAGGGAAAGGAGAGTTCGAGTATTTTAAGAACAATGCCTCTGCTAATAGAGCAGCCGATGCTCTGGAGACCATCAACTTTTTAGGAATGGCATGTATCGAGCATGCACCCTACAGTTCAGATCTCATGCCTATGGACTTTACGCTGTTTCTGCGCTTGAAAAGCAACTAATGTGCTAATGGCAATTTGATGACTTAGAACACCTATGCATGTCTGTGCACACAGTGTCGCTAGTTATTCAGAAGAATTTTTTCAGGAAGGTTTTCATGAAGTGGATTCAATGTTACCGGAAATGCGTCGATTGTGCTGGCGAGCATTTTGAAAAGATGTTACGTTGACAGCGAGTTAAACAAATAACGTCGCCAAATTGCCATGTATGTGTGTTAATTCATGTTTTATTTTTATTGTTATTTTAAGATTGTTTACTGCATTTAGATAATCATTTACACATGTCTCAATATAACATACGCAATTTTAATGATATGAAAATAATTGAAATCACAATAACATATGTGTGTGTCTTTTTTTCTTGTCCATGAACTTTACAAATACACCTCATGTATCAGAAGAAATGCTCTATCCAGATTTGGGCTGTTCCAGTAAAAAAAAATTAATTTCATTTTATTTAGAGTATAAGAACGGCAGTCAAAAATTAGGGTCTGCCAACAATTATGATCTTACTGGTGCATACCAGGATCTTCCAAGAAGGATGAATTATGATGTATAGGATGTGTACCAGTCAACCTAAAAAGAATAAGTTAAAACTAAACTAGCAAATACATGTACTACCATTGACTCACCTGTTCTGTTTTTTCCTCGGTTTTGTCTGACTCCTGCTCCTTGTTATGCATGATCCGGCGTGAAGAGAATGGTGATGGTTCACACCTGGCAAACTCACATGCCCCGTTCAGAGAGTCCCCAGGTGTAGTGTCCTCATTGAAGAACTCCTCCTCATCAAGGACTGAGGTCGTGTTCGAGCAGAACCTGATGGTCATACTGGGGTTGTTGAAACCCTCCTGTCCCCCGTCCCCCCGTGCATGGGCGAAGTGATGCTCCTCCCCGTTGTATTGGAACTTGAAAAATCCTGCAGTGAAATATTGGGGAAACATGATTATCCTGTAGTGGAATATTGTGGAAAAATTAATATCTAACCATGGAATATTGGAGAACTATGATTATGCTGTACTGGAATATTGGGAAAACATGGTTATCCTGTAGTGGAATATTGTGGAAAAATTAATATCTTACCATGGAATATAGGAGAACCATGATTATCCTGTAGTGGAATATTGTGGAAATATTAATATCTAACCATGGAATATTGGAGAACCATGATTATCCTGTAGTGGAATATTGGAGAACTATGATTATCCTGTACTGGAATATTGGGAAAACATGGTTATCCTGATGTGGAATATTGTGGAAAAATTAATATCTAACCATGGAATATAGGAGAACCATGATTATCCTGTAGTGGAATATTGTGGAAATATTAATATCTAACCATGGAATATTGGAGAACCATGATTATCCTGTAGTGGAATATTGGAGAACTATGATTATCCTGTACTGGAATATTGGGAAAACATGGTTATCCTGATGTGGAATATTGTGGAAAAATTAATATCTAACCATGGAATATTGGGGAAACATGATTATCCTGCAGTGGAATAATGGTGAAATATATTCATCCTTCAGTAAAGTACTGTGAAGATATATTTATCCCACAGTAAAATACTGGTAAAATACGTATATCCTGCAGCAAAATATTGGAGAAACATGAAATAATCCTGCAGGGAAATATTGGTTAACAATACTATTCTGTAGTGAAATAAAGGGCAAAATCTTATACATTTATTTGAGCTTAATTTGATATATCCTTCAGTGAAATCATAAAATATTTCTTTTTCTGTCCTGCAGTGAAAAATAGGGCTTAACATGTGACAAGCATAACAGGAAAAAATCTTAATATACCGTGTATGTCAGAACAGGTAAGCTGCACTTGCTCAAAGGGCTGATTGGTCACAAATGCAGCCTGAACCCTCATTTCCTCAAGGTCAATGCTCAGTACATCTTCACGTAAATTGCGCTGGTACCAGGACTTGTCCACATGGGACTCCTGCCTCAGGTCAGGAATCGGGAACCTGTAACCATATAATGATGTTATTAGGACTCCTTTAACAGAAATGAGCTAAAATACAAGATCTCATAGACAAAGGCAAGTAGCATGATATCATACCCATCACAGGGCCAGCCAATCCTGGATCTACCCTTATATGCTGAGTGTCAAACACAGGGAGATATACCACGACCATTTTTAATGACTTTTATATGTTGCTGCTGGGAATTGAACATATGAACTCCAGGTTACAGGATGGATGCTCTAAACACCTATGTCTGACCATTGTTATCAGTGTCTTGAAAACATAACCTTCACTTTCTATAGAAATTATATTTTTTTAAAGCCGATAAAAAGGACCGTACCTAAGGTTGAGTCTGGCAAGGGGACTGCAGACCTGCAGGCTGACCGGCTGGTGCTGACCGGATGGTCCCTCCTCAAGGGTGGTGGTCAGACTGTAGTACTGCTGCTGCTGAACACATATGGGCAGGTATCAGAAAAGACAGTCGTGCTGATGTGACCACACATTTCAAGATGGGTAAATATTAAAATAGTATATCAATCAATGGGTAACATATAGAACAACAGCATATATCCCATTCAGATCAGGATGAATTGTAGGTGTATCAAAGATGTGTCAACATGCTTCATGCTTCAACATACTTCTTGCAAGGGTCAACATACATCTTACTTGTGTCAACATACTTCATGGGAGGATCAACATACTTCTTGCAAGGGTCAACATACATATTGCTTGTGTCCGCATACTTCATGGGAGAGTCAACATACTTCTTGCAAGGATCAACATACATCTTGCTTGTGTCAACATACTTCATGGGAGGATCGACATACTTCTTACAAGGGTCAACATACATCTTGCTTGTGTCCACATACTTCATGGGAGAGTCAACATACTTCTTGGAAGGATCAATATACATCTTTCTTGTGTCAACATACTTCATGGGAGTGTCAACATACTTATTAGAAGGATCAAAATATACTTAAGCTGGATCAACATACTTCTTGCTTGTGTCAACATACTTCATGCTAGTGTCAACATACTTATTAGAAGGATCAAAATATACTTAAGCTGGATCAACATACTTCATGCTTGTGTCAACATACTTCATGGCAGGGTCAACATACACTACTGCCTGGTCAACAAACTTCATACAAGGTCATCTGGGTTATCATACTTTATAGGATTTCATTGGAGAAAAAGGGTCTCAACTTGTTTATTAGTACATATAAGTTACAACCCTTTTGTGCTGAGCCCACTAAATGACCATGGAGAAAGATTAGGACAAACCCTCTCTTCACAAGAAACCTGAACCAAATATGAGCTTCCAATATCAAATTGTAACAAAATTATGGACATGATATGAGTTCCCCAGTTACTTAATGTGCAATCTTGACCTTTGGTAAATGTTCTTGGATTTTGTCATACCATCGTATAATGAAAACATCATTTATGAAATCTTAATTTCAAAGGGTTACAAAGATTTAGATACAAATTTAACATTTCTTTAGTCCATGACAATGATCTTGAAAAAATGACTTGAGTCAAGATCAGGACAAAACTTCTAGTCATAAACATCCTTAGGGCAAAGGGTTAAAAGTTAGAGCTTGGGCATGAAAGCTGGGCAGGTATACGTTAAGGTGTGATCATGTCCTATATATTCATGCTATTCTCATGTCTTTTTTCATGTTCTCTTGCTTTTTCTTTCTCTCATGTCTTTGAAATCACCCATGAGAAGCTTGATTTATACAATGTAACATTCATTTTTCATTGTCATTTGAACACAACCAGTTTAGTTAATGCATCATTACATAAATCAAGCAAACAGGATAGATAAATACACAGGATATCACAATAACAATGATTATCACCTATGGCATATGATTTATCAGTGATTTATCAATGATCATGAATATGCCCAGTTTATTTGACTGTATTGTAACAATGCGACAACAAATAACAGAGTTTGGGTCAAAGGTTTGACCACTGTTATACTGACATTAACATTTTCATTAAACAGTAGTGCATAGAAATGGATCTGGACTAATTTTTATCTTAAATTCATTTTATGACTTTCAACAGTAACTGTTGTAGGTAGGATATTATCACTCTCATTCTCTCCCTCCAGGACAAACAAATAAGGTTGGCCTGGTCCAACATAAGCCTTATGACTGTAGATCTGAAAGTTGTAGGTTTCATGACCTTCCCATGCCAGATGCAGTTATAAAAAAGTACTAGTCCCACCCAGGAACTGTTGAGGACGATTAGTATAAGAACTTGTTTCCCAATCTACCTAAAAAGAGATAAGTTTAACAGGTAAGCAAATTAGGCACACCCACCCCGACAGTGTGGTACATGGATGCCCCGGCCAGCGGTGATTGTGAGATGACTGTCTGCGGCGTGATGAGCGTGTTTATCCGGTCCACCAGCGTCAGGTCGATCTCCGTCTGAAACTCTCCTAGGTTCACCGACACATCTGTCCGTGTGCTGCTACTCTGCCGTGTTGAAGGCTAAAAAGTAATAGAGAAGTGCTTAAAATTGTTCTCAATTATGGTCCCATGTGCTCACCAGCAAGCAAAGTCCAGTATTCTTAAAATTGAGCACAGACTTCTGTTCTAACTAGAAAGGTGTCCAAAGGACACAGATGAATCAACACATCGCATTTTCCAAATCAAAGGCCAACACCCAGGAGCACAAGTCATGTCCTGAGTAATATATCCATGAAGTTTAAAGTCTGTAGCACAAATATCTTTGGAGTTACCTGAGTCACAGTTTTGGGATGGACTGATGGACAAAGGCAAATCTATATATGCATATACTTTTTTGGGGGGTGGGGACCATAAAAATACCCAGGTGCGCAAGTTCATGTCCTGAATAATATATTTGGGAAATTTCAAGTCTGTAGTACAAATACTTTAAGAGTTCCGTGTGTCACAAGCATAAAATTCCATATTTTTCAAAAACAAAGGCCCATAACTCTGTTTGTAACTTTTAGGAAGGTTTGATAGAAAAACCCAGGTGCGCAAGTTCATGTCCTCAATAATATATCCATTAAGTATCAAGTCTATAGTACAAATACTTTCAGAGTTATGTGCGTCACAAGCATAAAACTCCATATTTTTCAAGAATAAGTGCCCATGACTTGTCAACATCAATGGCAGTTTGATGACAATACCCAGATGCACAATTTCATGTCCTCAATAATATATCCATGAAGTATCATGTCTATAGTACAACTACTTTCAGAGTTATGTGCGTCACAAGCATAAAATTCCATATTTTTCAAAAACCAGGGCCCATAACTTTTCAACATCAATGGCAGTTTGATGACAATACCCAGGTGCGCAATTTCATGTCCTCAATAATATATCCATGAAATATCAAGTCTGAATTACAAATACTTTCAGAGTTACGTGCGTCACAAGCATAAAATTCTATATTTTTCAAAAAACAAGGGCCCATAACTCTGTCAACTTCAATGGCATTTTGATGACAATACCCAGGTGCGGAAGTTCATGTCCTCAATAATATATCCATGAAACATCAAGTCTGTAGTACAAATACTTTCAGAGTTACGTACGTCACAAGCATAAAATTCCATATTTTTCAAAAACAAAGGCCCATACGCACGGACCGACAAAGGCAAATCTATATGCCTCCCCCGCCCACCCTTTTTGGTGAGGGCATAAAAATCAGCATAATATAGCCTACATGCTTGAATAATCAAACATCTTAGTGATTTTCTTTTCTTCTTCGAAAATTTCAGGTGCACTCCCTTGTTTAGGTGAACTTCAACACAAATATACTTCATGTTGATTCTAAATTCATACAACAACAAGAAATTTATGAAAACTAATTAGGGCTCTCAAATTTAACTTCCCATGGACAGTATATACAGTCATATGGAAACGTCTGCATGTGACAGATATACAGTGTTGTCACATTGCAGTATCAGGCTGTAGACATGTGACATGACACAACATCTCAACACATTAAGTGGACACAGGGCCAACCAGTCCTGGAACTATCCTGAATGTATGCTAAGTTCCAAGCAGGGAGCTAGTACCATTTTTAACAACTTGGTATGTCGCAATGTGGAATCAAACCCACAACCATCAGTTTCCGAGGTGAACACTCTAACCAACTGGCCAAAGTGGATGGTCAAAGTCAATCATTTAAGAAAATTCATTAAAATGAAGAATAAATGTTTATAATTGTTTGGATGATGTCTGACCTTCTGACATGCGACACTCTTGATGTCCATACTGAAACACGGCGTGCCACCATGCAGGCTGCTGTACATGACTGGCTTCTTCTTCTCACTGCCATCTTTACGGAAAGTCAGGATCTGAAATGGACCAATCAATACTTAAAAAGCACCATCTCCTTTGCTTTTATGTTATTAACGTTTTACATGGGACATTTTCTAATTGGAGTGAAAGTCTATGTGGAAGACTGCAATAATTAATTTTCATGGGACATTAATTTTGTTGATTTCGTGGAGGGTTTTATCCTCGAATATTAAACCCCATGAAAACTGTTCATTTCATAAACAAAACATTTCAAGAACAAGAATTCACAAATAAATGTACCCCCTAAGTACACAGTCAAAGAAATTTAGTGCAAACGAAAATGTGTGACTTTACAGTACAATTCATTGCAGGTCGATTATAGTGCTATATTTATATAGTGATATATGTAATATACTTATGGTGTAAAAGTCTAGATATTGCATTATACATGTATTGGGACTTGCATTATAGCTGTGTGAAAATCACAAGATTTACATCTGGTGTTGATCTGCATTATATTGGATACTGCGGTATAATGGCGCATTATATTATAATGGAACTTCACTGCACCACATGCAGTGTGATACCACACCATGTCACAACATCCTGAAACTGAGCTGGAACTACTCCTGTATGTTACCTCAAAAAAATCAAACTCCAGGCGTGCGTTCAGTATGACAAACCGCATGCAACCGGTCGCTTACATTCAGCTATGGAGTTTTCTTAGGACCATATAGCATGTTGTTCACGTGGTCCTTATGCTGTACATGGGTTTACGTCAACATCGTGGTTTTTGATACTGAGATAGTTTCATAGCTGACTGTAAGCATACGGTTGCATACGGTTTGGCATACTGAACGCACGCCTGGTCAAGCTGTGGATGTTCTACCTACTAAATCTTTCAGTGGGGTGGAGGGGGGTGGAGATGGAAAGAATTGATTAGATGGTAAAAATTTAAGATTTTCACAGGAAAGGCCCTGTAATCATAAAAAAATAACTATTTTTCTCCTCCGTTGCAATGAACCTTTTCATTATTTTTTATTTTTTATTTTTTGCAATGGAATTCAAAAACCTGTCTTTAGTCATGTTGTTAAAAGATTATTTGTTATTGTAACTACAGTCAGTTTTACAAACTGTGTAGGTATAAGACAAATCTGATACATTCTTTTGAATATATTTTGTAAATGTTAGAAATGTACAAGGTCATATGCATTGAGCTGTCAGTAGAAAGACTGGACTTATATACATACTCAGTTTGTGACTCTTTCTATCCGATTCAGAAATTCACCATTAAAATCATAATGATGGTTCTTCTAGAGTAAAGACAATGTGTGTGTATCTAATTCCTTTTTGTTGTTGTTGTTTATCAGAACTGCAATTGATAAATACAGGGATTCATTTCTGTGCAATTTCAATGAATCTTTAACTAGAAAAGAGCTAAAAACCTGGAAGCCATGGTTGTACATAGCAGGTAATTTTGTACATTTTCACTTTTACTACATATATCTTTTTTTTAAAGTCTACTTTTCTGTTAGGTACCGGTGTCTTTAAGGTTTCACATTATCATTTTAACTAATCAAAATCTCAAACCCTCACTAAAGGTACATCCTACATTGTCTTCCTGTAATATATGCATAGGACAAGACATGACATGATGGCATGTGAAGAGTGAGATCCCTATAATGCCCCAGATATTATGCAAATTAAGACAGTGGAGTCTTAAAAATGACGCTCATACGAGGTTCAGATATCTTAAAGACTATGTCTCCTGACGATGAATACTGAGATATCTTTTCAAGTGTATGACAACAGCTGACCATACCTCAGCTGAAATTAAGAAATTGAGCATCCTGATTAATCACGTCCAATCTTTGACCGACCTGTTTATTAAAAAACGTTTATATTTAATACTCGTTCACCAGTGAAGATTCATCTGACATTCGTGGATGAGTTGTTATTGTTCCAGCACCTAGTGTCACTTGACACTCTACAGAAACAATGGAAGTGTCGTTGATGGCAATTGATGAAGTATTTTTAAGTGATTCCGAAGAAAAGGACTCAGCATGCTGAAAGTAGACACGTGCTAGGACTTCATAATCTGACGCAATTATCTTAATATCACTTGACACTGCATGAAATACAGAACAAGAATTTTGGAAATTCCACAAAAACCAGGTTTTCCATAATTATGTAGTTATGTTTGATGAGCAATAAACAGATGACAGTAATATAATATAGGAAATATTTCTATAGATTAAAAGGTAACATTTTCAGACTGGCAGTGAAGCTACAGTCTTATGTTGATGGAAGTCAAAAATCGGCATTATGATTGTTGATTTGCCTAATTGCTGCAGTCAATTTAATTGTATCATCCACACTTAGTAGTGTATCCATGCAATGCGATTCTGTGCTAAAAAATGAGTGAAATCTTGACAAAAAGGATTACCAAAAGAACTTATGTGTAAAAATATACTTCCTGTTGAAGATCTGGTTAAAAGAAGTTTTGGATTTAACATCCCACCAACAGTATTTCAGTCATTTGGAGACAATGTCTACTTGAGACAGAAATAGTGCTGTATCACACTGTAGACAAGTGGCATGATACCACAACCAGTCACATTATCCTGACACAGGGCCAACCAGTCCTAGACTACTCTTATATGCTGAGCACCAAGCAAGGGAGCTAATTACCTGTACCATTTTTTATGATTTTGGCTTTCGTGGCTGGGGATCAAACCCATGACCTCCCAATTCCAGGGCAGACACTCTTACCACTCAACCACCAGGATCATTAAAATAAGTTGCAGTTAATATCTTAAAAACCATCATCATCATCATCATCATCATCATCATCTTCAGCAGCAGCAGCAGATGCATAATTATCAAAATTGAAGTAAAATCACAAATCATTTTTATTTACCACCACAGTTAACAGTATCAATAGCAGCAATATGATAGTATATCTTTCTATCAAATTATTTTCATGAAACTCTTAATTTGCCTGGGACCATCAGAATTAAGTTTAAAATAGTCTGTTTGACTCAGTCATTTTAAAAATGTATATAAACATGGACTCCTAAACTTTAAGCTTGACTCCTTGACTTAAAAACTGAAAACCTTTTTATATTCATAACTGATTGTGTCAAGAATAAAGTACTCCAAGGTAACCATGTACTTACCAGTGATTATAAACAGAAACGGGAAATAGCTATTGAAGCAAAGTGACAGAGAGCGGATTGTAATCCAGTCTATATTTACGGTCAGGAAAACCAGTCATTTCAAAATATGAAATAGTCATAAAAGTAATCTTACACTGTGATAAAGCTTCTTCTAGGTAAAAAAAATAAAAAAAATGCACTTATGCATACAAGAATGTTCTATTTTCATATCTGGTTTGACCCAGTGACAGAATTTTGGACACTTTGGGTATTATGTCTATGTGAGATCCCTCATTGTGGAATGACATCATAATCAAGTGGCCGAACACCATTCTGTATAACAATTAATATGACGTCAAACCGCCATGAAATGAGTATACATAAAGTTTAACCAGTGAAAAACTGTACAAACCTCAAGCAAATGCAAGTGAACCTTGCTTTCAATAGTAACCATTGTTCATTGTTTGGTATCACGTTAATTGTATCCCATCGCCAGACCAACTATCCTTTGACCTACCCCTTCATACTGAGAGTAAGAGAAAGTGAACAAGTAAAAAAATTCATTGACTTTTTTACCTAACATTTCTTTTCCTGCTGTATAATGGAAAAAAAAAACCATACCCTTAGAAATTGAGATTTTTTTTCCCCAAAAATGTTAGAAATTGAGATGGCAGGAAATCTAGGGATGTAAAGGAGATTTACGATCAGTTTATCAACATTTTCTATAATTATATAAACTGTCTGTGTGAAAAAGTCTTTAATTTTGTTTATTTATGGACAAATTAAACATTTAAGTTCTTCTGAGATTTCATTAATATTTTGAGTTTGAAATTCCAATTGGGAAAAATAAACATTTTCTGGCAATGGAATTATAGTTGAGTATCGGTAATAAAAACAGCTAAACAAGAGGCCCAAGGGCCATAGACGCTCACCAGAGTACATCTGCATTTTAAAATGAAACAATTGTTTTCTATAACAAGGAATGTTTAACTGTGACTATTTTATGTTGTTCCTTTTGAGAGTGTCAATATGAGTCTATATGAAGGAAAAGGTTAAATCAGTAACAGTTTTTAATCTGGAAAAAGCAGCCAAAACAACTATGAGTAGCCTAGAAGTAATTTTCTACCTAAATGTCTCGACACCATAGTAATTCCATCCCTATACACTCTATGGAGCAGTGCGGTTGTGATTCACAAGCGCTAACATTTTCAGAAAATACAGTGTTATCATGCAACTTAAAACACACTGGACAATCGACAGTCATGTAATCTCATTCATTTCAACCAGTTAATAAATTCTTGGGTTATCCTTTTGTTTTGAAAACACTTTTCGCAAACCGATAAGTGTTATTTTGTTCAAATATTTAAATCCAAAATGGTGGATCACGGAATCAGAAACACACTAAATCGGGAAAAATAATTATTGTGTATTGAAGAGTAGATGGGGCCAAATTTCAGCCCCAAATTGGCCTTTTCAGAGAAGAAGAATTTTGATGTTTTCTATATAGAGTATATAAGGGAATTAGCTAACCCCCTAGGGACCTCATTTTTCAAGGGATCAACTTTATTTTAGCAATTATGGTAGACATTCATGAGGTGACTATTTGTGCCAAAAGGAAAATAAATTCTGACCATTTGTTTCAGGGGAGATGATTTTCAAAGTTTTCAACTATTTTTTCTATTTGTTGCCATGGCAACCAGAGTTCTTCATGGATCAACTTTATTTGAGCAATTTTTGTAGAGGCCCACCCAAGGATCATACATGCCAAGTTTTATCAAATTCTGTCCAGTGGTTTCAGAGGAGATGATTTTCAAAGTTTTCAACTATTTTTTTCTATTTGTTGCCATGGCAACCAGAGTTCTTCATGGATCAACTTTATTTGAGCAATTTTTGTAGAGGCCCACCCAAGGATCATACATGCCAAGTTTTATCAAATTCTGTCCAGCGGTTTCAGAGGAGATAATTTTCAAAGTTTTCAATTATTTTTTCTATTTGTTGCCATGGCAACCAGAGTTCTTCATGGATCAACTTTATTTGAGCAATTTTTGTAGAGGCCCACCCAAGGATCATACATGCTAAATTTTATCAAATTCTGTCCAGCGGTTTCAGAGGAGATGATTTTCAAAGTTTTCAACTATTTTTCCTATTTGTTGTCATGGCAACCAGAGTTCTTCATGGATCAACTTTATTTGAGCAATTTTTGTAAAGGCCCACCCAAGGATCATACATGCCAAGTTTTATCAAATTCTGTCCAGCGGTTTCAGGAGATGATTTTCAAAGTTTTCAACTATTTTTTCTATTTGTTGCCATGGCAACCAGAGTTCTTCATGGATCAACTTTATTTGAGCAATTTTTGTAGAGGCCCACCCAAGGATCATACATGCCAAGTTTTATCAAATTCTGTCCAGCGGTTTCAGAGGAGATGTCTTTTAAAGCAAATTGTTGACAACGGACGACGATTGCCATGGCAACCAGAGTTCTGTATGGATCTAGTTTATTTTACAAATTTTGTAGAGGTTCACCCAAGAATTATTCATGCCAGGTTTTATCAATTTCTACCAAGCGGTTTCAGAGGAGATGTCGTTTAAAGCAAATTGTTGACAACGGACGACGACGGATGAAGGGTGATCCCAATAGCTCACCCTGAGCACTTCGTGCTCTGGTGAGCTAAAAAGAAACCTTCATGTCGTACCCAGGGAATAATCTTTTGACTGTCTACTCCAGAGGCAGGTACTCTAACCACTTAAATTAGCACAAGATCAGGCTTCAAGTACAATTAACTTACACGGTGATTCGCTAAAAATAGAAGATCCTGAACAGCATAAATTTTCCAGCTGAATTGGTTTGATGTTTGTTTAACATGGCGTCTTTATTCATGAGGTAAAAATATGTATGTAAAAACCTATAATCTATATCATGCCTCTGTGAAGAGTGTTCCACTTTGAAGTAAAAATCTCAGCACATATTTCAGGAAAAACAACATTTCGACAAAAACAATTGCTTAAGTGTTCATGGTAAAATAAGGTCAGAAGGGTACGTCCTCTGATTAATAGGTTTGTACATCCTGGACATCACACGAGAACGTTTATCGCTGTGATCGATCTCATAATAAAATCAACCTCTGAAGCAGTAGCCATACCCTCAAGTACACACATCCTGTTACCATCACTTCGTCACATCTAGATTATGGTCAAAGCTTTTTGTGTATTCTGAGTACCAGCATTTGAAGAAATGTTTAACAAATACAGCAAAGTTTTCAAACATAAAATTATCATCCAGGGGTCGTATTCATAAAGCTCCTTAGTTTTTAAGGAAAATAATTCCTTAACTGGAATAATTCTCCTACGGTGTTTTATTTACAAGACTAAAGGAAATCCTGAATACCTGTAACTAAGGGAAATCCTGAATACAGGTAACTAAGGGAAATCTATGTGATTTTAAACTAAGGGAACTTTTTTCCTACGGAACTTTTTGAGTACAGCCCCAGGCCAAGAAGGTATCAGAACCTTCCTGTGAGTCTAATGGACACCTCAGTTATCCTATAGGACCAGTCCATTTACATTGAAAACTCTAAATTGTCAATTCACACTGTAAATTCTAAATTGTCAATTCACACTGTAAATTTTGAATTGCCAATTCACACTGTAAATTCCAAAATGTCAATTCACACTGTAAATTCTAAGTTGTCAATTCACATTGTAAATTTTGAATTTACATTGCAAATCCTAAATTGGAAATTCACATTAAAAATTCTAACATGTGGGATGCAAGGGGGCATAGTCACTCACAAGTCAAATCAGAGGACATTCCTTTTCAGTAATTAATCCCATAAAAAAATGGAATCCTTTACCTTATGAATATTCATACGTAAATCTATGACTTCATTAATATTGATACATTATACTTTAAATTGTACATGAAACAATGAATGTTTCTTTGTCTTGGGTCACAATGACAATGCCCATAATTTCTTTATAGCACCCACTTTACTTTTTGTCTTTCCAAGAGATGGAAACAAGCGGGGAAAAAAAGGGAGTAAGATTAGAAAAGTTTATCTACTTATGCAACTGGCCAAATATTGAAGCAATCCAATGAAGGCCATAGAAGTTATAGCATGTTACAACAAGAATTGTCAAAGGAAAGCACAAAACAATTGGAAATGCATGTTGGTAAATCAAATGAAGTTTATTTCAATTCTTGCCCTTCACACACCCTGTATATAATAACAGTCAGAAATGATACGGGTAGTCTGATACCCCTAAACATGTTAATGAAGTCTTAAACTGAGCCCATGCCTAGTTACTGAGAAGGTGTGCATGCGAAACTGAAACCAAAATATCCAAGTTAGAAAAGGGCCGTAATTTGTATTAAATTCAGTCAAAGTGTTATACTCCTTGGATTTCTGATCCTCTGAACACACATCTAATAAACTTTCTAGTCAATACCATAAACAATTCCTGAGATATAAGCTGGATAATAGCTTACATGCAAAACTTTCACCAAATTTTCTATTGAATGCAAAACTTTAACCAAAAAGTCTAAGTCAAAAAGTGGCCAATATGCATTATATTCAATCAAATTCTATCTCTCTCTATTGTATGATACCAATGAACATATTAAACAGTTTCAAATCAATCCCATGCATATTACTGAGATAGAAGCATGAAAGTGTATTGCAAAACTTTAACCAAAATTTCTAAGTTAAAAAGGGGGCATCATTTGTTACATATTTCATCAAGATTTATCTCCCTTGATAGTATGATATCCCTTAACATATTTAAGATGTTTCAAATCAATGCCATGCCAGGATAAAGAGATGTAAGCATGAAAGTAACAAAACTTTAACCAAAGTTTCTAAGTTAAAAAGGGGCCATAATTTTTATCAATTTCAGTCAAGAGTTATCTACCTTGGTTGGCTCATGTCCCTAAACATATTCATAAACTTTCAAGACAATAACATGAATGGTCATTGAGATATAAGCTGAATAGTAGCTTGCATGCATTACTTTCACTAAATTTAAAAAGGCCAACCTGAGCGGATGCCCTACAATGCCGACGCCGCCTGCCCAGACATCATCATTTTAAAGGACGAAATTTTTCATGCATTTTTTATGCAGTTTTCATGTAAATAGTTCAAAATTCTGACCTATGGACACTCTAACCTGCTGTTAATTTTTATTTTTTATATGCTTATAAATTACGTTTGATTGTTTGTTTATTGGGTGTATATCCCACCAACAGTTATTTTGTCATTTGGAGACTATGTTTACTTGAGACAGATATAGTGCTGCCACACTGCAGTAAAATGCTATAGACTTTTGGCATGATACCACACCCAGTTACATTATCCTGATACCAGGCCAACCAGTCCTGGAACTACCCATGTATGCTGAGTGCCAAGCAAGGCAGCTATACCAGTGCAATTTTTATGACTATTTCGCAGCCAGGGATCAAACTCAAGTCCCCCTGCTCCCCGAGGCAGACGCTCTAACCCCTCAGCCTGGGGATGGTGATTACAATATATCATAATTTATAAGAAATTAACAAGAATGAAACTGTAACAGAGTCTGGCCTGCTCTCAAATCATCTCAAATAGAGAATTCACTGCAACCTCAAAATGTTGAAAAACTAGAACTTCTACTTAACTGACCAACAGTTGTGATACATAATTATAAATTATGTCCATACTATGAAAGCCAATACCAATTATAATAAGAGGAATGTATGATAAACTAACAACAAGGAGATATAAGTGACATGAACAAAAAAGGCTACAAATGAAAAGTCCCACCAATCATGAGCGTCCTGTTGTCGGAAGCTTAGAGTATATAAACACTAAGGATTGGCTGAAGAGCGGAAAACCCTTCTTGTTCATCATTTTTGATATGTGCAGTGAGAGGATTCAAAACAGACTTGTGTCTCGGGTTAATACAACTGAATAGAGAATTTGAAAACAATAACTATAGATCTTAGTCTTTTATAATTACAAAGGAGAAATAAAATAAACTGTGTGTACTAGATTCAGAAAATAAAAGATCACTGCACAGGAATTTATTGCGTATTTGATTGTCAAACGAATGTGAAAATACAAGAATAGGCAAATCTACAAAACTCAGAGAGGTAAGTATGTATAAGGATTTGTTTTATATATTAACAATAATAGCAAAAGACAATCGGTCTGCTCTGTTTGCCAATGTGTCTAAATAAGTCTATTAGATAATGTGGCAAAGGTTTAACTGCTATTTGCTTTATGGAATTCCAGGCTAAGAACTTTTTCTATAGACATAATTGTAGTGATTTCCTGATACAACAACAGTTTACTGATCAAACTGCATAATTATGTATGTATTAAATGAAAAAAACAACAACAAAAAAACTTGTTGGCTTGTGTCAAAATACACTCTGAGCCCCAAATTTTCGATCTTATACTTCCTTATATTAACCTCAGAAAAAATATACCGTCCATTACAATATGAGTTACTGGTTGGCTTCTAGTGGCATGTATACTTTCATTAATCTTGCTATGAAAACTTGCATTCCAAGTGTTTAAGTCAAAGATACAGACATAGTAGATTCATAAATTTAGGGGCCTGACCAATTTTGCCAGGGTTACTGGAATTAAAGTGAAAGAAATAAAATGCACATTCCATGATTTTGATGGAAAGACGTACAAATTCAAGGAGATATCAAATCTTAACCAATAATGTTGTTTCTTAAGAGGGGAGATACTTTTACCTAAAATTGGAAGATCTTGGAGGAAAAAAAAACAACATTTTTCTGATTTTCTTATAATTGTGCCAATATCACAATGTGTGAAAAACACGCTGTGCCACAGGTTGCAATTAAGTCCCCCAGCGAACATCGGTTGGCAAACATCACAGGTAGGGAGGTTCGACTGACAGGTGTGAAATACATAGCACTTTAAATCTGGGGCCGGAAATTTAGTTTGAGAGTTCGAGCCATCAGTGTTCGACGTATCCCAGGTCAAACAATATAGAATTAAGAACATGTTATGCTGGGACCGTGAAATATGTTTGAGTAAAGTATGGTGTTCCAGTTTTCAGTGTTCTAGTCACGGAAGTTTGACTGTATATACATATAAGGAAAATGGGCTTAGCCCCCTGGCGGCCATATTTTTCAACAGATCAAAATAATTTGAACAATCTTGGTAGAGAGTGACCTAAGGAACATTTGTGCCAAATAACTTTGAATCCAGCAATTACTTTTGGCCAAGAAGATTTTTCAAATTTGTACTTTAAACATATAAGGAAAATGGGCTCCACCCCATGGCAGCCATGTTTTTCAACTGATAAAAATAATTTGAAAAATCTTGGTAGAGAGTGACCCAAGGCATATCTGTGCCAAATAACTGTGGAATCTTGCCAGTAGTTTTGCAGGAGAAAATTTTTCAAAATTTTCATGTGTTTTTTTTTCTTTCCATTGCCGTAGCAACCAGATTTCTGCATGGAATCAAAATTCTTTGAACAGCTATGAAAGGGCTTCACCCAAGAAACATTCTGTGAAGTTTCTTTAAAATGGCCCACTGGTTTAGGAGGAGATGTCGTTTTAAGTTATATGTGATGATGGATGCCATTCAACGGACATTCATTTGTCACAATAGCTCACCTTGAGCACATTGTGCTCAGGTGAGCTAACATGTTTCAATGTTTAAACATTATTTGTTTTAAAATGATGGGACAGGAATGTATGACTGAGATAGTATCACTTATGAAAATCCTGACCAAACAAGCGACAAAATACCATTTCACACATAATGTCAGACTGACCTGGGATTTGACCCAGGTAACAATGGTGAAACAAAAAAGCATTTCTCGATACAACTTATCATTGATCATAAATATTTACAAATTACCAAAATATATTTCTTAAAAAGCTACAGATCTTTAACATGACTAACATCTTTAATTTGTATATTAACAGGTAAAGCTTACAAGATGATGATGGGTCTTTATCTGTTGGGAACCATCACACTGACCTGTATGTGTATCACACAAGTCTGTGGTACCAGCCCTAAGAACCATCATCTGGGGACCAGAATACAGGAACATCATTTGGGAACCAGCCAAAGGGAAACTGACCAAGCAAAGAAGGAAGTATCCTCAGTGGGTTCCACATTGCTACAAAATTTCACAATAAAGAAAACACAAAACACAAAAAAGCATTTACAGCCTGTTAGACTCTTGAAGAGAGCGCTAGGAGATATTGCAAAACTTACTACAGGGGACTCCCTGCCAGCTGGCCAGGAACTTGCTTCTATACCTTGCCCAACTGATAAGTGCATCTGCACTAAGGATCAGGTGACAATGGGGTATACCTTATATTGTCGTTTTAAGCATTTGAACCAAATTCCAAAATTTTTATCAGTGAATACATTATTCTATCAAGCCATATTTTCTAAGAACAACATAACTGAGTTGCCCTCAAATGCATTTAGTAATATAAAAGTTGAACGTCTTGACCTCCAAGAGAATAAAATAGGAGTGATCCAGCCTGGTGCTTTCTCTGGTGTTGAACCTTATCTTACAGAGCTTTTCATAGATGGAGATTTGTTAAAGCCCATGCCTTTTGACAAAATTGAAAACCTGGTCAAGTTGAGAAGGCTTCAATTCCGTAAATTTGCCCAAACTGAAATAAGCTCAAATAACCACTTCGATAGATTTCCTGATCTTGAAGAACTAGTGATGATAAAAATCAAAGGATTACAAAACATCAACTCCTTGGCATTTAAAGGCAAACTTCAAAAGCTGCAAAAGCTTCATATAGAAGAAACATCACTTAATAATATCCCAGTTGAAAGTCTACAAGACCTAATTAGTCTTAGGACTCTTGAATTTAGAGACTGCCAAATCAGTGAAATATACTCTAGAACTTTCAGTGAATTGAAAGGTATCACTCACATCGATTTGTATCGTAACAAAATAACACAAATCAATCATGATGCTTTCATAGGAATTTCAAATCAAATTGAATTTCTTGACCTGAGTTTTAATGAAATCGGATCTGACTCTTTATTATCCATCTCAAGCAAGAATTGGGCACGTCTTCAGACATTGAAACTGGAATACAACCAAATTGAGTTTTTCCCTGAAAAAGTCTTCAGCAATATGCCTAAACTGCAATATTTACACTTAACTGAGGTACGTCTGACAAAAGTAACATATGGTTTATTTCAAGGACTGTCTAATCTACACACATTAGATTTGTCTTATAATAGTATTGCAAGAGTTGAGAGTGGCGCTCTAAGGGACATGAAAAAATTGTCTGAACTGAGGCTTAACCACCAATTTTACAATTATGGAAGAGATACACCATTAAGCTTGTCCCTGGATCTTACAGACAGTGCTTTTTCAGGATTGTCTGATTCCCTGTCAATTCTGAACCTTGAATGGACACCAATCAAATCTGATCAACTATGGAAAAACCTTAACAATCTAACAAAACTGTCAGAACTTAACCTAAAGAAAGTGAGATTGCAAAATATTCCTGAATATGCATTTAGCAAATTTAAAACTATGGAAAAAGTCCATCTGAATTTTAATCAATTGACAGACATCCCACAGACTGCTTTCACTGGTCTAGAAAACAGCTTAGAAACAGTTTCCCTTGATAACAATGAACTAACAACATTAAGTGAGTGTACATTCAGAAACTTCACCAAACTGAGTACACTGAATCTTCTAAACAACAAATGGAACTGTGATTGTCGACTGAGATGGCTACATGAGCTGATTTCAAAAAGAACACTTACTTACCCTCAATGCATATGTGTGGAACCGGCCAGGTACAATGGAATGAACCTTATTGATATTCCTGCATCCAGCTTGACTTGCAATGGTGTTGGGCCAGAGCCATGCAAAATTTTGACAACACCTGAGCCATCGGTAACAACAGTAAAACCTTCAGAAACAACAGCACGTCCTTCCTCAAACCAGCTAAAGCTAACAGTGGCAGGCGCAACAGAGAGATCTCTCACTTTAGTGATCAGCAATGCTGATTTTCCAGACATAAGTGGATTCAAAATGGAATATTTTGCAACAGCAAATGATAATACAAAGCAAGAGATGAAAATACATAAAGATGCAGTGGTTCAAACCATACATGGTTTACAGCCAGGGACCTTCTACACTGTATGTGTCATTCCCGAGATAAACTATCAACATGACCCAACAAAAAAGGCTTGCAGAACTACACAAACTCTTGCCATACCGAATGACAATGAAGGACAGAAGGATGAAGTGATCGACAGTTCACAAAACATTGTTATTGGTGTAACACTGGCAGCCTTTGTTGTTGTTATTCTCATTATCATTGGTGTTTACAGCATTGTGAAGTATAAGGTTCAGAAACTGAAAACAATTCAGATGTCTCTTGGGATGGCCCCACCTCACATCAGGCATGCCAATGGTGAAGGATTCTGTCTGGATGATGAAGAATGTAAAATCTACACCACTGGGAATATCTACACTGATGTGCGTAATGCAAGAATTGCAAACCAGTACCAAATCTGCAGTCCTCGCCAAATGCAAAGGCAGTGTGCAGTGGAGGACAAACTAGCCGATAGCCAGTCTGTTACTTATGCAAAAGTGAACAAAAAACAGCGCCACAAGGCAGTTGATGAATCAGTGAAAGAGCAAGCAATGGTAAGATCTCACGATCATGAAGAAGACTCTAATGACCCTGACAAGCATGACCTTGCAGAAAGACATTCTGCACCCTCAAGGCTAAATGTTTTGGATCTGACAAAAGCTAGTACAGACAGAAACTCACGACCACTTCCCGCCACTCCGGAAGAACTCAAAGGTGGCCTGAAGTTTAAAGGAAAACCAAAGTCTGGTGGTAGCAGTAAGAAAATAGTAACTCAAGCATCAGTGTATGAACACAATCTTAATAAATCGACTGATCCAATCTATCACGAAATTGATTCGGATGAAAACTCTTAATCTATATGTTAACAGTTCCTGTCTAATTGTATGTCCAAATGGAAGACTGAATGTGTTTCTTTTTAACCCTTTACCTCATGAATATTCATAAACAAATTTATGACTTGATGAATATGAATTTACAGAACTTATGGAACAATGAATTTCTCTTTGCCATGCATGGAGAGCTACAATATTGTATGAGTAAAAACAGGAGACCCTAATCAGACAGGCCCTTATAAATAAAAGAAGGGGGCCTTCGTGGCCGAGAGGGTAAAGTCGCTGACTTTAACACTCACTTAGCCTCTCACCGCGTGGGTTTGAATCCCGGCAGGGTCATTCGGATTTTCATGTGAGGAAGCCTTCCAGCTGGCTTGCAGTAGGTTGTTGGTTCTACCCAGATGCCTCCGTGCATTCGGGGTCTTCCTCCACCTGTAGTTAGCTGGACGTCGCAATATGACTAAAATACTATCGAAGCGATGGTAAACTCAAATAGTCAAGTCAAGTAAAAGAAGTCTGATCTCTGCTTGGTTTGGCCAGGTGTTAAAATGTGTCTATTTGTGGAAAAAGTATAAGATTTGTGTTTTTCTTGGTATAAAAGACTTATTGTGAAATCATGTTTAGTACCAGTATATAATTATGAAGTGCATGTATACATGTATGTGAGAGACTATGCAACAGTTCAATATGTAAGTGTGTTGTGAGAGATAGAGGCAAGAGAGAGAGTGACAGAGAGAGAGTACCGGTATTTCACTGTGAGTTTTTATAGTACTTATAGCTCATCTTAATATATGTATTTCAATCTTTTTGTCTTGAAACATACATGAGGTTACTTCTTTCATGTAAAAAATAAATCAAATTATCTAATTTGATATAAATCAGAGAAAACCAAAGTAACCAAAAGAAAAATGTATTTTTTTTTATTTTATTTTTTTACTGTAAATAGAATTCCTGATGTAAATATAATCTTATTTATTTTACAAATGTGATATTAAAATACTGGAATGTCTGCCATAATCTTTTTGTAAATACTGTCTAATTTATAAGGATAAATATTCAAATAAAATGATAATTTCACCATTTTCTTTAATGACTTCATACCTGCCTCATGAAAGATAAAGCTTATATGACATCAAACTGTGAGACAGCCTGCTGGGCTCCAATATAATTATTCCCCTAATTTCTTTCATTCTCACTGTCACTCAGTGACCACTCTTTCTCTCTGACTCAATATCTGACTTTCTATGTCACAAACACTCTCTCTCTCTCAATCTCACTTTCTACTTGATAAGTGCAGGCACTTTGATGTGCATGCACACATACATTCTATCTTCCTCTCGGTGCTGTACTCTCTCCTTTTGTCTTTCTCTAATTTATTCTCCTCCATGGCTCTCTTTGAAACAATCTCTCTTCTCCAGTGACACCTAATTCTCTTTTCCCTCTCTCTCTTTTCCCTTTCTTCTTCTTTCCTGTCTCCATTACAAACACACACTCTCCAAATGACTGAAATACTGTCGGTGGGATGTTAAACCCAACAAACAAACACTCTCTACCTCCCTCAGACATTTTCTCTCTTGGCTACACACATCCTTTAGCTTTTTGTTAAATTACCTTTGATTTCTGATCCTTTCTCATCTCTCTCTTTCTCACATATACACACATTTTCGGGCCACACAATCACACCCTCTCTCTATATATACTACTCAACTTTTGCTAAGCACCACCCACTTTTTTCCCAAGAGTCACATGAAAACAATGTAATGCTTAATGTAATGCTATGTACCTGAAAACATTAGCTGACCATCATTTTTATGCATAGTTTTTGTCAAAATGATAGAAAAGAGACTCAAAAATGAGTTACAACGATTTAACCATTTCCTGTCATTATTTGGCGAAATTCACAAAAGTGTTTTTTTTTGCAAGAAATGGCATTTTATAAATGGAAGTTAAATCTTGTGATCAATACAGAAAAAAAAGACCATGAACAGGCCAACATTGTCACAAATATCCTTAAAAGTATTCCATTAAGAAAGCAGGAATATTTGAATAATCAAAGTTCTGAATTCAGCCGAGTTTAAATTTTAAGATGTTTTCTCAAATTTTGCACTTTCTAATTTTAGTTAATTCCGAGTAGGCTTATTTTTTGTAACTGGTAGTAAATTTGGTACATAAACAATACTTTTGCATAGATGCAAGCTTTGTTTTAATGTAAAATCTAGTGTAGCACACCTTTAAAGTTGCTTGTCTAAGCATGTAACTCTACAGGAAAATAGAGGGCAGTGATTAGTAAAAGTTGAGTAGTATATATCTCTCCCCCTGACTTTTTCTCTCTTGCCCACATTCTTTTTTATGCTTAATTTTTTCTTATACGGGTGGATTTCTGTGATGAGTTTTTGTTTATTATATAAACTCCAGTTTGTGCCGTTTAATTTTTGTAAAATTTCAGTTATTCCTAAGAGTATATTAATTTTGTTGTTCTGTATGTTCATAAAAATATCTATAATGCATCGTCATGGAAATATTTATACATGTAATATTAGTAAACTATTAACTTTGTGAAGCTGCACTTAATACTTGGGTCTGAGTTTTTATAAAAAAAAAAAAAAAAAAAAAAAAAAACTCATTCGATTAATGAATCAAGGGGCTGCCCATCCGTTACTCCTTGAATTACTCTTATAAACCGATGACCAAATCAATAATGGTGCATCACCAGTATAATTTTATATAATAGTATACTGAGAGCAGGCATTGCTTTTCTGCCCATCTGACCTACTCCCACAGAGCGTGCTCTTAGCTCTTGACAAAATTTCTCAAGGGCAATTATATTATTGTTCAGACAAAATTTAACTATATTTTTTTTCTTTTTTTTTCTTGCAAAACTTCAAAGACCTCTACAAAAACTCAGTGCCCATCAGAGCCCCATGAAATCAGCTATACCATTCAGTGAACCAAACTGCATCCTATCACCCCTATACTTATGAAGTTATAACACTGTTTATCAAGCATCTCACATTTCTTATAACTATTCATAAAATGTCCTTTGATATAATAAATATAAACAAGAGGGACGCAGTGGTCCTAGAATACTCACCTGAGGACCATCAACCTGAATTAACTTGGGATTTGATGGTCAGTTCTAGAAAGGATTTGAAATTTTCATGTAAGAGCCGAATTTTGCAAAGATCAACTACTGTTTAGAATTATGGTACAGAGCCATCATGTAATTATCATTTTGGTAAAAAGAGAAAATAGATTTTGAGCCCAGATTCCAGGGAAGAATTATGTGCCATGCTGATTATATTAAGGGAAAGTTTACGCCTTGTTATTATATATTAAGGGAAATTGTCATTATATATGAAAGGGAAATCAGTTATCCCATGCCATTATATATTAAGGGAAATCAGTTTACCCTATGTCATTAAATATAAGGTAAAATCAGTTACCCCATGCCATAAAATATTAAGGGAAATCAGTTTACCCTATGTCATTAAATATAAGGTAAAATCAGTTACCCCATGCCATAAAATATTAAGGGAAATCAGTTTACCCCATGCCATTAAATACAGTAGAACCTCGTTAAATCGAAGTCCTTGGGACCAAGCTGAAAACTTCGAAATAACGATTATTCGGATTAAAAATCCGAAAGCATGCATGTCTCCGTTTTCATTACCGGTGCATATTGTGGAAATCATTATGCGATGAAAACCACCTACCAGGTGTACGTATATACTGTTTGCAAGTTATGAAAAGTAATGAAAGTATATCATGATCTACTTAGATGCTTCTGATGAACATAATCATTCTACCATGTCAAACAATGATACATATTTTTACCGTCGATATGCTACTTCAGGTAGCGTCGCATGCCTGTGACGAACGCTATGATATGGAATGTACTAAAGATCTGACACCTGGGTTTATCTTCTGGCACGTGCATATTATGCAACCTGTCAGACATCGATTAGCAATAATCAACATTTCCGGTGGGACACACGTTGCCCAACCCAATCTCGAAAAAAGGTGTGAAAAACTTGCCTGACCCATCACTCCAATTGCCTCCGCAAAATAAACTGGGTTACTGAGCCGGATACGAATGATAATAAGAATGATAATAAGTTCACGAAAATTTATGAAATTTGACTTCGAAATAAAAATTGAAAAATGTACATTAATTGCGACCTCGGGTCCAGAATTTTACTTCGAAATAGCGAAAAATTCGGATTAAACATTTTATTTTTAGTTAAAAAAAAGGGAAAAAGGGTGAAATGGCGAGGAATTCGGTTTAACGATGTTCGGTTTGGCGAGGTTCTACTGTATTATGGGAAATAAGTTATCCCATACCATTAAATATTAATGGATTCAGTTACCCCATACCATTAAAAATCAAGGAAATTCAGTTTACACCTTGCCATTATATATTAAGGCCTACCATTAAATATTAAGGGAAATCATTTTACCCCCTGCTTTTATATATTAAGGGAGATCAGTTTACCTTAAAGAAAATTTTACCCCCTGCTATTATATATTAAGGGAAATCAGTTTACCCCTTGCCTTATCTTTGTAAGAGATCAACTTTCATAATTATAGAAGAGAGCAACATGTTGATCATTTACACCACATACATTAGACTCTGATGGCTGGTTCCTAGGCAGTTCTTTTTTAGTTGATTTATTATTATCATTACTTTTAAATCAAAAAATTCTTTTGGTTGCCACAGGAACCAAACTTCTGCAATGCTCAAGTAAGGGTCGTCTAAGAATCATCCATGCCAAATATACCAATTTCTGCGGGGCAGCAACAAGGTGATACCCATTAGCTTACAATGAGCACATAATACTCCGGCGAGCTAAAAATCATATGCCTTCCATTATCCTTACAACACTCAAAAAGAAATCTGTCACCTGCCAGTAACCATGAGATTTATTTCTCTGCTTTATTTTTCTTCCCATTCTTAACACTTGTGTGTAAACATGAAAATGTGCACATTCTTGTTATAAAATCCCTGAAAGAAAATTGCACTCAAAAAATCCCCATAAAAGTGAAATGATGAAACCTACCATTAAACCACTTGAGGGCAAAGAAAGGATATGGTGACTGTTTTGTATAATTCATGACTGTAGTTACGTCAAGCAGTGTGAATAAGTATAGGTACTGCGACAACACTTGCCATGGATCATGATTTCTTTTCTACTTCAATTAGAAGCACTTATTTTTATCACTTAAGATTGACTGGTGTTAGTCATGATCATGCAGCAAGAAAACACAACTCATCCTGTACTGAGTTCATAACAAGTAGTTCAAAGTTACCTCCCCTATTATATATATATTTTTTTTATTTATTTAGCTTGTATTTCTGCCTAATTCTGATAGTAATATCAATGCAGATACCCATTCTCACATTTGCTTCAGTCACATTAACTGTGTGATGTTCGTAGAAATAATGAAATCTAATATTTAAGGGTTCTCATATGCATTTGCTAAATTCATAGGAAATTGTATATTTGTTGTAAAAAAATAGTAAAATTTGTATGTGTATCTTACAATCCAACAATATCTGCACAGTGCACTTGCAACTTGTACATGAGCCTCTTTCGACCTCAAAAACTGTGGGAAATAGTTTGAGAGCTCGAAAACTTTTAACTCAAAGTTAAAACCTTTAGAGTTCTCCCTTGAGTACCCAAAATGCCCAAGATTAATGCATGGCTTAATGATACCAGAATGAACAAGAGGGCCAAGATGGCCCTGTGTCGCTCACCTGATTAAGATGGCTGTGTTAGGCAAAATGACAAAAAATCTGGCATCTAAAGTGTTTTTCTAACATTTGACTAAGTGGCCTACATTTTGATCCTACCTGAATTTACCTGGTGACCTAGTTTTTGACCCCACATGACCCAATTTTGAACTCATCTGAGATATCATGTAGACAAACATCCTGACCAAGTTTCATGAAGATTGGGCCAAAACTGTGGCCTCTAGAGTGTTCACAAGGTTTTTTCTAAGATTTGACCTAGTGACCTAGTTTTTGACCCCACATGACCCATATTCAAACCCATTTGAGATATTATGGAGACAAACATCCTGACCAAGTTTCATGAAGATTGGGCCAAAACTGTGGCCTCTAGAGTGTTCACAAGGTTTTTCTAAGATTTGACCTGGTGACCTAGTTTTTGACCCCACATGACCCAAGTTCGAACTCATCCAAGATATCATGCAGACAAACATCCTGACCAAGTTTCATGAAGATTGGGCCAAAACTGTGGCCTCTAGAGTGTTCACAAGGTTTTTCTAAAATTTGACCCGGTGACCTAGTTTTTGACCCCACATGACCCAATTTCGAACTCATCCGAGATATTATGTAGACAAACATCCTGACCAAGTTTCATGAAGATTGGGCCAAAACTGTGGCCTCTAGAGTGTTCACAAGGTTTTACTAAAATTTGACCTGGTGACCTAGTTTTTGACCCCACATGACCCAATTTCGAACTCATCCGAGATATCATGTAGACTAACATCCTGACCAAGTTTCATGAAGATTGGGTCAAAACTGTGGCCTCTAGAGTGTTCACAAGCAATTGTTGACGACGGACGACGGACGACGCACGACGCACGACGGACAAAAGGCGATCACAAAAGCTCACCCGAGCACAAGTGCTCAGGTGAGCTAAAAATCAATTCAATTTTAGTGCCTCCCCTCTCCCCACACACACACACACTCAAACCCACCCTTCACCCCACGATGCCGGCAGGCAGCTTTTATGAAAAATGTACAAGATCATCTTAAGGTGCAATTGGGTGGAAAACCAATTAACTATGATTAGATATTAACATTTACAAGAGGGTCAAGATGGCCCTGAATTGCTAGCTTGAGAAACATTGCCTTCATTGCTTATCATAGTATTATGAGTCAGACTGAATAAACCATGCTGAAGTACAGCAAGATCACCTAAATTCCACACAAAAACTATACTTGCCATCCAAAGCTCTAATAGGTCTAAAAAAAAATCAAATGATTCCTGGCCCCATGTTCTCGAAAATACTTGAGTACGATTTTAGGCTCAAATTTGAGAATCATCCTGAAATCTCTATTGAAACAATGGGGCATATTTTGAGTTAGAGTATGAAGTACCATTTGAGAACACTGGGCCTGGGGTGGGGCAAATTTTGACACCTGGGCCATGATATGAACAGACTTGGTTGGGGCCCACTAGTAAACATCTTAATTCCAGGCCTTATTATTTCTGAGGAGATCTTTTGAGGATTTCCTATTCAAGTCTATGTAAAATCAAGTGACCCCTAGGGCGGGGTCAATTTTGACCACAGGGCCATGATTTGAACAAACTTGGTAGAGGTCCACTAGGCCATGTTACACACCAAATATCTAAACTCCAGGCCTTGTGTTTTCTGACAAGTAGATTAATCTAGTTTTTTCTATGTAAGTCTTTGTATGATCAAGTGAACCCTTAGGTGGGGACAATTTTGACCCCCAGGGTCATGATTTGAACAAACTTGGTAGAGGTCCACAACACAATGCCACACACCAAATATCTAAGCTCTAGGCCTTGTGGTTTCAGAGAAGATTTTTTAAGATTTCAATTTTAAAATCTACTTTAAGCTCCTGTGACCCAGATATGCAATGGACTGGAACCATCTGAACAACTTTGGTAGAGCATCATGCTAGGAACATCACAAGCAAGTTTCATCAAATTTGGGCCAGTGGTTTCAGAGGAGATGTCGTTTGAAACAACTGTTGATGCCAGACGCACGCACGGATACCAGACATTAAAAGGCCATCACAATAGCTCACCATGAGGACGTTGCTCAGATGAGCAAAAAATCATCAAATGGTAATAATGCAGATTTCCTTATGATGCATCTTAATAATTAAATAAAAAAAATACAGTAAAACCTTGATTTAAAACCACCTCTCTATTCAGACCACTCATTTTGGGACCACATTGTTTTAAGTCCTGTTCTGACTATATCTGTAAAATTCACTATTAAGACCATCTTGCTATCAAGGCCAGTGACTTTACTGGAACCAATGGTGATCCTAATAGCGAGGTTTTATAATTACTGTAATTGTGATAAAAAGAGGTTTATATTAACCCTTAACCTGCTGAATTTCTCAAATGGGCCTAGCCGGCATCTTTTTTGGAACTGTCCATTATCAATTTTAGGGATCACAAGATGAAAACTTGTAATTGGTCAGCTAACACTAAAGTCTTTACTAGTGGTGGCAAAGGTTAGCACTTACGGTTCCAGCAGGGTAAGGGTTAATATCAGTAATGTATGAATGACATTCCTTTTTGCAAATACGTTGTCTATCCTATAAAATGGCTGAACAAATGAAAGCAATAAAGTACAAAACATGCATATGTCATTATTCCTAATGCATGACAAAAGGTTAATTAGAAGCTGACCCCTTACAAACCTTGTAATGTTCATGAATTGCCACTGGGGCATTGTTTTGCAGTGATGATGACCTTTTGGCTGACACCACTGAAGAAATTAAAATCCATCTTCTTCATTAAAGAAAGACAGAATGAAAGAAAGAAACAGAAGCCCAGGGCACTGTGTCATTGAACTTAAAGTACTCAAATCTTAGATTCTTAAATTAGGTAAAAATGCTTTGCATCATTCCTGATTTATTTTCCATGTGCATGACTTATGTAATAAAGTTTATATAAGTTAAACATTTGTCAAGAAATGAAATATTTTGGAAGTTTTAGTTTAGAAACAAGTATAAAGAAATTTGCCCCCAAGTATTTAAGTAATACTTAATGCAAAGTATGATTGGTGGAATTAGAGGTTTTATACTTAAGTCTCCGATGACAACGTAAAACTGAAAGTTAAACCTGTTCCTACCAAGGTTGATTAGGTTTACTGTTCTACCAACAGTATTTCAGTCGCTTGAAGACTATGTCTACTTAAAACAGATATAGTGCTGCCACACTGCAGTATCATGCCATAGACATGTGGCATGAAACCATCACAGTGAGTTACATTATCCTGAAACCAGGCCAACCAAGCATCAAGCAAGGGAGCTGTACCAGT
The DNA here is from genome assembly GCA_021229015.1 of Solen grandis. Taxonomy (NCBI): domain Eukaryota; kingdom Metazoa; phylum Mollusca; class Bivalvia; order Adapedonta; family Solenidae; genus Solen; species Solen grandis. The sequence continues at coordinate 56,712,697 of CM037786.1, read as the reverse complement.
ACTATTTTTCACAACTCTGGTATGTCATGGCCGGGGATCAAACTCATGGCCTCCCACCCTCAATACGGATAATCTAACCACTCTGCCACCAGGGACGGTATAAACAAAAAAAAATTAAACATAAATGAACAAAATAGAACATAAATGAAAAAATATAGCATAAAAATGAAAAAATATAGCATAAAAATGAAAAAAAAGCATAAAAATTAAAAATAAAACACCTTGCAATATAAATAAACAAAATAGAATATGAATGGGAAAAAAATACAGATAACCAAATATTGCCTGTAAATGACAAATATTGCATATAAATGATCAAAATTTACAATATAAATGAGCTTTATGGTATATAATTGAATATATCGAATATTGTTACATAATACACCCAATATCTTTCTCCTATGTTGATTACAGTACAATTGCATGATTACTGTAAGTACCAGTTTACATGATGTTAAATGCATTTTATATCAACCATTTATGTTTCAGTTAATATACACCGCGTGGGTTCGAATCCTGGCAGGGTCATCGGATTTTCATGTGAGGAAGCCTTCCAGCTGGTTTGCAGTAGGTTGGTGGTTCTCCCTGGATGCCTCTGTGCATGTGGGGTCTTCCTCCACCTGCAATTAGCTGACGTCACTATATGACTGAAATACTGTCAAAGCAACAGTCAACTCAAATAGTCAAGTCAAGACATTTAATATACTTTTGTAATGTTTATCATTTATGAAGTACAATATTCTCTCCTTTTTTTCACACTTTGACATGAGAATATGAATCTTTTTCATAAAATTCTCAGGAAAATATTTTTTTTTTCTATATGTTTTGTCTGTCATTGTTTTGTGTGTGGTTCTTCTTCCAGTTGTTTGAATGTGTGAGAAACATTGAATAAGCAAATGAATGAATGAATAAAATAAATGAATGAATTATATTATTTACGTAGTACTTAGCACCTGGCAAAATGGAATGTAAAGAATGTGCATATAATACACCTGGTATGCAACCTAGTTTATGACCCTTTATCTCATGAGTTCATGACTTGATGTATTTTAATTCTCTGCCCTTTAAATGGTATATGAAACAACAGATTTTACTGTGTAGAATCTCAGCTGGAATATTGTATGAGCAAACAGAGACGACCCTGATCAGACTATTAATCCAGTCCAAACACGCCTTTATCAGGTAAAGGTTTAAACTGACCCCAGGGAGTAGGACTGAACCCTTTTAACCCTTTCCCTCATAGAGGAAACCATGAAAAGACCTATGCGAACAGCATAAAACCAGATCAGCCTGCGAGCAACTCGCAGGCTGATCAGGTTTTATGCTGTTCGCTGCTCCTCAGTGGTCTGGAAATGAGGACTTTATAATTAAATTTGGTAAGGTTTAACTGTGGTTTTCTGCAGATCAGGCTTTATGTGGTACCTATTGAGTGCGTCAAAATGAGTCTATATGAGGGAAAGGGTTAATTAACAGGCTATAAAGAATAAAGCAAATGACCCCTTTTGACAATACTCCAGATAAGTTACCTGTTAAGTGGGCGTTACATTTGGTATTAGGTCATGATCTATTTATAGATCATTTGTCAGGCCTTTTGGACAGAATAAACTGATCAAAGTGAAAATGATTTCAAGAACAATTTACTTAAAAATTAAGAAAAAAACTTACATTAAAAAATAATTAAAAAGGGGAAAAAGAAATTATCAACCTTACTACTAAGAAGTATCCCTTTAGGAGCCTCTAGGCTTAATTTGCATATAAATAAGACTGTTGAATGTTTCGTGCTCTTTTAGTTACAGTAAAACCTCGATAAGAAGACCACTATTGGGTCCATCTGAAAGTGGTCTTATTATTGAGTTGGTCTCATTATTGAGTTTGATCTTTTCATAAATATTTCACATCAATGCTGATCAAATTCAATACTTTTTTTTTTAATTTGATAGATGAAAATAATATCTCTTGAATCAATTTAATGTTTTTAAAAAGTTTTGTTATGAAATGTAATCCTGATTTTTTTTTTTTATAATACTTTTTTTTTGACATTAAAAATTAAAATCTATGGTCATATCATGCCGATAAAAGTCTACCCATTTTAAATTTCTCTAATTTTCGTATAATTATCAAAGTGATTGTTTATTCAATTGTTGTAGTAATAAGATTTTTTTAATTATCAGTTGCCTCCGACTTTTCCCCGTGCTGTTTTGATTCAAGACAATTTCTTTTGAATTTAAAGATCTTAACGTTTGATTTCAGTTTTAAAGCAAAGTCTTTGGAAAGTAGTTATGAAAGTGATTGACTAATATGACGGGATATCTAATTCTATTTTAGTAAAGTTTTCGTGGGAAGTCTTCGTGCTAATTAAAGACTGTCAAAACTGTAGTCAATCGAAACGCGTCACGGTGATTGTTACTGCTAATCACAGGCAGCTCATCTGGACATATAACAAATACTCGTTAGCTTGACAGCATATACATCCGTAGATCCCAAAATTGCTCTCTGTTACGTAATATTACCCATCTCACACATTGTTTTCACTCTCCATCGAATTTTATCTACCGTGTTATCAAAACATCCGAATTACGGCACGTGCGACCTTCACCTGTACCGGAAACCAGATATCGTAAAATGACAACTTGAACAACTTTTTCACAGGACCATCGTTCGTATTATTGAGGTCAAAAGAAGACTAATTTTACGATTTGGTTCGATTTTAGTGGTCTTTTTACGCAATTTTGAGTTGCCCGCTTTAATAAGGTGAGTGACCATTGAAATATATAGAGAAAAATTCGGGTCCAGCAAAATGTGCCCGTAATATTGAGTTGGTCGTGATAATGAGTTGGTCGCAGAGTGAAGTTTTACTGTATTTCATATAAAGCAGTACTAAGCAATTAATACAAGAGAGTTATAATAATGGGAGACAGTCTAAGGCAACAGCATTTTAACTATATCCAATCAGCAATTACACTATTTGACACCAAATTAACCCTTTCACGCATGAAAATTCATAAACTAATTCATGACTTGATGAATATTAATTTACTGAAATTGTCTTTACCATAACGACTATGTAGAATCTGTGATATATAGTATTGCAGGAGCAAGCAGAGAAGACCCTGATCAGCTGGAAGGAGCTGTCTGATCAGGGACTGCTATGTTCGCCAATGTGTCAAATTGAGTCCATATGAGGGAGAGATTGAAAGCCCAGACAGTAAGCAACATACTCCGCCTAAACTTTCTTTAGGGTAACTTTCTTATCTTAGATGTGATATTGAGTATCAGACAGCATCAAACTAGATCAACCCCCAGTTCATCTTGTTTTACATTTTATTTAAGGGATGTTATTGACATCTTTTATATAGACTAGGTAACTGGCCATGGAGGGTAGTTATTCACAAAAGGGTTTATGTCCTAGCAAACTGTTATAATCTTAATGTTGCTTTAGAGCTTACTGTTGCCATGAAAGTATTTCAGTAATGAAGAGAGTCACTGGAAAAGACCATCAAATTCACAGAGGCACCCTCCCTTCCATAAGCCAGCTGAAAAGCATCCTCAAGTGAAAATTCTGAGTAACAAGACTGGTGCTTACTGGTACCAGAATCGGGAGGTCATGAGTTTGATCCCTGACTGCAACATACCAAAGTCATAAAATCTGGTACTGGTATAGCTCCTTAATGCTTGGCACTCAACAGATATGGGTAATTCCAGGACTGTTTTGCCTGTCGTCAGGATAATGTGACAAGGTATGGTATCAGCCACATGTCTGTGGTGTGATACTGCGGTGGGGTTGATACCACTCACATTATCTGTCTCAAGTAGACACTGTCTCCAAATGACTGAAGTACTGTACTGGGACATAAACCCAATAATAATCAATTTTAATCAGGTAATTGGAATACCACACAGATATGAACAACTTGTTCTGTATTTTCACCATCAGGGTTTTATCAAAAAACCATGAAAATTATGCAAGCAAAGGGTTTGATTGATATTTCTTTTGGTTAATATGCAATAATGAATGCTTGTGAATTCTTCATGTTTTTTTATAACATTCTTTTTTGCAGAAATTCAGAATGAGTTGTTTATCTCTAACGTTGGCATTGGTATAAAAGATAAATCTGAATTGCATATGTCTTTGTGCTTTTTTTTTAATTAAAACCTTTCCATGTATAACTTTTCTGTATTTTTCAAGCTTAATTTTACCAGTTATATGAAATGTAATGTAGCAATTTCAGACATTTACTAAATAATAAATAAAAAATTTGACGCAAAAAAAAATAACAAGTATTTCACAGACGACATTTACTTAATAAGAAATAAAAAATCTGGAGCAAAAAAACTAACAAGTAACAAGAAATATCACTTAAAGTGATAAATACCCTATTTCAATTCACAGGGTCAGAAAAGAATGACTAAATGATGCAATGTGACACACATGGTTCTAGTATATAACCTTATTTTTCATGGGTATAAGAACATGCTTTTACTTCAGATTTAATCTACCTGCTATACCCTTATATACTTCCATCAACCCCCACCCACATATAACAAGTCACCATACAATACCCACTTTCTCCCTTAAGTAAATAAATAGATTATTTTCTTTATTGGACCAATTTACAGTGAAAATTACAACAGGTTGATTAGTCCCTAAGGGCAAGCACATCATTCTTGTAATACCACATAATCCTCTTTCGTCACCTCTTCTTACCTGCCCCCCACCCCCCACTTGGGGCCCCTCAGGTGTGGTATTGATGTTTACCATAAACTGTATCGGTATATACCTGAATGGTTGTCATCTGTACTGTTACACCATTCACTGGGGACAGATTGAATTCAGGTCACAGGTGACTCACTAACTGTCTTTGACAAGCAGGGTGGGGATACACAAGCTTATCAGACAATTTCGAAACTGGACATAAAAATACCTGTCGACAGCTGCTTAACTTCTCCATATTTGTTATGAAATACGTGTAAAATGGTTATATGTTTGCGACTTAACCTTTTCTCGCTGGATATGTAAAGTTGTGAATATCACTGAAGCGCTGCGATAGAATTGTTTACAAAGGGAATATCATCATACTTACTTGCGGTCAAAGGAAAATAACAAAAATCTAGAAAGAGAAGGAAGGTATGTTGTATACATTCATTCAAATAACATAGAATAATGCGGACAGTACATCCAGGTGTCTCTCGATATATTAATTAAGTAAAGCATCTGTAATAGAAATATTTTTTATCATTTTTTTGTTACCAAATGGTACTCAGATCTTTTACTTTTTTTACCATTACAAAAAAATGTTTTCATTCTTTTTTACACTTTCATCTTTTTTTTTTCCACTTTACATTTCTCTTGTTCAGTTGATCTGGTTTATGAGATTTACACTTCATAAAATTATACAAATCTTATTGATCAAAAGCCAAATCCCCCGCAAAAAACAACAACAATAAAATACCTGAGGTCTTATCTATGAGTTGTATGTATATATAGACAAAGTATTATACCTTTTTCTTACCACAAGTGATCATGTGATTTTAAAAGATAGATCTATTGTTTACATTTAACCATTGAATCCAATTATAATGATAATTTATTTCTAAATATCCTTCAGCAGTCCTTAAATAAATATTCTAATTTCATGACAGACATACCCAGGTAAACCATTCTACACATTGTTAGATTCAGATAATCAAGGTTATGTTGAGAAGACCCCCCTCCCACCACAGGCTTACTGAAAGCTTGTTAATTCCTTCATCAAACTCTTAACAAAATGAAAATTCATTCTTTGTGCTGGATCACCTCTCTGAAAATATGGTGCATGCTAGCTCAGTAGAGGCATTCAAAGATGCTTGAAAAGCCACTGCCAACAATAGAGCAGAGCTCTCTATCCTGTTGTTTTGATTTGTAATGTCTATAATATCCAGATTCAGGCATACCAGTTTTATACAGGTCACATTGGTCACTTTGATAGAATCCTCTACCTAATGAATATTCATTTACAAATTTATAACCTGATGAATATAAATTAACGGATTTTTAAATGGTATATGAGACAATGGAATTTTCTTTTCTGTTCTGTCTGATCTTGGTCACATCTGTTTGTTAAGGAGTTAAAATGTGCCTCTATGAGGTAAAGAGTTAAGTCCATTGTCAACAAATTGATGCGGTTTTACCATATAAAATATTCTAAAATTTTCAGAAATACAACTACAGATATTTAGTTACAGCACTTGAACTTGTGAGCAACATGTCTTGATAGCTGTGTGATTAGAATGTCCACCCCGACATCGGGAGGTTGTGAGTTTGATCCCTGGTTCTAACATATCAAAGTTATATTGGTATAGCTCCCTAGCTTTGGCACTCAGCATATAAGGAAAGTTCCAGAATTGGTTGGCTCAGTGTCAGGATGTTACTTTTGGTAGCATGCCACTTGTTTATGGCTTGATATTGGAGGGTGGCAGTACTATATCTGTTTCATGTAGACAAAAGTCCCCAAATACTGAAACACTGTAGGTGGGACGTTACACCCAAACAAGCAACAAAATATGAGCATTTTTTTTTTAAAAATTTATTTCCAGGTGACCAGACCTCCAATCATGAAGATCATACTGTATGTGTCCGTATGCCTTCTCCAACTTCATTCATATAGTGCCAACCAGCAGTGTCAAGTTTCACCAACATCAGCGTGTGACTGTCAAGTGGATACCAAAGGTGTGCGAACAATCAATTGTCGATACAAAGGACTCACCTCTATTCCAGTATTCACTCAAACTAACATTATTTACGACAGAATAGATTTCTCTTCCGCTTTGTGTTTCCAGGGTTCAAACTGCAACAATATCACAAGCATTCCTGCTAATGCCTTTGCTAACCTTCGTGTGAAACACATTGACCTTCGTAAAAATGCAATAACAGATTATGATGCAGAGGCCTTTGAAGGTTTACAGTCAGATTTAGAAGAACTGTATATAGAAGGCGATGGAGTCATCTCTCCACCTTATTCATCAATAATACGACTCCAGTCACTGAAGACACTGCACTTGGAACATTATGGTCAAGCATCTATCAGTGCGTCAAATTCAGATTTTGACTTCCAAGATCTGTTGACACTTACTTTGGAAAAATTTGGCAACCTGAATTCGATTGAAGCACAATTATTTGGAGCTTTGTCTAAACTTCAAGAATTTACCCTTAGGGATGCCCCACAAATGACTAATTATCCGGTTCCAACTATTCTGAATCTTCAGAAATTACAAAAGTTGACATTTGCAGACACAAACATAGACAAAATCTATTCACAGTCATTTTTTGGCCTTAATTACCTCACTGACGTGTCCCTGGAGAGAAATACTCGCTTGACGACAATTGAAATAGCAGCATTTGAGGATGTAACTGATACAATTCAGTACCTCAACTTAGCCGGGAACAAACTGACATCTGACAACCTGAGTTTCCTAAACTTTTCTGACTGGACCATGCTAAACCATCTTGATATCAGCTACAATGTCTTGTCCAGCATCAAAGATTCTCAATTTGCGAAAATGCCAAATTTGCAGTATCTTTCACTTCAAGATGCTTCTTTGACACGGGTAGAGAATTCAATGTTACGAGGGTTATCGAGTCTCCATACACTGGACCTGTCATATAATGTAATTGAAAACATAGGAACCAGAGCATTTGCAAGTTGTCCTCAACTAACAGATCTGAGGCTCAATGACCAACAAATCGCTAATCAGAGACTAGTATTTGCTGCTGATGCATTTGGCGGTGTAGAATCATCTCTCCAACACTTGCTTTTAAATGGAAACAACTTAAACAAAGCTCAATTTTGGAATGACCTGAAAGTGCTGACACAATTATTAGAACTGAATTTAGAGGACACACAGTTGTCAGTTATTCCTGATGAAGTGTTTTCAGCAAACACAAAGTTAGAGTACCTTTATCTGGCCAACAATAACATCAGTATCCTCAAGCAAGAAAGTCTTGTTGGTCCAAGAGACACCCTGTTATTGGTCAGAGCATCAAATAATAAAATAGAAACAGTCAGCGAATGCATTCTGTCTGACTTCCCAATAGGGAAAAAACCCGAACTGATTCTTCGCAACAATCCTCTCCGATGTGACTGTGATCTGTTATGGTTGTATGACTGGGTCTACAATCAGACAAATCCAAGTGAAGCTGTGATAAGGTATGTTTCCAAATGTGCATCTCCACCGGAACTGGCTCAACGGGACTTCAGCAATATTTCAAGGTCAGAAATGTGTTCAGCACCAAAACCATCACCGTCCTGTCCCGACTTGTATGCCACAACTACAACTACTACAACCACACAGGCTCCAAGGCCTTTCCCAACTTTCGAACTCTTTACAAGCGGAGAAACCACTAATTCTGTCTTGCTGACATGGACAGTGTCCGACAGAACTGATGTCACTGCTTATAAACTTATCAAAATACCCACTGACGGACTAAGAGAAACCCGAACTGTTCACAAAGACAACGCCCAATATATCTTCACTGGATTAAAAGCAGGAGCATATTATACATTTTGCCTCGTCCTGGAAGTAAATAATGTAGAGAGAAATGACAAGGACAGCTGTAAGTCTATGAGGACTCTCTCAGATATTACTGATAAACCCACAGCTAATCCATCCTCTACCACTGCAGCACCTGAATCTCAAACTCAAGACATCGGCATCATTGTTGGTGGATCTGTTGGAGCTGTGGTCCTTGTTGTCATACTGATTGCTATCATCTATGTACTCTGCAAGAGCAACAAGCCAAAGAAGAGAGCACCAATGACAGAAGGTATGCGGTTCACATCGCGAGCCGAAGTTCCACATGCTGGTGGTACTGCAAAACGCTTTGGCAAAAAGCCAGAGAAAGAGGGTGCAAGTCCAGATGACATTAATGTTACAGTTATATCTAGTGGTGATATGTCAAAAGACAGATTGTCAGCAGGTAGCTATCAGTTTTTAAATGAGAAAGACCCAAAACGTGTAAATAGTAACCCAATGCCTGTTACAAATGGCCACTATACAAACAACATTGAAGAGAGACCTTTACCAAATGCTCCTGGAGGAGCCACAAAGCATGGTTATGAAAATACTGCTTTTAAAGGAAGTACAGATCCTCTTCCAGAAACATCAACAAATAAATACAGTGAAGTAAGATACTGATGAATAAATAGATGTGTAAATCATCTCCAATTAAATAGATATGTAAAACATCTCAAAACATCAACATTACTGTATTACAGTAGATTCTTAAAGATTGTTACAGGCTGATTCTATATTGGCCAAAAGGAGGAGGTTGATAGTTTCTCAAATGTCTATAGAAAAATGGCATTCTGAAAAGAAAGAGTACCAAGTGACCATGATTTTGATGAAAGGTGCCTGAAATTATAGATGTATGTATCTTATTGATACTGGAGGACAGAGGTTTTAACAGCCTTAAAAGTGTTAAAACTAAGTGACGTCATCTGTCAATATGCCGTAAGAACGGTATACATATTTTTACCATTACTGTGTAATGGTCCATTTCATTTGTCTGAAAAATTTATAGAATTCACATGTGTTCTTTGATCTTGGATTAGGATCTCTGTTAATGCTGAAAATCCTGGCAAAAGAACTGCAAAGTCTTTGATCTTCAGGAGGAAGAGGTGAAAAAGGAAAGTGAAGCAGACACAGTTTTGCAATAGCTGCATGGTATTGTCACTCCCTTAATTGCACAAACTTGATGGTCTATAGTGCAGACAAGCATAAAGATATATCCACCTTTCGTAAATTCTCTAATGGAACTAGTGTTGACTGCAATCTTCCTAAATAAGTGGTATAAAACCAGGTCAGCCTGAGTTTGATATAGACTGACTGTGCTCCATGCTGGTTGCAAGTGGTTCAGAGGAATGCCATTGAAGGATTGTAGAAAAGTTGAGGGATTGTATCAGAACTGGTATAGTACCAACCATTGTGTTTGTGTTCTTACTTTGTTACTGAGCTCTTAAAACTATGATGTTGGGTTCATAGAACTTTGAAATTTGGGAGAGATCAGTGTTACAGTCATTCTTACTGAAATGTGTAATGATACATTCCTTACTGTTCACAATGTCTGTGTTTATTTGGGATTGTTATGTGAGAATCTGGTTTGAATGTTATTGACATACTTACAAATCAAACTTATGAAAGAACTTAAGTCCTGGGTAAGTCTTATTGAAAATCTAAGCCTTACAAAAACTAAAATTTTAACTGTTCATGCTAATGTAATGGGAAACCAAAGACTGATTAAAACTTTTACCATCAAGGTCAAAGTTAAGATTTTTTTTTTAAATACTGATGGAAAATAAAACCTTACACAGATATTTGAATGAATTGAATTAGATTTCAATAAGACATATTCAAGTACAAGTTAGAATATATAACATTAAATTTATGGTAAAAATTTACAATAATTTCATCATCTTTCGAAAATTACCAAAAATTATTCAGATATAAACATCTTATCATACATAAATTTAATGCAGTTTAATTTTTCAATATCTGATATTTTTGTGGAGTATCTACTTTTATAGATACATGCATGGTTGAAAAATAATAGTAAGAAACAACAGCAGAATTTTATTATTTAAAAATAAATAAATAAAAATGATTCAAATCATTTGAGTACCAAATAACTTCACAATATGGCTTTAATGAAGAGAACTCCTTGACAGAAGATATGTTTTGTCATAGTGTAAAGTTACTTTACTATTTTTGTTAGTTGTTTTCTACAAATATTATTATTTGTATATAGGTCATTTAACTAAAGACTGTGATAAATCCATTGTAAATAAATATGTATCCTTGTAACCATTAAAATATCACTATGTGCCTTTTTTCTCAGATAATGTGTTAGATCTATGGTATAATATTTACAGTAATACATGAGTAACGTATGCTATAAGATCAATATATAGACATAGTTGTAGTTCTCCTTTAACCCTTTCCCTCATAGAGGACACCATGAAAAGACCTATGCGAACAGCATAAAATCAGATCAGCCTGCGAGTAACTCGCAGGCTGATCAGGTTTTATGCTGTTCGCTGCTCCTCAGTGGTCTGGAAATGAGGATTTTATTATTAAATTTGGTAAAGTTTAACTGGTTTTCTGCAGATCAGGCTTTATGTGATACCTATTGAGGGCGTCAAAATGAGTCTATATGAGGGAAAGGGTTATATCACATCCTCCACAAGTTGCTACAACATGCTTGATTTGATCTTTTTGTATGTGTTGCATGGTCAATACCATGCAATCTGAAGTCATTTCAAAATTAAAATCATATTTTGTAGTTTCTCACTGAATTTCATTAGGTACATTCATACAGGGCAAATTATTTATGCCTCCCATTTTATTAACTACAACATCTACAAACTTGTCATAACTGAGAGGTCCATTCAAACCATCCTAAATAATTACTCAATAAGTTGTAATCTTGAACTTTGCTTGAATTACTTTATTAATTATTTTTTGGGGAAAAAAATCATGAATACCATGTGATACCAATAAATATTTCATATATCTAACAAGACAAGGGTATCTAGCAAGTAAAAAATGAACCTGCCCTGTTATTTTTATGCACATAATCAAAACAATCCTGACTGAAGTATTTAATTTTGAGCAATGATTTAAAAATATGCTGTTTGTTGTTTATATACATATCACAGTCATATTCATCACAAGAAGGGGAAACAACATGCTATATTTAATTGAATATAAAATTCATTTGCAGTCGTGACAAGACTACATGATACAGGTAAATATATATACACAGGTATACATACACCTTTATCTGTCGCATACCTTTATTTAGTCTCGCAGAGAAGGTGAAGGCTCCTTGATAAACACCATTTGTATGTGAGTTTACAGACAAACTTATGAAAACCACTGGTGCATATCGAAAATTGTTCAAAATAGGGAGATTTGTGGTTCATGTATACGCAATTTTAATGTGTATCATTTACAGCGTAATTTAAAAGCTAACTCTTCTCCCTCTCTCTGACACAACACACACACACAACACATCCATAGGAGGTCGGAAATCATAAGGTTTTTAATGTGAACGTATGTACACAAACATATTGTAAAGCTTATAAATTAAACTTCAAATGTTTGATTTTTAATTCCAGACTCACCTGGATTGATAATGGTAGCTCTATAGTTAAACCTTCACCTAAGAGCCATTCCAAGGATATTGAAAACTGGCCTTTATTTGGAGGTTACTGCTTTTCAGAGGTCAAAATCTTAAATCCAGTCATGACCTTTATTCACAGCTTGGCTGTTATTCAGAGGTAGTTGGTAAAAGAAGTTTGACTGTATTTACATCTTTAAGAATTCATTGTCGTGAAAATCATCAGCACTGATAATATGCAATTTGAAAACAAGACATGTTTTCATCCTGTAACTGAAATGCTACAAGAAGGAACAGAGGGAGATTTATGGTTACTTGCATGCATCCATCTGAATCTACCTTGAAATCTCCTGAATTTGATTATTTTCCCCATATTCAACGACTAAAATCAAACATCTGTTTTGAAAACTACCTCTTTTCTTATCATACCAGCCTTGTGTAAGTTGTCTTGTACAAAGAATAAACAAGTACCCCTTTTTCACTGAAATGAATACATGGGGCAATTATATCTGATTAGACCACGGGTGCCAGCATTTTTAAGTTACTGGGCCGGGAGCAATTAGTCTGATCCCACAAGAGGCATTCATTCCTTGGTACTCAGCCAGTGTTATTCTGCTGTCAGTAACTTAGGCATCCTTTTACCTCCAAAGTCATGATATAGGACCTTCATACTAAACCACAGAAAGCCCAGATCAGACTGAAAGGATTTCTCTACAGGCTTTAAAATTGAAATCAGTACCCACTGACACTTGTCACATCAACCATTAAAGGCAATCAGATATTTATTCCTCTGCTATGGAATGGTATTCATTAAAACTGGCACAGGAATTGGCACAATCATTAATTCTTAGGGCTGCTTAACAGATTTTAAGTAAACTCTATGAAAAAACAGGTTCACTGTACAGCTATAATGTCATTGTACAGCTATTTTCATTTTCATTTTTCATTTGTTTGTAACATGTAAAAATGATTCATGTATCATGAGTGTAAAATTCAGCTTGCCCTAGCCAATGTAAATTAGTGCAGGGCGATTGAAACATCAGAACATGTTTTTTTAATTTTCTTGGTTATTGACTAATATTTGGAAGGGCTGGGCAATGCAAATAATAAATTTTAATATTTTTACACCAAGTGTTTTCTTACCTTTAAATTACATGACAAACTGGTAGCTTAATATGTGAGAAATGTAAAAAGAAAAAAAAGTTTTTTTTTGGCTGCGAGTAAGAGTTTCTGTAGAAAATTACAGTGATTATATAAAAATTAATAATACCTGCATACTTACAATCTTTAGCCTTTTTTTTATTTGTAATTTTGTAATTAAAATCTTGATTAGTAATATTGCCTATATCTAACAAGGTGCTATGATCACAAATATATATATATATATATCTTTGTTACTTATGTTAGTGTTATAATTTTATCATAGAATACATAAATTTACATATTGTATATTAAGAGGAATGCATGATTACACAAGAGTATATCATATTATAAATATATTTGTATACATGATCCAAATATTTGAAAATGTACATGTATATTATTTGTTGAGATAATTATCATCATTTCATTAATGATCATACCTTGTCGGTATACATGTTGAATAAGTAAATATATTTCATAAAAGTTAAACATTTACATGTATATATAGAATCATTTTTCGATGAAATTCCACTTATCTGCCATGTATATAAGCACAAAAGAGTATCATTTTACTTTCTCCTCAATATATCATATCATATACAAAATGATATTATATCTGTAACATGAGAAAGCAGTAAGAAAAAGCTATAAATAAAAGCTGAAATTAATATCTTGACCATGTTCACTTCTTTTTGAAAACCATTTTACATGTATTAATCAAATTGTAAAATTTACAATAAACACTTAACCCTTTCCCTCATATAGCCTCATTTTGACGCACTCAATAGGTACCACATAAAGCCTGATCTGCAGAAAACCACAGTTAAACCTTACCAAATTTAATTACAAAACCCTCATTTCCAGACCACTGAGGAGCAGCGAACCGTTCGCATAGGTCTTTTCATGGTTTCCTCTATGAGGGAAAGGGTTAAACAGAAATGGGATAGTGTAGTTCAGTTGAAACTTATTTAGTTTACGTTGATTGGAAAACAAGCTCTTACATCTTATACTTATCTCTCTCAGCGGTTCCTGGGTTGGACCAGTACTCTGCACCTGAGAGGGAATGAAAAATCCTTGCCCCTATGGGAATAAAAACCCCACCCTTCAGATCTTCAGTCAAATAGTTACAACTGGACCATGGCACACTTGTGATTTCTGAGGAATGGGATCATTTCTTTCCTTTTTGAAGAGCAATGTACAGTTTGTTTGTTATTTATCTTGCTGGATATGCAAATCAAGATTAATATAAACTCACTGTAGCCCTGATTACCTGAGGTAGGGAAGTCTGTTTATTATAAGTATGTGAGTGTGAGAGAAAGAGGGAGAGAGAGGAGGGGAGATATAGGGGAACTGGGGGGGGGGAGAAAGAAAAATAGAGGGAAAAAAGAGAAAGCAAGAAGAGAGAGAGAGAGAGAGAGAGAGAGAGAGAGAGCTTAAAATCTATTCAAATAGCAAATCACTTTCAGGTTTTTCCCATACTGCCTAACATAGAAAACAAAATATTGATTATTAATGGCAGCTGACATGTCATTGTCACACTGTAATGATACCAATCTACAAGATGCTGCAAGTACACACAGCCAGTACTCAGTAAGTCTCACATTCCTCATCAAATCTCAATCAGGTGTTGCTAATTTCAAGGTGTACATAGCAGCACTGACATTAATCACACCCTACATGGCTTTCCATTCATTGACATCCCATTGTCCCTGTGGGTTCACCACACAAAATTCACCACAAATGATTCACAATATCTATATAGGGACTCTAAAGTGTTTAGAACCTTATGATTAATTAACAAAATATGTCAAATCTCAGGTAATCTACAGTAACCGGAAATCATTATGTGGACAATTACATGCGCATCTCATTATGTGTATTCCACGGGGTTTGTGTTACCAGAGTCTGACTTTGAATAAGGATCATTCCTGATTATTTGCCACCTGTGACAAGCATCATTCTTAACTCAGATTAGCTTGCTGAAAAAAGGCAGGCTGATCAAGATTTACATGGTTTGTTGCTCCATGATGATATTGAAACTTTAATACTAACACTGTTAAACCAGACAAGAGTGAAATAACACCAACAAAAATTGTGGATATTGGTTAAAAAATTAGAAATGATTAAATGATAGTATTTCTATGTTTAAAGGTGGGTGTAGAGACCTGGCCAAAGTCTTGCAAGGCATATGGGAGGCTGTGGGTTTGATCCCCAGCTGCAACATACCAAAGTCATTAACCCTTTACTTCATTAAGACTCATTTTGATGCATTGGCAAACAGAGCAGACCCAGATCAGACAGCTCCGATACAGACACTTCCTATAGAAGCTGTCTGATCAGGTCTACTCTGTTTGCTTACAATAATATAGCTCAAATTCTACACAATCTACAGATCAAGCTAAGAAAAATCTATGTAGGAAAGGCAACTTGTTGTTTTTTCTTCTTCTACTTTATCTTATGTTTGTAATACTTCTATTATATAATTTAAACAACCACTTTGTTAATAATTGACTCAAAGTTAAAAATTAAATATTGCATTAGGTATATGATGTTATTTACATGTATGTTTATATAAACATAGTTATATGCAGTTGTTTTGTATGGAGCAATGGGGATGGCTTCAACCCTTTTGCTTATATGACGAGGAAAATAAAGTGGCTAAAAAAAAAAAAAAAAAAAAAAATCCACTGCTTCATATACAATTTAAAGTTCAGATAATTATATTCATGAAGTCACAAATTAGTATATAAATATTTATGACATAAAGGGTTAAGCTGGTTTTGGTATATTTCCCTTGCTTGGTGCTTGTCACATCAGGGTTAAGTTTCAGTACTGGTTGGTCCAGTATTGCAGTTGTACCACCTGCCACGTGTCTATAAAGTAATATCACAGTGTGGCAGCATTAGAGCTGCTTCAGGTCCACAAAGTTCCCCCATGACTGAAATATTGTCAGAAGGACTTCTAACCAAAGCAAACAAACAAACAAACACGGAGGACATGTTAAATATGTGTCAAATTCTTTGATCCTGTGGGCATTTAGCAGAGAAGCTATGGTATATACAATAACACATACACCTATGTATACAGCTAAAGACCAAACAAGTATCCACCTAAACTGTTTGAAAGGCAACTGACCTCCTTATTTTACCTCGCCTATGTTTGCTTAAGATTCATTGTCATGGGGCAAATTTCCAAAAAACAAGAATACCTTCAAAACATGATATGCATACTTGAAATAATCCAACGTGACATGACTAGAGCTATTACTGAAGTGATCAACACACCCACTAAAGGCATGGGTGAAAAGAGAAAAAAAAAATGTTTTGTTGGATCTAACATCCCACCAAATATTTCAGTCCTTTGGAGACGATGTCTGCATTAAACAGATATAGTGCTGCCATGCTGCAGTATCATGCCGTAGACATGTGGCATGATAACCACACCCAGTCACATTATTCTGACACTGGGCCAACCAGTCCTGGAACTACCCTTATATGCTGAGTGCCAAGCAAGGGAGATATACCAGTACCTTTTTTTATAAACTTGGTATGTTGCAGCCAGCGTTTGAACCCACAACCTCTTGCTCCCGAGGCGGACACTCTAATCACTTGGTCACCACGGACAGTGAGAATAAAAATCCTTGTTTAACATATTTATAAATTAATGACATAATTACAAATAAATGGCTGATTGCGAAACTATCTTAAGAGCATAATTATATAAAGAGATGGAATATGCAGTTTTGGGGTCAGCCCTTGACATTTATCTCCATGATTTTTCAAACGGGTGAAAATCACCTGATCTTTGACCCTAAAACGTGTCCATATCTTTAAATTTGTGGATGATACTAATAGCATACTTGGAGACTACATCTAGCTATCCTTGGTGCAACTGGTACAGACAACAACATATCCCAA
>CM037786.1:56645383-56695383 GCA_021229015.1 Solen grandis | reverse complement strand
ATCGAAGTAAAAATGAATAATTTAACTTCAATGTCAGTGTTTTATATGTAGTGTTTACATTCGCTACCAGGGTCTGCTTCTGGTCAAAACTTCTTTCTTGTCCAAATATATGAAGATTACCATTTCCAAAATTCCATGAAAATCTCATGGCATTAAAAAATAAAATTCATATATTAATCGGAGAGCAGTGGGCTCCGAGAATCGAGCACGCATTGACACAGCCAGACACACAGTGCATAAGCGTATGTAATGATGTTATGTCTGTCTTATAAATTATATTCATTAGCAGAAAACAACCTTTATTTCTAACTTAAGCAGTGTATAGATACATTTGTCACCTATTTTTGTAATATTCTATTTTGAAATGCAGGTCACATCTCATTGAACGTCGAGTCGTAACAATATATCTTGTGGACTACCTCGAAACACAGTTGAACTTGTATTGGCGACCACCTGTATTAAGTGGTCAATCTTCATTTAGCGGTCAGTTTTGATATTACCAAACTAGCATTTTGGTACATGTTTAATAATAATTTAGCAACCATCTCTGCGAAACGGTCACTTTTTATTGTTCCCTTGACTGACCGCTTAAGACAGGTTTGACTCTACATGCATATCAGAAACGATTACAAAGCTTTCCTTTTCATTTTGGATTATTGAACTTAGTAACCAACCAAACTATGGATAAAATAGCATATACATTATACATTATTACGACATATACTGAACATAAACTTGACTATCATAAAAAATAGACCAGGTATTTTAAATCGCTAAAGTTCACGAAATCACATTGAAAAATCTAACTTTAGCTGAAACACGAAGCATGAAACTAGATATAATGAATATCAATCTTTGGCATGCATTCCAAAACAAAATGTAGGTACCTCACAATTTGGTTAACCGTTTTTATCATATGTACAATGTATTTAGGCTAAATCTTTTTATTTCGTGGCTGGGATTTGCACCCAATATGCCTTCGAATCAGCAGTCATATACATAACGTTACTTTATGGACCGTTGATATTGAAGACTTCAAGAATTTCAACAGATGAACGTACTATATAAATATGTCCAGACTGAAGCTTATCAACTCGCAACTAGTATATGATGGGAGAGCAGGTCTAGTGCTAATGAAGACCAACCAAGAATTCAAATCTTCAGTTGAAGAAAATCATGTAGTTAGATATCTGTCTTATTTGTTGCTGTTTACTTCCACTTTTTACAAACAGGAATATGTTTCCAAATATAGCAGTGTGTACTCCTACCAAAGCTACACACAAACTCCTGTGGGTGGAGCCATAAAAGCGCGCTATAATGTCACGTGATTTCTAATAATGAATAAGTGCAGCTCTAAACGGGTCCCGTTCAGTGATTTCATTGGCTGAAAATGCAGGTTATGTTCAAAGCCCGATCTGCGAGAAACTTGGTAAGAATGTTTGTCTGCATGATATCTCGGAAGATTTGGATATTGGGTCATGTGGGGTCAAAAAGTAGGTCACTAGGTCAAATCTTAGAAAGTCTCAGAAAAAAACTTGTGAACACTCTACAAGCCACATATTTGACTCAAACTTCATGAAACTTGGTCAGAATGTTTATCTTTATGATATCTCTGATGAGTTTGATATTGGATCATGTGGGTTCAAAAAGTAGGTCACTGTGTCAAATCTTAGATCAAAAACCTCGTGAATACTCAAGAAGCCCCATATCTGGCCAAAACTTCATGGAATTAAAAAAAGCTTGTCTAGTTTAATCCATATTAAGTATCACAATGAGTTGTTTTTATCATTTTCATACCACTATAAATAGAATTTTTAACAATTTATACGCCTCCACTGCGACTATGCTGAAATTTCCTAAAAAAGGGGGGGATTTTTATCCAAAAATGTCAATAGAAGAATGATCATTAGTTCATAATTTATAGAGAAAAACAATATAATAATCATTAAGATTATAAAGAATCACGCATGAACCGACCGTCTATGTAGGGACTATCTTAACTGATCCACGCTGATTTCCCGTTACGGGTGGCTTCTCGCAGACTTACATCTCACATAATACTGTGTACCCTTGAGAACAATTCCTGCACGTCGAACAAATTCACGATCCTTGTATAAGGCGCATTTGGTCACACTATTTCTAGACCTGTTGTTTTCACTAAACTTTCCATCCATTCTGTGTACATGCTCAAACTTGATGCTGTCGACTAAATCTTGAGCCAATTTTAGTTCAATAACTAAAAACGAGCGGACTTTGCGTTCAGCATCCTCCGGCTTCTCGTCCCTCTACTCGTGAAAATTCACTGAGATTGTAAATAAAGCACGGATTCTTGCATACTGGCCTTGTCTGGCTGTAGCTAAGTGATCTGACTCTGAGCATTGCCAACTGCAAATTCAAGGGACTCACCTCTGTCCGTTAATTTAATTAACTGAACCATTATTGTGCTTGTTACTGTCATGATTCTAAGTTTACCGTCGCTGCGACAGTATTTCAGTAACATAGCGACGTCCAGCTAATAATGCTGCGTTTACACTATGTTCCCGGCGGCCACGGCGACCACGTTACAGGCTACCGTGGACAAAACGGGGTGGCCCTGAGAGAATGTCGGGGAACGGGATGGGCAAACGTGACAGGTCGTGATCGTCGGGCCAGATTTTTAAACTGTCAAAAATTCGCCACGGCAGCCACGGTATGGATTAGAAACCTAGTAGGCCGTAATAAAACGGGGTGACCGCAACAAGACGTGACAGAACGTAAAAGGCCGTAAACTTAGAGGTGGTCCGTAGTGGGAAGGGGGAGCATTCCTGGTGTAGTGTCGCACAGCAATTGATTTTCTAACCTAGAGGATTTTTTAACATTTTATTCCCCCCTTTTTTAGTCTAAAACCCAACGTAGGGTATGGCAAGTTGTCAAAACAAAATCCCAATATTGCATGCTTGCAAAAGTCTTATTAATTGATAGTTTCACAAATAATTTTTCCTTGGTACAATACATGAATGAATCATTGCATTCATTTTGTGTGTGGGGGGAGGGGGGGGGAATAAATAAATAAATAAATAAAATATTGGACTTTATTTGTAGCTTTATTATTACTAGATATCTTTATTCATTGCCATCTATTATTGTGTGTTTCTTGTAAAATATTTCTTGCTTTTTACTTGAATACATATACTTAATAAATCTTATTAAAGGCCCATTTAATTTCATAATGATAAAATTTTCATAAAAAAAGAAAATATGAAATAACATTGAAATATTGCAGACTAACACAAAATGTACATAATGTACAAATATCTGTTGAAAAATAAGAGTTATAAACACATATAAAATGTGGATAAAATAACGCAATTCATTATTTTGGATGTCAAAATACTCTGATTGTTTACATTTTGTATTCGCGTGTATTCCCGAAGACGGTCAGTAATCTAAAATAATTTGAGGTTGAAAAACGGAGCCGAATCACAACTGATTTATCTGCTACATCATCAGTTTAAGCACTCGTGATTCGTTAACGGGGGAATACGGGAGGTCTTTGAAAAACGTCATTAAATTGACGAAGAAATGCGGAATATGCAAATAAGGTATTTTTGTAAATAATTGAATGATCTTAAGTAAAATATTCTTTCTTATTTATGCATTGTCGTAATGTCGCCTACGAACATGTGTGCCTCTCTTTACAAATCTGTAGTACACATTTTGCTTTTCTCTGCGAATAATATACTGTAAAAAAGAGGGACAATGTGTTTATTGAAACTTCTTTATGACATTGGGGTTACAGGATCGTTTGAAAATTTGAATAATTGACACTTTAGTGCATTTAAAAGATGTTTTCTCAGCGGCATTGGCGCTTTGATTTATATTGTGGATACGAACGTGCCTCAAAGCTGCCCGGCGTCCACGTTTCATCCGTAGAAAGCCTTGACATAACGTAAGAAACGTGCCAGACCTTGATCAAAACATAAGAAACGTGAGAGAACCCACCAGAACGTGGCGGACCGGGAGGGAACGTACTGGCATCCGTGGTAGACCGCGGGCCGCAACGTGGTGTGCCTTGTTGACAACGGGGCTCAGTCCTTTTCCCCTCCACGGTTCGTCACGGATGTACCGTGATAGCCCGTCAGAAAACTTGGGAGGACTTAACGCAACTTGTATACATAGTTAAACAAACACCAAAGTCCCACGGCGCACCACGTTTCGTGCAAACAGGATTGCCGTGGCCGCCGGGAACATAGTGTAAACGCAGCATAACAGTAGGAAAACCCCGAATGCACTGCGGCATCCGGGTAGAACCACCGACCTACCGCAAGCCATCTGAAAGGCCTCCTCACATGAAAATCCGAATGACCCTGCCGGGACTCGACCCCATGCGGTGAGGGACTGAGTTTGTGTTAAAGTCAGCAATTTTACTCTCTCGGCCATGACAGTCAAATGTAAAGCTGTGATTGTAATAATTTTCAGTGACTGATAATTTTCTATGTGATTGTTTGTGGGTATAAAATACGTGTTTTATGTTTGTTTAAAATAGTTTCGCTTGTTACTGATATCTAATAAGTAACTACAATGTAGTCAGTAGATGTTCGTAGTTCATAGATAAAATCATGTTAATACATGTAGGTCATGACCTACTTAATTATCGCTTCGGCAAAGCACATTACATGTCGTTTGTATTGAGCTTGTAATTGAAATTTTATCATGAAATGTGGGATAAGTAACGCGTAATGTTTATCTTATTAATATGCAACCGTTTGGTGTAGTTAATGCAGCAAATTAGTGACATGTGAACTGTCGAATCGTGTAGAGCTGCTATGGTGATACAGTTAATTAACTATAAATAATCATATTTGCACCATTGTTTTCCGGTTTTGGAATTAACTCAAGCGATATGAGCGTCGCTCAGTATTTTTTTTTTTTTTTTTTTTTTGTTTTTTTTTTTTTTTTTTTTTTTTGGCTTTTCAATTCTTATTTTTTAGAAATTCTCGGGTTATAACTCAACACATTTATTGTAAATATAGGCCTCCAGCCCAAAATACAATATAAAAAATAAACAATCATAAAATACAAACTTGTGTCATGAGATACTATTATCATGATTATGCTTTAGTACTTGAGTTCTTATAAATTTTAAATAACCATAGATATAAGATCGTCTTTACCTAATTACAACAAAATTTATGTTTTGTTAAGGATTATACAAAGTATAAAATACAGTATGAATCTGTCATTACAATAATTTCTTTTATTACGCATTAAAAATCTTCAAATTAATATCTTGTATCTTAATTATTAGGTTTCATTATGGCGTGAACATAACAGGCTGCGGATTTTATTACATCGTCATATGAACAATTCATTAGAGAGCAGAAGTCTTCAAATTCAAATCTGCCACTATACCAGATGAATAGATATCGTTGTCTTTCTTGTATATATTTATTGCATTTGAAAAATATATGGTACTCATCCGTTTATAAAAGGAAGTATATATATCGACTAAAACGATCTTCTCTTGGGATACCTAGATGTCGGCTTGTTTCAATAAGAAAGTTATGATTCGAACAACGAAATTTAACAAGTGCTTTCCTAAGATAAAAGGCAAGTTTATACACGGATATCTTTCCGGATTTAACATTGTTTTAGATTGTTTATATGTATCACATGCAACGATGGAAATCGTTGATCTATTGACACCAATTTTGAAATTTGCAATCTACCAGCCTTTGTTTAAAAAAATTAAAATATGCATCTATATCACCAATAGCTTGACTTTACCATACATATCAAAAGCCGTATCTTAATAATGAATTCTCAAAAGTCGATGCCCAGTTATTTCTTCCTAGACTTTCTTTGTTTTAACACTAAATAATAATTTCTCGGATATCTATTTTCGGACATACACTAGAGTTTGTATCAGTGCTTAATACATTTTATATGGTGCTCGATACATAATGGTAGTCTACTGCTACACAATCATTCACATTAGAATTTACACAAAGAAAACCTTTAGTTTAAACATATTTTATTGCAAAAATGCATCATAGCAAAGCAACTGGATTTTGACGAAAGTATAAAATACTTATAGAGTCAATCTCCATCACAAATAAGTTACATGTAAATGGCTGATCCAATTATGCAATATAGTAAATATACATACATGAAAAACTTAGTTAAATAGTGATGCTTGTGGAAAATAGCAAAAAGAGTAAATATTTCATACTTGAAGCCAAAACTTTCAAAACAAGACTGGTAGAAAACAAAAGAAGAAGAGAAGAAAAACAGTGAATATGTATATACTTAAGAGTTCCAAATATAAACCGCTTTCAACCCGGTAGACAAGTAAGGAGAAACGAATCTGAGATTTGGGGAAGTATCTACTGCACACACAGACGATGAGATGTGAAGTTGATATTTATATGTTGGTAATAGAGATAGTCACTCTTATACAAAAATTAAAGAAGGAATCAGTTTAAGTAAATCTACGGCTACTAGTAATGAATTGATGAAGTGCTTTGAAAATTAGTCTGTTTGTCTCAGCAGGTAGCATGGAGTCGCCGAATAGTAAAGTGTCCACACTTGGGTGTACATGTAGTTGGTTTAGGCTGTCAATTAGAATGTTTCTTTGGTTTCGGTACATTTCACATTTTAACAAGTAATGAGCGTTAGTTTCAGGAGTCCCACATTGACAAAGAGGAGAGTCAATTATGTTTCGAGAGAATACGTAGAATTTAAGTTCACTGCATTTCATTCTGAGTCGAGCGTGTAAAACTTTTCCTTCCAAGGTAATAGCAAAATGTGTATGTGTACGATTCATATTGAGATAACCTTTAAAAGTATTTACAGAGGGTGAATTTCTTACATTTTCGGGGAGTTCGTTCCACTCGCGCACTACCGACGGTAAAAAGGAATTTGAATATTGAGAGGTACGGGATTCAATACTTCGAAGATTATTCGCATTGCGAAGATTTAAACGAGTGGCATTACCAACAGACTGCGGAACGAGGGAGGAAAGATATGAAGGAGTTAAATTACTGTACATTTTGTAAAACTGGGTAAGCCTATGTTCTCTTCTTCTTTCATCAAGAGATTTCCAACTGATTTCCAGATTGAGGTCAGTCAGTGAAACAAGCATAGTAGCACCAGTAACAATACGGGCACACTCGTTCTGAATTTTGTCTAGTTGATCTTTTTCATAAAAAGTACAGTTACACCATACTATATCAGCATATTCAAGAATAGGTCGAATAAAGGATGTATAAATTGTTTCAAGGGACTTGCGATCTAGCACCATTTTAAGCCTACGTAGTATGTGCACTCTTTTCCATGCCTTAGTAGTAATATATTGAATGTGTTCGTTCCATGAACAATCACCTGACAGAATTACACCTAAATGCTTATGAAATGAGACATCTGGTATTTGCTTACCAAGCATAAAAAGAGGGGGGTGTTGTCCCTGATTTAATTTGCGAGATATAAGTAGGGATTCCGATTTGGAAGGATTGAAGGTGACAAGCCATGTTTTAGCCCAATTAGATATTTTTTGGATATCTGACTGAATTATTTCTGCAGAAACATCAGGTTGGTCAACTAGTATGTATAGGCTGGTGTCATCAGCAAACAGACTATTTTTGCTTTGTAAGTCATTGACAATATCATTAATAAAAATCAAAAAAAGTAGAGGCCCCAAAATCGAACCTTGTGGTACACCAGCACCAATATTAACCCTACTTGAAACAATTCCTGGAAGAATAACACGTTGGCACCTGTTACTTAGATAATCTTTTAACCAATCATACAGGTTTCCAGTGATGCCAGCGTTAATGAGTTTGACCATAAGGCCTTTGTGCCAAACCTTATCAAATGCTTTACTGATATCAAAAAAGACAGCCCTCACCTCAAGACCAGCATCCAATGCTTTACAAAAGGTATCATACAAAAAGGCAAGTTGTTGGACAGTAGAATGGCCAGGTAGGAAGCCTGATTGCGATTTAGTAATGAAGCTGACACTGACAAGGTGATTGTAGATATGTTTAAATATAGCTTTTTCGAAAACCTTTTCTATACAACTTAAAAGGGATATAGGTCGATAATTATTCGGACAGGATGGGTCGCCTTTTTTAAATATTGCACAAACATAGGCTTCCTTCCAAGTAGAGGGAACAATGCAAGACTGAAGAGAGTAGTTAAAAAGGGAGCATAGTGGGACGGATAATTCACGCGACGCCTCGTGAAGCACCCTGTTACTGATACCATCAGGCCCAACAGCCTTATCTACTTTAAGATTGCGGAGAACGTCTTCAATTTCAAGTGGACAAAGAATAACAGATGACAGTTGTTGGTTTGGTGGACGATTAACAGGACTAGGGGGAATCATTCCATCATCATTCATAAACGACTGGCTGGCAAAGAAAGCATTTAGCAGCTCAGCCTTATCGAAATCTGTATTAGTAGGAATATTTGTATTGTTGTCAATAAGTGGAGGATAAGATACTTCATTGTCTTTTGACAGGAATGGCTTCAGAGTATTCCACCAGTTTTTTGAAGAAAATGAAGAACTTTGTAATTTTTCAGCTAAACTTTTGTAATACTGAGACTTGGCATTTCTGATTATTTGTATCGTATCATTACGTTGTCTTCGGAACTTGCTCCAATCGTCTATGTTATTAGAGCCTTTAGCTTTGCGATAAAAACGCTTCCTTTTCCGTATACTTTTACGTATTTTATTATCTATCCAAGGAGCATCTCTAGGACGAATAGTAACACTTTTGTTTGGAATATACTCACGACAAATGGACATCAATTTGTCAGTTAATTTTGCGGTATAAATATTGAGATCAGCGGTAAAACAAGACTCCCAATCAGTTGACATTACGCTTGAACGAAGGCTATTAAAATCAGCCCGGTCATAGTACCAAACTTGCCTTTTGTAAGAAATGCGGCGGGGCTTTTTAAAATTAAATAAACAGTAAATTGGACAGTGATATCTTACATCTTGATCTAAAAAGTGGTCGCTCACTCCAGATGCAACTACCATGTTATTGTTTGATACAAGTAGAAGGTCCAGGATAGAACAAGAACTTTCAGTGAAATGTGTAGGTTCATTAATCAACTGAAATAGATTGAAACGTTGACATAATGACGATACTTTTTTATTCTGACATGGAATGTTATTGTTAAAATTAAAGTCACCTGTTATAACAATATCAGAGGAACCTGTGTCTGCAGCTAAATATAATGAAACATCTATAAGATTATTATAAGCAGTGTCAGAACCTGGAGGACGATAAAAGACACCAAAAAGTATTCGCTTAGTATGTCCTAAAACAACTTCGATCCATATACACTCAAGATTTGGGGGCTCAAGGTCAGCCCTACGTTTGAAATATATCGAATTTTTAATATACATTATTACCCCGCCATGGCTATCACCAGGTCTATCTTTGCGGATAGGTAAGTGGTAATTTGCTATTTTAATATCTTCATCAGACACTGATGCACTAAGCCAAGTCTCAGTAAAAGCCAGGATATCAAAATCGGCAAGTTCAGTAGAAAGGAGATCAAGTTTATTCACCAAACTCTGAACATTGTAGTGGACAAGTGACAAATTATTACTGATTTTTAGAATATCAGAAAACGAGTCGGAGGAAGAGCTAGAAAAACAAACTGATTCAGGCCCAGGATTAGGATGAATATCACCAGCTCTCAGTAGAAGAACATAAACCCATGATAATATCATTACATTAAGAAATAGTACTGCCAAATTACAGGAAAATTCTAGATTATATATGTACCTAGAGTGATTGAAGTTTAAACATTTACGTTGATAGTTGCATTTAATAATTAAGTTACAGTTGGATTTTATTTTGTAATGGATAGAGAATAATGAAAGAGTGTTAGCACATAAAAACACACCCCATATCATATGTAAAACAATTCTGTAGTTAAAACAAGGTGTATATCGGACCATGGTTGCGTTGCGGATATTTGTCTTATGTTTCACGCATATTCTTATGTTGGAGTAGCATTGCAACCATAAACATGACATGAACTACAGAGGTACATGCAGTAGATATAACAGACAGGTCCTGGTATGTATCGTTATCAACCATTGTCAAAAGGAAACAAGATAGTGTGGACCTTCTGATATCCCCCGAAATCTCCAAACGACGAAAACCTTTGCAGTATTGATATATATGTATAGTGTGTTTAAAATACTAGTTTTTATACATCAATTGTTTTGCGTTTGTTAATTTGTATCTGCTTCATTATATATCATAGGACCCAGATATTCAGTCAAAAAATAATAAGTAATATATAGAGAGGTCGATATTTTAGGGTCCTGTCCATAGACAGTTAAGTCATTAAGGTCAAAACAGTAGAAAAGAGAAAGAGAGGGGGAGAGTATGTTTATAGTAAGCCGTCCATTAAAACATTTTGTTTTAATCTTTTCTTGTTCAACTAACCATCGGAGCTAGTTACTTACTGCTCCAGTTTGTCACCGTTGATCCATCTTAATTATTTTACAGGGTCCCAGCTATGCGCCAATTACTCAGTGTTCTTACAGTCAGGAGTGCCTGGATAGCGTAGTGTTGACGCGCCTCGCTTCTTACTAATGCGTCCGGGGTTCGATTCTTGGTCACGTTAGAGGGTACAGTGGTCGCCCGTCTAGACACGTGGGTTTTCTCCGGGCTCTCTGGTTTCCACCCACAATAATAACCACATACGCCGCCATCAGAGCCAACGATAGTGATTAATATAAGTTGTGATAACTTGTTTCGTAATCGATATAAAATAAATAAAGTTTAAACTTTTTTTTTTGAAGTGTTCTTACTTAGATCTTGGTCCAAACACAATCGAAACATCTCCGTGATAAATACGTCATGAAGAATGACGGAATTACACGAGGTGTTCTGACTGGATCCAAATACAATGATTTTCCTTGCATGGGTGAACTGTTTTTCTTCGCTGAAATGAAGATCAGAAGGTCACATAAAGATCAAACCAGTCCAGAGTACCAACAAAATGTTTATGCTTTGGCAATTTTATAACAGATCTGTTATTTTATGTATTGTCCAATGTCAAGCTAAAAAGGCGTTGGCCGGGACGAACTTGTATGGTTGAAATGGTTGATTAATTAGAAATAACCTTGTCGGATAGAAATACCGTCTTTGTTTTTAAAAATTAATGAGAAAAATGGCGTGGCTTCCGCCCACGCCAAAAATTAGAACAATAATGGCAGGTAAGGGATCTGATTGGCTGCGGAGAGTCACGAGATGACTCACTGATATCCGATTGGTTTAGGCATCAAATAAATGGTATTACTAATGTCTTAACTAAATGTATGACTCATCCTCTGGCTAAATGGATAAGCTCCACTAAATTTATATAAAGCATGTACAACGCCATAAATAATTTTATATTTTGTATAAAATTCTATTTACGGCATGTACATGAAGGTTTCAGGGGCCGACTCGTTTAATTAATCGATCCTTGTTATTTTCCCCATCAAGATAACACAACAACATTCTGAAAAATATCGTCGCTGTTTTTATATTATTTCTGATTTATTTTACGTACTTCTACAAAGAATTACTATTACAAAAACGGCGTTACACAGTCAGAACCTTTCTTTGCCTTTGATTGTTTGGTTTGTTTACGTCAACAGTATTTCAGTCTGTTGAACGTATGATCCCCAGCCGCGACATACCTTTGTCGTAAAAACTGGTACTGGTATAGCGTCCTTGCTTCGTGCTCAGCGTATGAGGGTATAGTTGACCAGGTGTCAGGGTAATGTGACTGCCACATGTCTACGACGTGATACTACTATACCTGTTTGTAAGTAGGTAAAGTATCCAATTAACTGATATACTGTCAACATTGAACAAAGGAACATTTTTGTAGCAGGATCAGTACGGACTGACGGATTCAAATTTATTGTATTTTTATAGACCCTGTACTCCCATTTAATTCGTTCCTTTGAGATTCTGCAATGTAACGGTCAATTTTGAAGATTACAGACATTGCTCTAGTCTAATAAAACATGAAATGTACCTTTCCAATTCTTACAAGTAACCATAAACTACATAATATCCAAATGTAGCTATTGCATAGTCTGTAACTCAGCATGAATACATCTCACGATCTGTAAACAGTGGAAAGGTCCATTGGATAGCAATTTTTATATTACAAACTCACTAAACTTGGCTGCAAAGGATCGGTTGAATGTTTACAAGATCAGTGATACCAATAAAAGGAATATATAATGAAAAGTTTGCTAGTATGTTTTCTTCAACATTTGAAAGTGGATGATTATTGGTGCACGGATCAAGATAGGTTACTGGGTAACTATTAAGAAGTAACTCATTAACTGTTTCTTGCTATACTTGCTGGTTTGTTTAAAACTTGACTTGACTTGACTATTTGAGTTTACCGTCGCTTCGACAGTATTTCAGTCATATAGCGACGTCCAGCTAATTACAGGTAAAGGAAGACCTCGAATGCACGGATGCATCCAGGTAGAACCACCGACCTACGGCAAGCCAGCTGGAAGGCTTCCTCACATGAAAATCCGAATGACCGTCGGGATTCGAACCCACGCGGTGAGGGGCTGCTTGTTTTTTATTGGGTTTAACGTCCAATCGTCAGTATTTCAGTCAGTTGGTGCTGATGTCTACTTAGGACAGATATAGAGCTGCTACACTGTAGTACCACGCCGCATTTGGCATGATACCATATCCAGTCACATTATCCTGACACCGGGTCAACCAGTCCTTGAACTACCCTTACATGCTGAGCGCGAAGCAAGGAAGCTATACCAGTACCTTTTTTACGACTTTGGTATATTGCGGTCGAGGATCGAACAATACTCTTCATTTTAAGTACATGTAATTTCTCTAGGTCCTTTTTTGAAATTATCTGTGTTTGAAGCCTATCCAAGAACTATCCGAGTTGTCTCTCTCTCTCTCTCTATATATATATATATATGTAAATAAACATCATTCTCGTGTGTCCTTTTGTTACTCTCCCCCACCCTCTCTCTCCCTAAAGCTGAGCACTAGTTTAATTTATGATGTTAATTTTACATATAGGCTCAAATTCCATCAACTATACTTAGCGCTATGTGATACTTGTACTTAAGTACTTAGGGGCAAATTTCATCATTTTTCTTTCTCTATTTAAATTACCCAAATACTAAAGACTTTCGTGACCACTATATAGACAAAGAAGGAAAATTAAACTAGCCATTAGAATTACCCTAAACTTTGCATGATTATAGAGAATTACACAAGAAACAAATTTATGGGGGAAAAAATTGGGGTCACCATTTTACTTTTCGAGTTATCTGACCCTGAAAATGAGTTTTTTGTTTGTTTGTTGTTGTTGTTTTTTCGCTCTTTTCTGTCATTTTCAAGGGCAGATAGCTTAAAAAGTAAAAGTTGCCCTCTTTGTTCCATAAATTTGTTTCTAATGTTATTCTCTATAATCATGCAAGATTTAAGGAAATTCTCGTGACTCAAGTTTTCCTTCTTTGTCTTTATAGTAATAAACTGTATTTGGAGCGTATGACTTAAATTTCTCAAAAAAATATTGTTAATCATTAAGTAAATAATGTCAGCATAGGCATATACTTAAATATTTCGTGTTAGGTGTTTGGGTATTTTTATAAGAGAAACAAAAATGATGGGATTTGCACGAAAGTATTTAAGTATTTCTTAACACTATGTGTTGTTGGTGGAATTCGAGCCAGGTTACAGAAAGTTTAAAATACACCAGAAAAGCTTTTTCTATTTTTTTTTTATAACAGTGACCTTGACCTTGATTAAACTAACCATAAATTTCAATCCTTATCAAAATTATTGTATAAGTCATAAATCTGCTAAAAAATAATTGAATCCCAAATCCCCAAAATACGCACTAAGGGACATGATAACAATCATGTAAAGATTTGGTCAAAGTTCCTTGAGTAATGTAGGATGTGTTGCGCTCAGAAGAAAAAAAATTGACAAAAAGTGGAAAACTCTGTCAAAAAAGCTCGAATCCCAAATCCTGACATTATGAACTGGGATACTTGATGACAACAATCCTGTGAGAGTTTGATCAAAATCCCTTGATAAATTTAGAAAGATATTCAGAAGATATTTTGAACAAAATTTTAACAAGAGCCCGAGGGCTCTAATCTGCTCACCTGAGTAAAGATAAAATGTCCCACCATAAAGTTACAAAAGATAGGTTAAGCTTCCGGTCATATGATTTCAGAGAAGAAAATTTTCTAGATTTTTTCCTTTATTAGCCTATGTTGAAGAAAGTAACCCCCTGGGCGGGGCCAATTTTGACCCCAAGGCCATTATTTGAACAAACTTGGTAGAGATCATTAGACAAAGCTACATGCCAAATATCAAAGCTCCCGGCCATAAGGTTCCAGAGAAGAAAATATTTTCTAGATATATTCCTATATTAGCCTATGTTAAAGAAAGTGACCCCCAGGGCGGGGCCAATTTTGACCCCAGGGCCATAATTTGAACAAACTTGGTAGAGATCCACTAGACAATGCTACATGCCAAATATATTATTCTTAGCTCTAGGCCATATGGTTTCAGAGAAGAAGATTTTTCTTGATTTGTTCCAAAAGAAAGTGACCCCAGGGCGGGGCCAATTTTGACCCCAGGGCCATGATTTGAACAATCTTGGTAGAGATCCACTAGACAATGCTTCATGCCAAATATCTTAGCTCTAGGCCATACGGTTTCGGAGAAGAAGATTTTTCTAAGTTTTCCCTATATAAGCCTATGTAAATAAAGTGACCCCCAGGGCGGGGCCAATTTTGACCCCAGGGCCATGATTTGAACAATCTTGGTAGAGATCCACTAGACAATGCTACATGCCAAATATCTTAGCTCTAGGCCATACGGTTTCGGAGAAGAAGATTTTTCTAAGTTTTCCCTATATAAGCCTATGTAAATAAAGTGACCCCCGGGGCGGGGCCAATTTTGACCCCAAGGCCATAATTTGAACAAACTTGATAGAGGACCATAAGATGATGCTACATACCAAATATCAAAGCTCTGTGCCTTTTGGTTTCAGAGAAGAAGATTGCAATGTTTTTGTCTATTTTTAGCTCCTGTGACCTAGTTATTCAACAGACTGGAACCATTTTAACAAACTTGAAAGAGGGTCACCCAAGGGTCATTTGTGTAAAGTTTTATTGAAATCTGCCCAGTAGTTTAGGAGGAGAAGTCGTTTGAATTAAAAAGTTGACGACGCACGACGGACGCCGGACGGCGGACCATCACAAAAGCTCACCATGAGCACATTGTGCTCAGGTGAGCTAAAAAGGGTCATCACTCCCCCAAAAATTATCAAATAAAAAAATCCCGACAATGTGTGTTTGGGGACAATTTATTACAATAATCCTGTGAAAGTTTAGTCAAAATCCGTTCATAAATGTGAGAAAGGTTTGATGCCAGCCCGCCAGATCGCCAGTCTGTCAACATTCGACAATCTAGCAACCAGATTTCTTCCTTTGGAAAACCTGATTAAAAACATTTATTATACTCTTTCACTTATACTAGAAGCCCAGTGATAATCAAATAAAAACTAACACATAGATAGATTTTCAGTCTCTGTTCATAAAGAAGCTATGATAAAGCTTTAAAAAATTCACACAATTATTATTTTCCTCCAAGGGCTCTTGCAAGGACAGCACCGCCTGAAGCACCTGCCGCCCCCAGTCCAAACTTGGTTGTCACTGCCATACCCAGGACGCCTGCACTCTGACATGCCGCAAACCAACCTCCAGCAACTGTCGCTGGAGTCTGCAAAATATACATTTATTTTGTCAACAAAGAACAGCTAAAAGGCTGTATTTGATAATTGTTGTAAACAATGCAACATATTAGGATCAGTTGTGGCAACCTGATACTGGATATACTGGATATCCAAATTCAATGCCCTCTAGCAAGCAAGCAATATGTTTGCTCGTACCATCGTTATACAATAGATACATATGCTTGTATGAAGAGCTCCAGTTTAGGCGAGTGACATTTTTACATATTTTACATGAAGGAAATGCACTACAATCTTCTTTGTTTGATTTTTATCATTTTATTATAGAATTTGTCACAGTACATAACGAATAATAACTCTGCAACGATACGTAAGCGGGAAAAAAATATCAATGAATATACAATGAATAAAATTGTATGACGAAAGCCAGTGGCGTGCTGTACAATTCTCATACCTCTGACATATAATATTCCCTTAACATATCAAATAGATATTTCCTGGAAAAACGAGTGTTAGGCCCTCAAAGTTAAATGATATAATAGCTATAAGATCCATTTGATGTGGAAAATCAATAAAACATTTCAAGCCACATGACTTTCTACTTTACTGTTTCAGGTTATGCTTAATGTTACATTAGAATTCTGATTACAGACTGTATCAACAGCCCATTAATGTGTTTGATTGTCATATCATTTAATGTTTAGTATCATGCTAAGTATTATTTGACCTATATGATGAAATATGTTTTCCTATTTTAAATGGGGTTGAGCTCATCTGCAATAGATAACCTACAAGATCAAAAAAAATTGCAGATAACTAAAGCTATCACTGATGGTAAGGAATCCCCCAGCAAACAACTTAGTTATCAGGAATAGAAACCTGATTATCTCCCCTTGAAAACATAAGATGGAAATTATCTCACTTCCTGCCCCATTAAGGACGTTTCCGCGCGTTACCACTGATTTTATTTCTTTTTTTTCTTTTTTTGTAAAGAAATTCTCATTTTTTTTTGGTAGAATGTTAAGGGAAACCCTAAATTAAAAGATTCATGCATTAAAGGCATTATAAAATGTATATTTTCCCAATTTTAAAGGTCCAAAACGTCCCATTTTAGAGTTTTTTTTATGCAATTTGACTAAAATTTCAATAAAGGCAATTTTAGTTAAAAAATAAACATGGTGAGATATATATTTTTTTAGCATTTTCAGAAAGTATTTATACATGTGGATTGAAACTAAATACATAAAGGAAATCTGTCCGTTGAAAGTATTTTTATTCAGAAAAATATGTAAAAAAAATCATAGCTTTACGGTAGTTTTTGTATACATATATGTTAGTCCTGGCACTATGGAGATTTTATACTTGTTTTTTCCAATGCATGTTTGACAGTATTTTCATTTGTATCTCATAGAATACATTAAAAGTTACAAATTGTACTTTAAAATTCTGAAAGTATCATTTTGATATGCTCTCGAAGAATTTAACAAGAGCTGTCAGTATGCCACGCGCTCAACTATTCTAATGCTTGTCAATATAGAAATATATTGCAGAAAAAGGCAAAATAAGAGTCACTGTATTATCAAAAAGTAAACAAATGATATAAACAAGAGGGCCATGATGGCCCTGTATCGCTCACCTGAGTACCATTGCTCTAAAGGCACTGTATAATGCTACACACTAAATATCTTAACTCTTGACCTTGTGGTTTCTGAGAAGAAGATTTTCCTTTCTTCCTCTATATAAGCCTATGTAAAATCAAGTGACACCTGGGGCGGACCCAATTTGGACCCAAGGGCCATGATTTGAACAACTTTGGTAGAGATCCACTAGACAATGGTACAAGCCTTATATCTAAGCTCTAGGCCATGTGGTGTCTGATAAGAAGATTTTTTATATTTTTTTCTCTATATAAGGCTTTGTAAAATAAAATGACCCCTGGAGCAAGGGCAATTTTGACCCAGAGGTCATTATTATAACAACTTTTGTAGTAGTTCACAAGACAATTCTACATACCAAATATCCAAGCTCTAAGCCTTGCAGTATTTCAGGAGATGAGTTTTCTATTTTTCCTATGTAAAATCAAGTGACCCCTAGGGCAGGGCCAATTTTCACCCAAGGGCCATGATTTGAACAACTTAAGTAGAGATCCACCAGACAATACTACATACCCAATATCTTAACACCAGGCCATGTGGTTTCTGATGAGAAGATTTTTCTAGGTTTTCCCTATATAAGCCTTTGTAAAATAAAGTGACCCCTGGGGCAGGGCAAATTTTGACCCTAGGGCCATGATTTGAACAATTTTTGTAAAGGTTTATAAGACAAATCTACACGCTGTAGGCCTTACAGTTTTGCAGGAGAAGATTTTCTAAGATTGCATTTTAAAATCTATTTTTAGCTCCTGTGACCTACTTTTTCAACCAATCATAATAATTTGTACAATTTTGTTAGAGGACATCATAAGGATGATTCCTGTGAAATTTTGTTAAAATCCCTTCAGCGGATTAGGAGGAGATGTTGTTTAATGGAAAAAGTTGACGCAAGACGCACGCACACACGGACAGATGGACGGACGACAGACGCCTGACAAAAGGCAATCATAAAAGCTCACCATGAGCACGTTGTGCTCAGGTGAGCTAATTATCTAAGCTCTAGGCCTTATGGATTCATAAAAGAAGATTTTTAAGATTTTCCTATATAACTCTATGTAAAACAAGTAACCCCTGGTGCGGGGTCATTTATCACCATAGGGCTATG
This sequence comes from Solen grandis, assembly GCA_021229015.1. Classification (NCBI taxonomy): domain Eukaryota; kingdom Metazoa; phylum Mollusca; class Bivalvia; order Adapedonta; family Solenidae; genus Solen; species Solen grandis. The sequence continues at coordinate 56,676,852 of CM037786.1, read as the reverse complement.
ATTTGAACAATCTTGGTAATGAACCATTAGATGATGCTACATACCAAATATCTTAGCTCTAGGCCTTATGGTTTCATAGGAGAAGATTTTTAAAGTTTTTCCTATATAAGTCTATGTAAAACAAGTGACCCCCGGGGCAGGGCCAATTCTAACCCCAGGGTCATAATTTGAACAACTTTTGTAGAGATTCACTAGACAATGCTACACGCCAAATATCTTAGCTCTAGGCCTTATTATTTCATAGAAGAAGATTTTTAAAGTTTTTCACTATATAAACCTATGAAAAATAAAATGACCCCTGGGGCGGGGCCAATTTTGACCCCAGGGTCATGATCTGAACAACTTTTGTAGATATTCATAAGACAATTCTACATACCAATTATTAAAGCTCTAGGCCTTACAGATTTGCAGGAGAAGATTTTCTAAGATTGCATTTTAAAAATCTATTTTTAGCTCCTGTGACCTACTTATTCACCCAATCAAAATAATTTGAACAACTTTGATAAAGGTCATGATAAGGATGATTCCTGTGAAGTTTGGTCAAAATCCATCCAGTGGTTTAGGAGGAGAAGTCGTTTGAACGAAAAGTTGACGACGGACGCACTGACGCACGGACGATGGACGACGGACAACGGGCAATCACAAAAGCTCACCTTGAGCACTTTGTGCTCAGGTGAGCTAAAAATAAAGATGGTAGAGAGTAAACTAAGTGAAATCAGGCATTTTTTATATTAAAAGGGATATAACTCCTGACCTAAGTGGCCCATCTCAGCCACAATTGAACTCAATTAAGATATTATCGTCATATATAATGTCATAAAGTTTGAATATGATTGCTAAAAAAATGAAGATGCTAGAGTGTAAACAAAGTGAAATATTGCATATTTTGATATTAAAAGGGGCAAAACTCCAGACCTAATCAACCGATCTCATCTATAATCAAACTCAATCGAGATATTATGGTCATAAACATTGTCATAAAGTTTGAAGATGATTGCTAAAAAAATGAAGATGCTAGAGTGTAAAAAAAGTGAAATCTGGCATTTTTTTATATTAAAAGGGGCTAAACACCTGACCTAATTAACTGACCTCAACCATAATCGAGCTCAATGGGGATATTATGGTCATAAACATTGTCATAAAGTTTGAAGATGATTGCTCATAAGATGAAGATGCTAGAGTGTAAACTAAGTGAAATCAGGCATTTTTTTTTATATTAAAAGGGGCATAACACCTTATCTAAAGACCGATCTCAGCCATAGTCAAACTCAATTGAGACATGATGATCATAAACATTGTCATAAAGTTTGAAGATGATTGCCCAAAAGATGAAGGTGCTAGAGTGTAAACAAAGTGAAATTTGGCATTTTTTTATATTAAAAGGGGCTTAACTCCTGACCTAATAGACCAATCTCAGCCATATTCCGACTCAATTGAGACATTATGGTCATAAACATTGTCATAAAGTTTGAAGATGATTGCTCAAAAGATGAAGGTGCTAAAGTGTAAACAAAGTGAAATCTGGCATTTTTGAATATTAAACGGGGCATCACTCCTGACCTAATTGACCAATCTAAGCCTGTTGTTGTATGTTGTATTGGGGTTTACCGTTGCTGCGATAGTATTTCAATCATATAGCGACGTCCAGCTAATTACAGATGGAGGAAGACCCCGGGTACACAGAGGTAACCGGATAGAACCACCGACCTACCGCAAGCCAGCTGGAAGGCTTCCTCACATGAAAAATCCGAAGTCCCTACCGGGATTCGAACCCACAGCGGTGAGGGGCTGAGAGATTTGTAGTCCACGACTGTAACCGCTCGGCCACAGCGGCCCCAATCTCAGCCTGTTCGAACTCAATGGAGACATTATGGTCATAAACATTTTCTTAAAATTTGAAGATGATTGCTTAAGAAATGAGGGTGATAGAGTGTAAACACTTAAGTGTAAACACTAAAGTGTAAACACTAAATTGTTGACGATGCACGACAGACGACAGACACTCACGGGATCACATTATCTCACCCTGAGCTTTGCTCAGGTGAGCTAAAAACAGGAAGGCACTACTACTCACTGAGTACTATAAGTGTGTGAACTTTTGTAGAGATAGGTTAAGTGGCCTCCGAGACATTGGCCTGTACAAAGTTGCCGGAAAAAGAATGAATAAAAAGAATAAGATGATGAAGAAGACACGGAGTAATAAAAATAAGTCTCCAAACTTTGATTCTAAGTCATAAAAAGGGGCATAATTTGGTCAAAATCCATGACAGAGTTGTCCCCTTGGGATAGTGGTCATATACATGTACATGTATTCCAAGTATCAAAACAATACCTTAAGGGGTTCAGTGAAAAAGTGAAGTGGTACGGAAAATTTAACCAAGATTCTGAATCGAAAAAGGGGCTTTATTTGGTCAAAATCCTTGAAAGAGTTATCCCCTCTTTCCTACTGGTTGGGGTTTTGGTTATATACAAGTATTCCAAATATTAAAACAATAACTTAAGGGGTTCAGTGAAAAAATGAGGTGGTACAAAAAACTAAACCGTTACGACGCCGACGCTCGGGTGAGTAGAATAGCTCTCCTTATTCTTCGAATAGTCAAGCTAACAATACCTTAAGGGGTTCAGTGAAAAAGTGAGGTGGTACATAAAACTTCATTAAGTTGAAAAAGGGGCATAATTTAGTCAAAATCAATGACAGATTTATCCCCTCTTGCCTACAGGTTGGGGTAGTGGTCATATACAAGTATTCCAAGCATCAAAACAATACCTTAAGGAGTTCAGTAATTAAGTGAGGTGGTACAAAAAACTTAACCCTTACAGCAACGCCAACGCCGAAGTTCGGGTGAGTATAACAGCCCTCCTTATTCTTTGAACAAATAGATGAGCTAAAAATGAAATCTAATTTTTTAATGCCATTTTTAATTTTCAACAAATTTTAACAAAAAAATAATGTTCTACCACAAGCTTTATCTCTAAAATGAGCATGGTGACCCCCTATTTTAAACTTATGTATCCTTTAGTTACAGTCTAATGTATTTACAGTAAAGTCCCTATAATGGTTCCACTACATCTTGGACCACTTAACCTCTACCAACAAAACCAAGGTACCCTAATGAAACATAAGAAACCTTTGGTTTTCTCCTTGCGAGGCCATGAGGTCAGAAATGTAGCAGAACCATTACAGGGACCTTACCTTAAGTGCTGAAACGCCTTTAAGCCAGTCCATTCTTAGGACACTGTAGGGTATAATGATCTGAATGTGACCTGGCAAGGTATACACAAGTTAACTTGGTATCAGTTATTCCTGTTTAATTCAATTTCAGGCCAAGGGTTTTGGAGAAATCTCTGTAGGTACTGAATAGCAAACAAGAATCAGGACTACTCAAAAGAACTGAAACGAGTCCACCTTGTTTACCCAGGTACCCGAGCAGATGAAGTTATTGCATAAAAAACAAATTACAATGCCCATTTACCTCCTGTAAAGTTTAAATTTTAACATATTTCAATAAGCGCATACCTATAAGGACTTAGCACCCAAAATGCACCTGAATATAATTTCTTGACTGAGCGTGGCATAGTACTAAAGGATATCATTACCAGTTGGCTATTGACTTGTATATATACAAAATGCATGTTTCAAAAAAAGGATGTGCATAAGGTATCATAATAAAAAAGGTCGACAAAAGGGAGGGGTAACATTTCTGTACTCCAGTAAAGGCAATTTTCAATCCGACCCGCGAGTACCTTGGTACTCGTTTCAATCATCTGGCATACATACATGAGCAATGCATGCAGATGCCATCGCTCTGTTTTTGTTAAAAAGAGAGAGAGAGAGATAAATTAGGTGAAAATGGACCTAAGTATTATGGCTCTTGATGAGACTTTAGCCCTTGTGATATATCATAGTGAACAAGTATGTGAAGTTTGATGGCAGACTGTTTAATAGTTTAGACGTTATGGCCAAGGTTAAAGTTTTCCACAAAGACAACGCCAATATGGACACCAGTGACAACACCACCAGAGTGATAACAATACCTCAACTTTTTTTCTTTGAAAAGCAGATAAGCTAATAATTATATATGGCCAGCCACATCCCTGGAAGCCTTACTTTTAAATGAAACAGTCTTGTTTCAGTTAAATATTTCACACCTTATTGGGTGATTATTTTGGCCATTTAAATTGTATTAAATAATGATGGTCAGTTACAGACTTGTGTGGTAAGGGCATGGATGTCCCCGCTATTTTGTTTTATTAGAATGCCATTTTCAGCTGTGAAAATGATAAAAACCTGGAAAAATAGAAGAAGAATAGTTCACACTAAGCAAATTCCATTATTATTGTAAACAGAAAAACAAACTTAAATTATGGTTAAACAGGGCTGTAACACTCATTAAAATTTGTTGGATTGCAGCATAAGTCAAAATGGCCCAACTTTTGTTTGTTTATTTTTTTATTATGATACAAGTGTAACTCAAATATAAATGAAAAACATTAAGGCCTTTAAAGGTATAGAGTAGAAACTGAAACTTGACCTGAAAGTATCTCAAGAACAGGTCATAACTCGACCAATTTTAAGTGGATAATAACCTACATGCAAATGTGGATGAGGACAAACAAGTAAGTGTGGATGAGGACAATTAGTGTGGATGAGGACAATAACTAAGTGTGGAGGAAGACAATATGCAAGTTTGTAGGAAGACAATAAGCAAATGTGGTTGAAGACAATAAGCAATTGTGCATGAGGAAAAAATAATCAAGACTGGATAAGGAAAAATACGCAAGTGTGGATGAAGACAATAAAAAAGTGTGGATGAGGACAAACATGTAAGTTTGGAGGAAGACAATAAGCAAGTGTGGAATGAAACAATAAGCAAGTGTGGATGAAGACAATAAGCAAGTGTGGATGAGGACAAACAAGTAAGTGTGGATGAGGATAATAAGCAATTGTTGATGAGAAAAAATAATCAAGTGTGCATGAGGAAAAATAAGCAAGTGTGGATTAAGACAAAAGCAAGTGTGAATGAGGAAAATATGCAAGTGTGGATGAAGACAATAAGTAAGTGTGGATGAAGACAATAAGCAAGTGTGGATGAAGACAATAAGAAAGTGTGGATGAGGACAAACAAGTAAGTGTGGATGAGCACAATACCCTGTGGATGGGGACAAACAATAAGTGTGGATGAGGACAATAAACAAGTGTGGATGAAGACAATAAGAAAGTGTGATTAGGACAAACAAGCAAGTGTGGATGAGGACAAGGACAGGCAGAGTGATCCCTATGAGTTTGCCATGCTACAAGACAACACAAAAATGATACATCTGAGTAGTAAGATAGCTGACCTGCTATATTACATTACCTGGACAGCAGCAGCTATTGTACCTGCTGCAACTCCTGCGGAGCCAAACCCTATGGCTGAGAGGACAACTGGGGCTGCTATAATTGTGGCTACACCTGCCCCACCTGCATAAAGCAGTGTCTTCATTGCTACAAAATATAAATAAAGAATAGCTGCACTAAGTTCAAACTGAGTAATATATGTTAATATCACATGGAAATTTCATTTCATAGTCAATATACATGATTTTTTTTTTTTGGCTTGACCAGAAAGAACCTGTATCTGATTTACATGATCTGTATTAGTTATAGGGGGACATTAATTCAAAAATGTCTCAGTTAAAAAAATGAAGTAAAATAAACGGAATGACAAGAAAATTGTTCAACGTGTCAGACATTAGATCACCCCACTTAATTAGGCTTCTTTCAGGGGTGATAATTCGGTTTTGAAATTGACCCAACAAATTTCTAAACAAATCTGTGGGTGCACAAACTCTTCTGCTGGTGAGATACCCAACAAAAGGTTGTTTTATGTACAGAAGAACAGCAGAATCAAGAGGTCATGGGTTTGATCCCCAAAGTCGTAAAAAAATGGTACTGGTATAGCTACCTTGCTCGGCGCTCAGGATTTAAGGGTATTTCCAGGACTGGTTGGCCCAGTGTCAGGATGTGACTGAGTGTGGTATCATGCCATATGTCTACGGCGTGATACTGCAGTGTGGCAGCACAATATCTGTCTTAAGTTGACATAGTCTCCAAATGACTGAAATATGACGGGACGTTTAACCCAATAAACAATCAAACTGAACCAACCGACTCCCAGTTACAGGGCGGTGGGGTACTATAACAACAATGCCACATATAATTATGATTATTCCTCTTCATTTTGTTCTTTTTTGCTTAAATTTTATGCATTATATATACAATTGTTTTCAACATATATGTAGGTTTTCCCGAGAGAAATAATTCAGTACTCAATTGAAGTCACTCTTTACCAATATTTCCATATTACTTGCCTTATGGAATAAAAAATGATTTAAAACCACAACATAGTAAACGACTGTACAATAACCATATTGTTATATCACTTACCAGAAAGTTAACAGTTCAATTTGACCTAATTTCAGAAGTTACTGTCTACTTACCGTCGCTGTTGCCTGCCATTGTTCTTACTTTTTAGTTTAACAGAACAATGTCGACTGCCACTCCACCTTACTACGACGATGTCTTCAGATGTGTTTGTTTGTTTTTTTCGAAATATTGTAATAAGGTAGGCGAATGTTTTGTTCTCCCACTGTCACAGACAATGAATAATTTTACATGAAGGGGAGGAAACAATTGTGGATAACTGCAATCTACATCTGCTTCAGGCAGACGAAGTGCAGTTGATAAATGAAAAGCGGAGACGTCACGATAATAATCAGTTAATCTTTAGTATAATCAAAGAATGTTATCAGTCATAATTTTTCCTCGGGTCAAATACACCCCGTCTGCATTTTCCTCTTATTATGTTATAATGTATCTTTCTTTGTATATATTGTCTGCTTAAGTCGTCGCTGTAACATGTTTAATTAACATGACGCCAAAACGCCCCGAAATGAATATGTATATCGGTTTAACCAGTGAAAAGCTGTACAATCCTCCGACAAACGAATGCATGTGAATCTTGCTTTCAATAATTACCATAGTTCAACAACCTCCGACAAACATTCGGGGCGTGGATATACCTATTTTGGTGTCAAGTTAATTTGGATCTGTCTGCTAATATCTCTTGCTTTGTGAGCGGACCCCGGAGTATGACCCTTATTCCTTCCCAAGTAGCTAGTCTAAAAAGGGTGAAAATTTTGAAAGAACCATGGATTTAATGATTTTTTAAGTCTAAATTGTTCATAATTTTGGAGCCGAAATGGCTGGGAAAATAACTGGGCTATTTCAGCAGAAAGTGATATTTCCCATTAGAGATAAAGTGAATCTACCACGCCCATGAGTTGTGGATAAGGAAATCCCACCCGAGGGTTGAGATACGTCCAAAAAACCGAGGCTTGCCTACAACTCAATGGGCGTGGTAGATTTATTTGTTCACCTACCAACTCTCATTTTCAGCATTCCGCATTACGATGTTTCTATTTATAGACTCTATGCAAAACAAAATAAACCATAATAAAAATTCAGTTACACAAGATGCCACATTTTATTTAACATCTAAATAATAAACAAACAAGAAAAAATATCTCCAACGACTGAAATATGTGTGTGGTGTATGTGGGCGGTGGGGCAGGGGCGGAGATAGACTCTGCCTTCCTTCTTCTCCAGTCTCTCGATCCAGGAGAAACCGTATAAACAGCTGACCATATAGACAAAGAAGGAAACTCGTCAGCAGCGAGTATACCGCTTTATATGACCGTATCTTATACATAAAGAATTGGTTTAACTGAATAAAACACATGAACATAATATGTGTCCCCATTTCAAATGCTTATAACACTTATATAATCATTTAGATACACATTCAGTTTTTATGAATGTTTTACACATGGAACAAAGTTTTATATAATGTATAATTCATTAGGATTTCATACCTCTGTTGTAAATAGTCATGCTTTGAAATTTTACAGTATGTGCTCTAAATGACGTCCTTTTTGCTCAATAACGACGTCGAGTCTGTGTTGAAAATTGCGAATCACTGAGGCACATGTCTCACTACTTATATTTGTGATTTCCCTTTTTATGGCTGCTTTAAGGTCATCAGTGGTTTTCGGCGAAGGTTTATACACACGGTCTTTAAGGTACCCCCACAGAAAAAAGTCCAGAGGACTCAAATCAGGAGAGTGGGGAGGCCATTCAATGGCTGGCTTCAACGAAATGAAGTTTTGGCCGAACGTCTCTTCCAACCATGCTAGCACATCTGTGGCTGTATGTGGGGCAGCTCCATCCTGCTGAAACCATATATCGCCTACATTTACAACTTTCTTTCTCAATGCTGGCATAAACTTTCTTTTCATAATATTCAAGTAGCGATATTTATTTACAGTTTCTACGCTACCTTCACTGTCCTCGTAGAAAAATGGACCAATAATTCCATTTGCACTTAACGCGGCCCACACCGTAACCTTTTCTGAATGCAGTGTTTTTTCTAAATAATAGTTTGGCTTTTCAGTACCCCAGTACCTACAGTTTTTCTTGTTCACCTGCGAATTAAGATAGAAATGTGCCTCATCTGAGAACCATATCTTGTCAGCAATACCACTGTTGTCGATCATCCATCTCGCAAAGGTCAATCTGCGCTCAATGTCGGTCGGTTTCAAATGCTGCATGATGGATATCGTATAAGGAGTGAGCTTCAAATCATACCGAAGCATTCTAAATACACAAGAATGGCTGGCAGAGTTGTAATATATCGCCCAATACTTGTCTTACAGACCTTTGTGGTGTTTCATTTATCACTGATTGCACTTGCCCAATGGTTTCAGCAATTCTTGCAGTTCTAGGACGTCCAGGGTTAGCATGCCCTCTGTCTTCAATCGAACCTGAAGCCTCAAATCTTCGTATAATTCTCTGAATGTTCTTCTTATTAAGTTCCCTTAGATCAGGGTATTTCTTTTTCATTGCTCTTATAACAGTGATAGGTGATTTTCTTTCATAATAAAGTTTAACCACTTCCTTACACTGCTCCTTGGATGGTGCCATCTTGTTTATACGGACATCAGGAAATGACGTCATTGATGACGTCATGACGTCGACGTTTTCCCGTACTTTTATGCTCATTAAAAACTTTGATCTCAGGATAATTTGAGGATGTACAAACTTTATATATATACTTACAAATGAAAAAGATATCTAATATTGAAATGGGGACAGATATTATGAAACACCCAGACTTATTCAATAAATGGTTAAAATTCAATGTATTTAATATTTATTTATTCATTTTGTCCAAACTCATTTAACTGGTCAGCTGTTTTATCCCCTTATGGGGATTCTACACTATATCTAGTTGGTCAGCACTTTCCTACCTGTTGGAGTAACGTGGGAATTTGCTGACCGTATACGCGAAGAAGGAAACTGCTGACCATATATAGACAAAGAAGGAAACTCGTCAGCAGCGAGTGTACGGCTTTATATGACCGTATCTTATACATAAAGAATTGGTTTAACTGAATAATGCACAATAAAATACACAAAGTCTAATTCGTCTGAAAATTTTTTTTTTCAAATACTCTACATGAATAAACTAAAAAACACATATAAATTATCATTTTATTATGCATTAAATGAAAAAAGTCTAATTCATCTGTAATTTTTTTTTGAAAAAGTCACTTACCGATTTAGATGGTACAACATCGTAAAACTCCAATCCATCCTCAAGAAAATCACGCACAGTAAATCCTGAGTATGAAAACACTGGACACTTAGCAAAATTGTCTAAGTATTTGATCTGTGAATGTCCTACAATCACAGCCATGATGTTAAACACACAATTTCGAGAAACACAAAAACACTTTCCGCAAATCACAGAACAGAACAGAAATTTTATTGATGACTGAAGCATTACAAGCTTATTGTCATTATAAACATATAGTTGTTTATCAAAGTACACATGGCATGTAAAAATCCATTGCAAGAATTAAGGTTACAATTGTAGCATCAAAAAAAAACAAAACATATTCATAAATAATAAGTATAGACAATAATTAATTAATGTGAGAATGTTTCACTGAAATAATAATTATAATAGAAAGGGAAAAAATCATGATTTGATTTAATTTAATTTAAACATATTAATCATAATATAAGTCACAAAAAGTAAGGTCACACTTGTGAATCTCTCAGATTAAATGCCTTAATACAATAAACAGCTAATTTATTTAATGTTGATTTATTACAGCTTTGTATCAAAGATATATATTTTTGTACACAAGTATGGTTATAGAAATATTTAGAAATATATTGTTTTCTTAGATTTGCGTATACAGGACATTTGAGTATAAAATGAAATTCGTCCTCAATATCATTTAGATCACATAAGGGGCATTCCCTGTCATTTAGTGGTATATTGTTATGGCGACCAATTTCTATATTTAATTTATGCGAAGATAATCTTATTTTTGCAAGAATATTTCTGTATTTTTGGTTATCTAAAATACTGATATAAGATGATTGATCGAAAGTTAATTTTATTTCTCTATAGATGTAAAGGGAAGAACCAACGTCGAAACCCATGGCCTCTTAGACGCTTCGCTCTTGACAAGGGCGAAGCGTCTAAGAGGGCGTGGGTTTCGACGTTGTGAACTCCCGTACTTCAAAACTTGCTATCGCCCCAAAATTCTCGGGATGTGTGATCAAATAGTCCACTACGCTAGCGCCGTTGTGGGTCACACACGTGAAATTCCCACGGTCACCAAACCAACGACCGTTTACTAGTCGTAGATTGGTTGCTTTGCAAAGATCGATAAGCCTATCCCCAAAACGATTGGTCCTACAGTCTCGCGAGACGCGAGGAACTACTAGCTCAATGGGAGTGACGTCATCTGTCAAAACATTACTATCGTATTGTATGTAATCACATTTTTTCCCTACTTACTATTTAAGAATATATTGCCTCTTTGACTAAAAGAAATGACATCGTTCTCTAATTCAGTAAAAATATCAATATCATTTAAAATATGGACAGGAGAGGTTTCTGGGGGTATATATATAAGGAACGGGTCCTCTTTTATATTGAAAAACTGTTTATCTAATTTTACCCAAATTATACTATCGTTTGAATTTTTGTTAAGTTTAATACCTTTTCTTAAATTGTCTTTAATATACATAATAATACCACCGCTGCACCGTTTTGCACGGCGATTTTTTAACTTTCTGTAGGAATGGATAGGATTTGAGTATCCTTTTAAATCAATATTAGAGTTTTTGTTTGTTCACTAATGCATATAATATCATACTCACTTAATAAGTCTATAAAGTCACTTGATGATTTTTTCTCTGCGGTTAAACCTTCAACGTTCCATGAGATAAAATTTATCACATTCTCACTTTTATCCTAATGGGATCCTCGGTAGAGCTGGTTGTTGATGTAGAGTTTATCCACTTTAATGTACGCTTCCTTTCCGTCTTGACGGGCCTTCAACATGATAGGGACGAGTCTCCTCCTTTCTTCCACAACTTCTTTGGGGAATTTTTCCGAGATACCAAATGGTGTACCCTTCAATTCTTTGGCTGCTTTCCGAACCCTCTCGCGATCAGGAAAATCTGCGAATTACGCCACGATTGGTCGGGTTTTCCCTGCTCTGTACGGGCCAATACGATGAACTCTTTGTAGACGTATATTGGTCGTGTCTTCAATTTTAAGCTTCTCTTCGATGAATTTTAAAATTTTATGATCACAGTTTTCATCTCTTTCTTCGGGTATTTTGTGGAAAAGCAGATTATCACGCATACTCCGACATCGTAGATCTCTTATTTCAGCTTTTAGCTCATTTTCTGTAGCTTTTTGTTCATTTTCACATTTTTTCATTTCTTGCAGTAGGGAATCCAATTCTTTTTGTTGTTTGTTTATGTCCCCTAGCGTTTCTGCGTCAAAGTCTCGACTGTGCTCAATGTCCTTGATTTTCACCTCAAGATCATTGATCTTTTTGTCCATGTTTTCAACGCGGTTTTCACAGAAGTTTCTTTAGAAGAAAGTTTTGATAATTTCGTGTCCATACTGTCTAACCTGTGTATTATCCTCGTAAGCGTATCCAACACATCTTGGGGTTGGGGGGCAGGGTGGGGTGTTGTTTGAAAATTTGATGCAAACCCAGGTGATACTGGGCCCCAAACTGGAAATGGAGTAGTTGGTGCATTAAAGTTTTGTGGCAACATGAATCCGTTGTTACTACCATACTGTGGCGTATGTGGAGTATTTGGTATAGATACCTGATTTACTGATCCAGGTGGGTCACTGCTAGCGCTACCCCCGGAGTTCATTTGTTGTCTTTGTTTCTTTTGTTGTTTTTTTCCCGCCGTTTACTTGTTGTTTGTTTTTGAGGTTCTCCGGGCGAATTGTTAGATTTTTTCAGTTTTTTTTTTGTCATCCACAACACTTGAGAATGTTCCTTCACATAAAATGTTCAAGAAAATCCGATTTAATCCAATATTTATTTGATTTTTAAAATTATTTTCCACTGCTCATATTTTTGCTACCACCATTTTTACACGCATGCGCACACATCACAAATACATTCAATCACTGGGTAATTTTCGACTCCAATCACTTGTGGATATATAATATAAAATTAAGCAACATCAATTTATATACCTGGAGCTTTTGCTCATTTTATGCAGTTTGCTTATGTGTTAGTCTACATTAGCTGTTTGATTGCATAATTAAGACTTTAATTATTTTAATTACTCAATTATCAATCATATAGAAAAACAAGAGGGCCAAGATGGCCCTGTGTCGCTCACCTGATTAAGATGGCTGTGTTGGGCAAAATGACAAAAAATCTGGCATCTAAAGTGTTTTTCTAACATTTGACTAAGTGGCCTACATTTTGATCCTACATGAATTTGCACTCTACTGGGAATTCATGCAGTCATCACTCATATCAAGTTTAATGAAGACTGGGAAAAAAATGTAGGCCTCTAGTGTGTTCACAAGATTTTTCTAAAATTTGCCCTGGTGACCTACTTTTTGACCCTATGTTGCCCAGTTTTGAATTCATCCAAGATATCATGTAGACGAACATCCTGACCAAATTTCATGAAGACTGGGCCAAAACTGTTGCCTCTAGATGTTCACAAGTTTTTCTAAGATTTGACCTGGTGACCTAGTTTTTGACCCCACGTGACTTATTTCGAACTCATCTAATATATCATTTAGACAAACATCCTGACCAAGTTTCATGAAGATTGGGCCAAAACTGTGGCCTCTAGAGTGTTCACAAGGTTTTTCTAAAATTTGACCTGGTGACCTAGTTTTTGACCCTACATGACCCAATTTCAAACTCATCCGTGATATCATGTAGACAAACATCCTGACCAAGTTTTATGAAGATTGGGCCAAAACTGTGGCCTCTAGAGTGTTCACAAGCAATTGTTGACGACGGACGACTGACGACGCACGACGGACAAAAGGCGATCACTCAGGTGAGCTAAAAAGATGAACGATTTTTTTTCTTTTGCCGCTTGATACCTGTAGCAATTATTTGATGAATGTACCGAAAATGCCTTTTAAGCTTTAACAATTATTAACCCTTTCCCTCATATACTCATTTTGACGCACTCAGTGGGTATAACATAAAGCCTAATCTGCAGAAAACCACAGTTAAACCTTACCAAATTTAATTACAAAATCCTCATTTCCAGACCACTGAGGAGCAGCGAACAGCATAAAACCTGATCAGCCTGCGAGTTACTCGCAGGCTGATCTGGTTTTATGCTGTTTGCATAGGTCTTTTCATGGGTGTCCTCTATGAGGCAAAGGGTTAAATATAATTAGCTTTTTCGTTAATATTGTCGGTATAATGCAACAAACGATAATGATTATATCATTCATGACTAATAATGAATAATGACAATAGAAATAATCTTCAGATAGGGATTGTGGTAAACATGGTAAACCGATATAATAATAATCTTGTTTTATTTTCCCCTTCTTTGTCTTTTAAATCAGCTTTTTCCGAAAGCCGAAATCCTTCTTTGTATATATCGTCAGCAATTTCCTTCTTTGTCTATTATGGTCAGCAGTTTCTCGCATATCGTCTGTACTAAAGTGCTGACCGCTGACCAGATGGATACGTGCTGAACTCATTTTACCTTCTGATCAGTTTAATTATTTCGAAAAATTGCAAATATTTACTGAAGCATTGTACGCTATACTTACCCGATATTAAAAAATATAATATAAACTGTGTATAATTATAGATCAAAGTATTACATATATGTTATTTTTTATCTATTTCCTCCAAATCAAACTTATGAAATCAAATAAATATACTAAATAAAGTCCTTCCTCTTACTTGAAGTTAAAAATACTTATATAACTTTAACAAACATCATCACAAAATTTCCTTCTATATTACATATTGTCAGCGTTTTCCGATATCCTTCTTTGTATATATGGTCAGCAGTTTACTATATGTTCTATATCGTCAGCAGATTCGTCAGCGTTTTAGTACGACCCTACTTGAGGTGCTGTGTCAACTGTTTGGTAGCATGACCGAGTATTTGGTTTTGTTGTAGTCAAGCATCGTGAGGCAATCAAACGGTCTCTTTTGGAGCGGAATTTTTAGTTTTGATAGCTAATTCAGCTAGCAAGGATGTTTATATCTTGAAAAAAAAATGGAGCCACAGATATGTGAAAATTTTGGAAGAAAAAATACGTAAATTTATTATAAAGCCAGAAGTGTAGTAATTTTTTTTTAAATTTGAAAGCGTTATTATTAATATGCCAGAACTGCGGAAAATTTGTACTTGTGCCAAGAATGCGTATAAAGAAATTAAAAAAAAAATGAACAGAAAAAATTGAGGTGCTGAAATTAATGTATTGCTTTTCGATAAAGTCTAATATTTTTGGATAGCCATTTTTTTGCATTCTTAGTTTTTTTCGTCATCATTTGAGGCTCATAAATGGGATGGATTATGAAATGATTAATCTAATTTGTTGGACCTTTATTTGTCCTCATTGTGAGGTTCATAGAAAGGGAAGTACAGGGCTTAGTTGGGCTCATATGAATCTGGGATCTGGGAGTGGGATATTGTCCCTGTGAGGCTCATATCTGATAGGGAGGAAGGGATGGAGGGACAGAGAGATTTTAGTTTAAATTATTATGTTTGGGTGGATATTATTACTGGGGTATTACTTGGTTCATTATTATTAATGATGGGATACTCCTTTATAATTTTCGCATAGACTGTCTTTTTGCTTAATTATTATTTAAAAATGATGAATATCACACGTGAGCTCCCTGAGATTTGGCTGCAGCGGCTCGACAAGCACATTTTACCTCAATAGGTCCCAATGGAGGATTAAAGGGAGGGGGGTGCACCCGGCAGGCGCCCCCTCTAAAATTCCCCGTCATACATAAGTGTAGACACACAACCCCCCAAAATCTCACAAGAATGCAACTATTTTATAGCTTTAAATATGCTGGATATTGCAAAATATTTCCGTCCTGCAATGTTATCAGTTCAAGTGCTGGAGTGTCTGGGACATTCTGGCTAGTTATCAAACTTGGTGGAGATGTGCTACAAAACATTGTGACAATTTAAAGTTTGGTAAATATTGATTCACGTTTGTCAGTGTTAGAGAACAGATACTGTTAATTTTGTATTTTTCATCAATTCAAGGGCTGTAACTCTAGAGTGTATGGGATATTCTGGCTGTTTATCAAACTTGGTTGAGATATTGAGCACATACACATTTTGAACAAGTTTGGTAAAGATTGATTTAAGTTTATTAGATATAGAAAGTGGACACATGTAGATATTTTGCAATTTATCGTTAATTCAAGGACCATTACTCTAGAGTGTCTGAGACATTCTGAGTGGTTATCTGACATGGCCAAATTATTGTGCCCTTATATATTGTGACCAAGTTTGATTAAGATTGGTTCATGCTTGTTAGAGTTAGAGAGCAGACAACCTCAGTGGGTGCTGCCCGCCCGACCACAGGTGAATCCATAATACGTTTTGTCATTGTCCAACGGGGTTATCATATTTCTCTGATCCTAGTATAATAATTAAGAGGGCCAAGAAGGCAATGAATCGCTCACCTGAGAAACATTGCCTATTATAGAATTAGGAGTCATACTGAATACATAATCCTGCAGATGTACAAGATCATCTAATTCCATGCAAAAACTGTAGCGGCCATCCAAATTTTGAAGCTAATAGCTCTAATAAAGTCTAAATAAAATCAAGTGACACCTTCGGTGGGGTCAATTCTGACACCATGATTTGAACATACTTGCCATGGTTGAGGTCCACCAGTAAAGATCTTAACTCCAGGTCTTGTGGTTTCTGAGTAAGAGATTTTTTGAGGGTTTTCTTAAACAAGTCTATGTAAATTCAAGTGACCACTAGGGCAGGGCCAATTCTGACCCAAAGGGCATGATTTGAACAAACTGGAAAGAGGTGCACTAGGCCATATTACACACCGAATATCTAAATTCTAGGCCCAGTGGTTTCTGACAAGAAAATTTTTGCTATACAAGCTAGTCTATGTAAAATCAAGTGACACCTGGGGCTGGGCCAAATTTGACACCGAGGCCATGCTTTGAACACACTTGGTAGAGGTCTATTAGGTCATGTTACACACCAAATATCTGAACTCCAGGCCTTGTGGTTTCTGACAAGAAGATTTTTCTAGTTTTTCCTATATGAATCTTCGTAAAATCAAGTGATCGCTTTGGGGGGGCTCAGGTGAGCTAAAATGAACATCGATATTGACAGCAGGATCAGTTTCTTTTATCTTACTTATCTGAAGTTAGTCTTATGACTTACATATTCAGGACCAAAATATATTGCATAAATGCTACAAAAAGAATTCCTTACATAGTTTCAGAAAACAGTGAAAAACAATATCTCTCACTATTTTACTAGAAGCCCAGTGAAAACCAAGAGAAAAAAGAAAAACATACAACATATATAGATTTGCAATCTCTGTTTAATAAGAAGCAAATCCACAGCTTCAAAAAAGTTCACACAATTATTTTCTGCCTCTAAGGGCCCTGACTGCACCTGGGACATATGCGAGGACTGCACTGCCTGAAGCACCTGCCGCCCCCAGTCCAAGTTTGGTTGTCACTGCCATACCCAGGACGCCTGCACTCTGACAAGCTGCAAACCAACCTCCAGCAACTGTAGTTGGAGTCTGCAAAAAAAAATTGTGTCAACTGACAAAGCACAGCCAAAGATTAAAAAAGATTAGCAACTAGCCTAAATCTCACAAAAGCATGTAACAATTAAAGTGTCCAATCCTTGCAAAGTCACATTTTCAAATATCTCCTCTTCTAATGAAGATTTGTGAAAGTAAATTGTATCTTACAAGAGCATATTACGTATTCATCAAAATGATACCTTATTTATTAAGATAAATCAAGAAATGAAAATGTTTCATGTAAAATTGAAAGTATCGGCTTGGTGATAACTATGTCAAATGTGTTGTTTTCTTAAACTGGTTAAATTAAATTCATAATTTAAAAATAAAAAATTAGGATAAATTATACAGAAAAAAATCCTTGCAGTAGAAAAAAGAATATTTTATGTTTATATTTCTTTTTGATCTTTCCATACCTTTTTTAAACAAGAGGGTCATCATGGCCCTAGAACATGTTTTTTGGGGGGATCAAATCCATGTAATAATAGTGTTTTTATGTCAATTATTGCACACATTACTTCAAAACATAGCAAGGCTTTTTATAATTAAAGACTCACAGCCATTGTGGCCCATTAAGTATAGGCATTACGTTTGACTTTAAGGTACAACCGCAAGTCATCAGTTTTTTTTGGTTTTTTTTTTTTTTTAAGGTTTCTGTATAGAGAATATAAGGAAACTGGCCAACCCCGTGGGGGCCTCATTTTTAAAAGGATCAATTTCATTTTAGCAAAAATAGTAGAGAAAAGAATGGTGACCATTTGTGCCACAGGAAATAAATTTCTTACCTTTGGTTTCCGAGGAGATGATTTTTTAATTTTTTAAAGTGAAAATCTGTTGGTAGCCATGGCAACCAAATTTCTGCATGGATCAAGTTTATTTTAACAACTTATGTGGAGGGCCATTTAAGGATCATTCCTGCCAAGATTCATCAATTAATATTTCAGAGGAGATGTTGTTTGAAGCAAACTGTTTATCACTATACATGGTACACACCAAATTTCTAGGCTCTAGGCCTTGTTATTTCAAGAAGTTAAAAAAGAATCTATATATAAGTCTAAATAAACAAGAGGGCCATGATGGCCCTTAATTGCTCACCCGATTACAAATGAGCAACATATGTTGCATTCATCAACACAAACATTTCAAAGATTTTGACAATAATTTGGCTAAAAATGTGACCTCCCAATGTGGTGTAAACATGATTTTACAAAGATCTGACCTAGTGACCTACTTTTTGACCCTGCCCCACCAATGACTGAACTAAACCGAAATATCATCAAGACAAAAATCCTGATCAAGTCTGCGATCAAGATTTGACTTAATGACTTACTTTTCAAACACATCCCATCCATTACTGAACTTGACAGAGATATTGTCAAGACAAACATTCTGAGCAAGTTTGAGAAAGATTGAGCCAAAAATGTGACTCGTTGAGTGTAAACAAGATCTAGCCAAGAATTGACCTAGTGACCTACTTTTTGAAGCTGTCCCACCCATGATTGAAACTGACCGAGATATTGTCAAGACAAACATTCTGAGCAAGTTTGAGAAAAATTGAGCCAAAAATGTGACCGTTGAGTGTAAACAAGATTAAACCAAGAATTGACCTAGTGACCTACTTTTTGATCCATCCCACCCATGATCGATCTCGACGGACAAATTAATTAGCAAAACATACAGTCTGAACAAGTTTGAGGAAGATTGGATCAAAATTAAGGCTTCTAGAGTGTAAACACTACAATTGTTATAATTTTTTATAATTAAAGGGTCTGACTCCTGCCTTTATGGACCAATATAAGTCATAATTAAACTTAATCGAGAGATTATGGTCATAAACATTGTCATAATGGATTATGGCCATAAACATTTTCATAGTGATTGAAGATATTTGGTTAAGAAATGAAGATGTTAGAGTGTAGTAATAAGCAAAGTAAAATCTGACATTTTTTTATATCAAAAGGGCTTAACTCCTGACCTAAAAGGTCGATATCAGCCATGATCAATCATGACTGTTATGAGATTGTGGTCATAAATATTGTCATAAAAATTGAGGATGATTGTTCAAGAAATGAACATGCTAGAGTGTAAACAAAGTGAAATCTGACGTTTTTTTACAATATAAAGGGAATAACTCCTGACCTAACTAGAACTGTCGCCTAAGGGCTTACTAATACCCCCCCGCAAGTGTTTTTGTCAAACATGGCTTTGGAGCATGAAATCAGAATTCTTGTATGCAACACTCCATCTTAATACGTATATAGAGGACATATGTGCCAGCTACATGGAAATCTAGTGATCCTTTGTAACACATACCTATGGATATACCTATGTCTATGGATAAATATCATTAAGATTCACTGAAATCTATCAATGGAAGAAAATTGTAAAACAAATACCATCAAAGGGACATATCTTTAAAACAGGGGGAGGGGTGGGGGGGGGTAACCCAATGTTATATAGAAAAAGCGCTACTACAATGTCTAAGGTTGAATGACAGCAAGTTTCATTGAAATCCCTCCAGTAGTTTAGGAGGAGTAGTCTGCAGAAAATTGTAAAGCAAAAATCATCAAAGGGGCATAACTATAAAAAAGGGAGGTAATCCAATTAGGAGGAGTAGTCTGCAGAAAATTGTAAAGCAAAAATCATCAAAGGGGCATAACTATAAAAAAGGGAGGTAATCCCAATGTCTAAGGATGAATGGCAGCAAGTTTCATCAAAATCCTTCCAGTAGTTTAGGCGAAGTAGTCCGCAGAAGTTTGTAATGCAAAAATCATCAAAGGGGCATAACTTGGAAAATAGGGGAGGTAACCAAATGATATATAGATAACGCACTTATACAATGTCTAAGGATCACTGCCAGCAAGTTTCATCAAAATCCTTCCAGTAGTTTAGAAGGAGTAGTCCGCAGAAGTTTGTAATGCAAAGGGGAGGTAACTCAATGCTATAATGTCTAAGGATCATTGCCAGTAAGTTTCATCAAAATCCTTCCAGTAGTTTAGAAGGAGTAGTCCGCAGAAGTTTGTAATGCAAAAATCATCAAAGGGGCATAACTTGGTAAATAGGGGAGGTAACTCAATGCTATATAGATAACGCGCTGCTACAATGTCTAAGGATCATTGACAGCAAGTATCATTAAAATCCTTCCAGTAGTTTAGGCGGAGTAGTCCGCAGAAGTTTGTAATGCAAAAATCATCAAAGGGGCATAACTTGGTGAATAGGGGAGGTAACTCATTGATATATAGATAACGCACTTATACAATGTCTAAGGATCATTGACAGCAAGTTTCATTAAAATCCTTCCAGTAGTTTAGGCGGAGTAGTCCGCAGAAGTTTGTAATGCAAAAATCATCAAAGGGGCATAAATTGGTAAATAGGGGAGGTAACCAAATGATATATAGATAACGCACTTATACAATGTCTAAGGATCATTGCAGCAAGTTTCATAAAATCCTTCCAGTAGTTTAGGCGGAGTAGTCCGCAGAAGTTTGTAATGCAAAAATCATCAAAGGGGCATAACTTGGTAAATAGGGGAGGTAACTCAATGCTATATAGATAACGCGCTAATACAATGTCTAAGGATCATTGCCAGCAAGTTTCATCAAAATCCTTCCAGAAGTTTAGGAGGAGTAGTCCGCAGAATTTTGTGTCTACAGACGGACGGACAGACGGACGGACGGACGGACGGACAACCTGATTCCAGTATACCCCCCCCTAACTTCGTTGCGGGGGGGTATAATTAACTAATATCAGCCATGAAAAAACTTGAAAGAGAGATAATGGCAATGAACATTGTCTGAAAATTTGAAGTTGATTGCTTTATAAATGAAGATGCTAGAGTGTAAACAAAGTGAAATCATATTTTCATATGAAAAGGGTCATAACTCCCAACCTAATTGGATGATATCAGCCATAATTGAACTCATCCGAGATATTATGGTCACACATATTGTCATGAAATTTGAAGATGATTGCTGAAGAAATAAAGATGCTAGAGTGTAAACAAAGTGAATTCTGACTTTTATATTGAAAGGGGCATAACTCCTGATATAAAAGGTCAATATCAGCCATAATCGAAAATGAGTGTGAAATTATCGTCATAAATGTCATTAAGTTTGAAGATGATTGTTCAAGAAATGAAAATGCTAGAGTGTTAACAAACAGAATTATGACATTTTTTTAAATTAAAAGGGGAATAACTTCTGATCTAAATAACTGATATAATCAAACATAAGAGATAATTGTCATAAACAGTGTCATAAAATTTGAAGATGATTGCTTAAGAAATGAAGATGTTTGAGTTTTAAAAAGTGAAATCTGACATTTTTTTTATATTAAAAGGGGCATAACCCCTTTCCTAAATGGCCAATATCAGCCATAATCCAACTCATCCCAGAAATTATGGTCATAAAGATAGTCATAAAGTTTGCAGATGATTGCTGAAGAAATGGGGGTGCTAGAGTGTAAAATTGTTGATGACAGACGATCTAAGGATCACATAAGCTCACCCTGAGCTCTGCTCAGGTGAGATAAATAGTGATTCCTTGGGTGGGGCCAATTTTGACCTTAGGGCCATTATTTGAACAAACTATTCCGATCTGTAAAAAACATGGCCACCAGGAGCAGGTCTAACTAAATGTACATAGTGCAAATTTTAAACAACATCTCATCGGAAACCGCTGGACAGATTTGATTAATCTTGGCAGGGATGACCTTAAAATTTGCTAAATAAACTTGATCCATGTAGAAAATGAAATTTTTAAAAATCATCTCCTTCAAAACTACTGGCCAGATTTTAAAATGTTTTAGTACAGATGTTCCTTGTGTAACCCTATACTCAGGTGAGCGACCAGGGCCTCTATGGCCCTCTTGTAAAGTGTTTCCATTTTGATGTGTTTGGTGACACTTGCAAATTAATTCACTTTAAGTCAAACTTAAAGCTATTGTATGATCATAAACAAGGCAAATAAATGGCAAACTTACCTAAGACACTGCTAAGACACGTTTTATAGGAATATATGTTTAAGTTTGCTTTAATCAATGATAAGACAAGGCTGGACAAGGCTGATTTTATCAATATTTAATTAGGGGGCAATACATCTTTTAAATGGATTTTTTTTTCAGAAAATACAAGAGCCATGTTGACATGGCCATCCTCGCCAATGTTGCTCTTTAAAGATGTGTTGGAGAGTAGAACAATTCATTTTTAAAAGAAAATTTTTGGTAATGAAGACTGATGTTAGAAGTGATTATAGATATGAAACCCATGTGAAGACCTACTAATTCCCCTATTTTGAGGTCTACAGGTAAGATGTCAAGGTCAATGTGCAAAAAATTAAGTCTGAAAAATAACAAAGGGCAATAACTAAAAAATTATGAAAGGTAGAGTTGTAATTCTTGTGCACTGCACTCCTTCTCAAAAAAATCTATCCACCTATGAAGTTCTAAGTTGATACCTCAAACACTGTTTGACTTATGCTCCGAAAAAAATAATAAGTCTGAAAAATAACAACCTATGAAGTATCAAGTTGATATCTCAAATACTTTAAGAGTTTTGCTCCAGACAAAAATTAAGCCTGAAAATAACAAAGGGCAATAACTAAAAAATATGAAAGGTAGAGTTATCATTCTTGTACACTGCACTCCTCCTCAATGAGATCTATTCACCTATGAAGTATCAAGTTGATACCTCAAATACTTTTTAAGTTATGCTCCGGACAAAAATTAAGTCTGAAAAATAACAAAGGGCAATAACTCAAAATTATGAAAGGTAGAGTTATCATTCTTGTTCACTGCACTCCTCCGCAATCAGATCTATTCACCTATGACGTTTCAAGTTGATACCTCAAATACTTTTCAAGTTATGCTCCAGACAAAAATTTAGTCTGAAAAATAACAAAGGGTAATAACTCAAAAATTATGAAAAGTAGAGTTATCATTCTTGTGCACTGTACTCCTCCTCAATGAGATCTATTCATCTATGAAGTTTCTAAGTTGATACCTCAAATACTTTTCGAGTAATGCTCCGGACAAAAATTAAGCCTGAAAAATAACAAAGGGCAATAACTCAAAATTATGAAAAGTAGAGTTATCATTCTTGTGCACTGTACTCCTCCTCGATGAGATCTATTCACCTATGAAGTTCTAAGTTGATACCTCAACTACTTTTCGAGTAATGCTCCGGACAAAACTTAAGTCTGAACAAGAGGCCCATGAGGCCCTAAATCGCTCACCTGAGATAAATTAAGCTTGACCCAAGGAACATCTGTACCAATTTATTTTAAAATCTGGCCAGTAGTTTTGAAGAAGATGATTTTTAAAGTTTTCATTTTTTTTTTCTTTTTGTTGCCATGGCAACCAGAGTTCTACATGGATCAAGTTTATTTTAGCAACTTTTGTGAAGGTTGACCCAAGGATCATCCCTGCCAAGTTTAATCAAATTCTGTCCAGTGGTTTCAGAGGAGATGTTGTTTAAAGGTTTCTCTATATACATATAAGGCAAATAAGCCCCGCCCCTGGCGGCCATGTTTTTCTACGGATCGGAATAATTTTAGCAACTTTGGTAGAGGTTGACCTAAGGAACATCTGTACCAATTTATTTTAAAATCTGGCCAGTAGTTTTGAAGAAGATGATTTTTGAAGTTTTCATATTTTTTTTTCTTTTTGTTGCCATGGCAACCAGAGTTCTACATGGATCAAGTTTATTTTAGCAACTTTTGTGAAGGTTGACCCAAGGATCATCCCTGCCAAGTTTAATCAAATTCTGTCCAGTGGTTTCAGAGGAGATGTTGTTTAAAGGTTTCTCTATATACATATAAGGCAAATAAGCCCCGCCCCTGGCGGCCATGTTTTTTTACGGATCGGAATAATTTTAGCAACTTTGGTAGAGGTTGACCCAAGGAACATCTGTACCAATTTATTTTAAAATCTGGCCAGGAGTTTTGAAGAAGATGATTTTTAAAGTTTTCATTTTTTTTCTCTTTTTGTTGCCATGGCAACCAGAGTTCTTCATGGATCAACTTTATTTTAGCAACTTTTGTAGAGCCTCACCCAAGGAACATTCCTGCCAAGTTTCATTAAATTCTGTCCAGCGGTTTCAGAGGAGATGTCGTTTAAAGCAAATTGTTGACGACGGACGACGGACGACAACGGACGCCGGACGAAGGGCGATCACAAAAGCTCACCTTGAGCACTTTGTGCTCAGGTGAGCTAAAAATAACAAAGGGCAAAAACTAAAAAATTATGAAAGGTAGAGTTATCATTCTTGTGCACTGCACTCCTCCTCGATGAGATCTATCCACCTATGAAGTATCAAGTTGATACCTCAAATACTTTTCGAGTTATGCTCTGGACAAAAATGGACAAACAGATGGACCAACGGACTAACAGATTGATGGACGGAAACTATTACCATATCCCCCGCTGCCTTCGGTGGGGGATAAAAACTAAACATTTACATTTCATTTTTAAGTTTCATGAAGATCAGTTAATTTGTGCTTGAGGTACAAATTTAGCAATTCTTGATTTATAAAGGGCAATTAATAACTCCAGTTCTGCTGACTGATTTTGCTGACAATCCAACTCATAATTGAGATAATAGTTCAATAAACATTATATATTATCCAATGTTTAATGAAGATCTGTTCATGTTTAAGTTCAAACTGCAGATGAAGTCAATGACAGACAAAGTGATCACCATGTGTCTTCCACAATACACTGAGGCAACACAAAAATGATGTTTTTCGAGTAGTAAGACAGTGTACATGCTATCACACATTACATTACCTGGATTGCAGCAGCTACTGAACCGGCTACCACTCCTGCAGACCCAAACCCTATGGCTGAGAGGACAAATGGGGCTGCTACAACTGTGAGCACACCCATCCCTCCTGCACAAAGCAATGTCTTTATTGCTACAAACAGAAAATAAAGAATAGATGCACTTAACATTTGAATTTATATATTCAAAGTCAATGAGCTTTAATTTGATTGACGGACAAGATGTGTTCGAAAAACACTATGCCCCCATCTGAACATCCTTATGGTCTTTTGTTAATGAGTTTTGCTCCCCCCCCCCCCCCCCGGCAAAAAAAAAAACAAGAGCCCGAGGGCTCTAATCCGCTCACCTGAGTAAAGATAAAATGTCCCACCATAAAGTTACAAAAGATAGGTTAAGCTTCTGGCCATATGATTTCAGAGAAGAAAATTTTCTAGATTTTTTCCTTTATTAGCCTATGTTGAAGAAAGTAACCCCCTGGGCCGGGCCAATTTTGACCCCAGGGCCATTATTTGAACAAACTTGGTAGAGATCATTAGACAATGCTACATGCCAAATATCAAAGCTCCTGGCCATATGGTTTCAGAGAAGAAGATTTTTCTTGATTTGTTCCAATATTAGCCTATGTTAAAGAAAGTGACCCCCAGGGCGGGGCCAATTTTGACCCCAGGGCCATCATTTGAACAATCTTGGTAGAGATCCACAAGACAATGCTTCATGCCAAATATCTTAGCTCTAGGCCATATGGTTTCAGAGAAGAAGATTTTTCTAAGTTTTCCCTATATAAGCCTATGTAAATAAAGTGACCCCCGGGGCGGGGCCAATTTTGACCCCAGGGCCATCATTTGAACAATCTTGGTAGAGATCCACTAGACAATGCTACATGCCAAATATCTTAGCTCTAGGCCATACGGTTTCGGAGAAGAAGATTTTTCTAAGTTTTCCCTATATAAGCCTATGTACATAAAGTGACCCCCGGGGCGGAGCCAATTTTGATCCCAGGGCTATAATTTGAACAAACTTGGTAGAGGACCATAAGATGATGCTACATACCAAATATCAAAGCTCTGTGCCTTTTGATTTTTAAAGATTGCAATTTTTTTGTCTATTTTTAGTTCCTGTGACCTAGTTATTCAACAGACTGGAACCATTTGAACAAACTTGAAAGAGGGTCACCCAAGGGTCATTTGTGTAAAGTTTTATTGAAATCTGCCCAGTAGTTTAGGAGGAGAAGTCGTTTGAATTAAAAAGTTGACGACGCACGACGGACGGCGGACCATCACAAAAGCTCACCATGAGCACGTTGTGCTCAGGTGAGCTAATAAGAAAAAAAAGGGAGATAGTCACCAAGAGTGTTCTCTGGAATACATGTGTCACCTGCTGAAGTGTGACGGAAAAAGTTTGATGGACAGACAATGGAAAAGTGATCCCTATTTGTTACTTACAGCAGGTGACGCACAAAAAAAACCCATCAAACTGCTTTAATTATTGCTACAAAGACCTCCTTAAAATGTTTAACAATTAAACCCTATGCTAACTAATCTACCTTAAAAAAATGAATTTTCATTTACATTTATTTTTCATTTCAAACAAAATACCAGAGATGTGAATACCTAGATGTAGCTTTGTGGAAAAAAAAAACAGAGAAAAACATGTATGGGTTGATTCTTACATAAAGGTTTTTTACCCGGGGAAGGGACTGACTAGTCAGTTTTTTCCTCCTGTCACACAGATTGTACGTGAAGGTGGGGAAATTCTGGCCTAGTCAGTTTTTGGCCCTGTCATGTAGATTGTGCATGATATAGTGGGGGAAATTCTGGCCTAGTCAGTCCCCCCATCATATAAATTGTGCATGATAATGGGGAAATTCTGGTGAAGTCAGGCGTGCGTTCAGTATGACAAACCGTATGCAACCGGTCTCTTACAGTTAGGTATGGAGTTGTCTTAGGACTATATACCATTCTGTTCATGTTCACCTTATGCTGTACATATCATGGTTTATGACACTGAGATAGTTTCATAGCTGACTGTAAGCGACCGGTTGCATACGGTTTGTCACACTGAACACATGCCAGTTTTCCCCGTCCTTTAAATTTTGTGTGTGTCTCTTACAGTTAGGTATGGAGTTGTCTTAGGACTATATACCATTCTTTTCTAGGTGGGGAGGTTCTGACCTAGTCAATTCCCCCACCCCCCTGCCATATACTTGTGCATAGAGGTGGGGAAATTTTGGCCTAGTCAGTTTTCCCCCCTATCTATTACATTTTGCATGATGGTGGGGAAATTCTGGTCTAGTCAATTTTCTCCCCTATCAAATATATTTTGCGAAAAGGTGGGGAAATTATGGCCTAGAATTTCCTTACCTTACCTTCATGCACAATCTATATGAATCAGGGGGGGGGGGGGGGGGCATAATCTACATGATATTGGGAAAAACTGACTAGGCCAGAATTTTTTCATCATCATGCACAATATAAATGTAAAGAGGAAAAAACTGACTAGGCCAGATTTTCCCCACCTCCATGCACAATATATTAGACTGCTTTAATCATTCTTCCTCAGAGAAAAACCTGATTGGTCAGTTTTTTCCCCAGGGAAGAAACTGACTGGGGAAAAACTTGACTGTTATATCAGTACTTTCCATCGCACAGTATAATTGTGATACTCTAATGGATAACAAGAGGGCCATGATGGCCCTTAATCACTCACCTGATTACTGACCATGCCTTACCCATAATCGAACTTGACTGAGATATCATCAAGACAAACATTCTGATCAAGTTTGAGAAAGATTAGGCTAATAATGTAGCCCCTAGAGTATTAACAGGGGCCTATTTTTTGAACCGGCATTGCCCATGATCAAACTTAACTGAGAAATTATCAAGACATACAGCCTGAGGGAGACTCTATAAAGATTGTGGACTCTAGAGTGTAAACACTTAAATGGTTGACAATAAAAGGGCCATGATTCTTACCCTAATGAGCAGATTTCAACAATAATCGAACTTGATGGAGAGATAATAGCCAAAAACATTGTCATAAAGTTTGAAGACAATTGTTGAAAAAAAATGAGGATGCTAAAGTGTAAACAAAGTGAAATCTGGCATTTTTTAATATTAAAAGGGGCATGATTCTTGACCTCATTGGTTGTTTTCAGCCATAATTGAAGTCATTCGAGAGATTTATAGCAAAAAACATTGTCATAAAGTTTGAATATAATTGTTCAAAATGAAGATGCTAGAATATAAACAAGGGTCAGGACTGACGCAAAAATCAGATTTTTCATGATTAATGTTCACACAAAAGCATGCTGAATGATGATTATCATGCCAGAAGGAATACAGAAACATACACACACACAAGGCAAGATGCATCCATAGAACTTATACTGATGTAAAAGAGATAGAGCTTAACCCATTACCTGATATCAACACATTTTGACACATCTGAGAAACATGATTTTTGAAAACATTATGAAAAATGGAGCATTTGCTCCTAAAAAATGGAGCATTTGCTCTTACAGAGCAAATGCTTCATTTTCCATAATGTTTTCAAAAGTATTAAAAATCAAAATTTGAATTAAAAATAGAAATTGATATCACGATCGAGGTAATGGGTTAAAGTGGACACACACTACCATTGTTACAGAATACATAAAATACACATGCTACGTTTTGTTTAACTCCTCTTTTGCCGAAATGTATGTTCTCAGTTGCTTCCACAGCGCTAAAAACTGGGAACAATTAAAATTCAGAGAACAACAAAACAATGATACTGAGACAAAAACAAACTTTGCACTTTCAATAAACTACTTTGAATAAGTTTCTATAATATATAGCATGAAAACATTCAATGTTAAAAGGTGAAACTTATGCCATATTAGGTATAAGCTGATCCCCCTTCCAGATATACTAGATTGCAAACAATTTTAAAACCTGCCACCTGCCAGTAAGTGCACAGTTTCTTTTTGTGTCAGTATTTATATGTGAAGTCATCTGCCAAAACCAGGCTTATTGAAGTGCTGGTCCTTATCAGACATCGCACATTACGTGTGGCTTCTGATAAGGACCTGCACTTTTATCATGCATGGGCATGAACAGAACAATTTTCTTGCTTTCTGTGTAGTATAAACCTAAAGTACCAGCAGAAATGTGTGAAAACATTGACAAATTTTGTCTAAATATTGCATTTCCTTGACGTTTCCAGTAGTTTCTATTTTTTGTCAAGGTGACTTTGACTTTGACCCAGCTGATTTCAAATGCAATACCAAGCAAACTCTTAATATAAGCCAACTGTATAAAAAGTTATTGCATGTCATCTCTAACTCGGAAAAATTTCCCTGTTTTTTTATCATCCGAAACTTATTTTATTTTGAACCTTGTCGTTGACCCGGCTGACTTGAAATACAATATCAAGCAAGCTCTTCATATAAGCTACCTGTACAAAAAGTTTGGAATTGATATGTCATGTATGACTCAAGTTATTATCCAAACAAAAAAGTTTGACACCACCAGCCAACATTCACGACGACATTCACCAACCTAATAACCAGAATTTTTCGTTGAAAAATCTGGCTAACAAAGTGAAATCTGGCATTTTTGTTATATTAAAAGGGGCATAACTCCTAATTGGCCCATTTCAGCAATAATTAAACTCATTCGAGATTATGGTCATAAATCTCCTCATAAAGTTTGAATATGATTGTTCAAGAAAGGAAGATGCAAGAGTGTAAACAAAGTGAATTCTTACATTTTTTTCAAATTAAAAGGGGCATAACTCCTGACCTTATTGGCTGATTTCAGCCACAATCAGACTCATTCGAGAGATGATAGTCATAAATATTCTCATAAAGTTTGAATTTTAAACAAGAGGGCCATGATGGCCCTAAATCGCTCACCTGAGATAAATAGTCTTTAAAGGAAACAATGTGAAATCTGGCTATTTTTGATATAAAAAGGCATGCAACTACTGACTAATAGTCTAACTCAGGAAAAGTTTAACTTGACTTGAAGGCTATAAATATCATAAAGTTTTGAGTTCAAAAGAAAAGAAGATGCTTGAGTGCAAACAAACTAATTTTTGGACAACTGCAATTTTCAACATTTAAAGGGGCATAACTCCTGACATAATAAATTGATTTAAGCCATCATCAAATTTGGCCAAGATATTCTGGTCATAAACAATGTCTTAAGGTTTGAAGGCAATTGCTTAAGAAATAAAGATGCTAGAGTGCAAAGAGCAATCTAGATTCTTTCAAATTTAAAAGGGGCATAACTCCTGACCTTATGTGTTGATTCCAGTCATAATTGAACTTGGCCAAGGTATTATGGTTTTAAACAATGACAAAAAGTTTGAAGGCAATTGCATAAGAAATGAAGATGCTAGAGTGCAAACAATGTGAAATCTGGCTTTTTTGAATTTTAAAAGGGGCATAACTCCTGACCTAATGGTACGATATCAGCCATAATCGACCTTGGCCGTGATTTTATGGTTATAAACGTTGATATAAAGTTTGAAGATAATTGCTCATGAAATGAAGATGCCAGAGTGCAAACAATGTGAAATCTGGCTTTTTTGAATTTTAAAAGGGGCATAACTCCTGACCTAATGTTCCGATATCAGCCATAATCGAACTTGGCCGAGATTTTATGGTTATAAACATTGTTTTAAAGTTTGAAGATAATTGCTCATAAAATGAAGATGCTAGAGTGCAAACGAACAAATTGTGGACGACGGACGACGGACGGACGCACGGACGGACGGACGACGGACATTCATCGATCCTAAAAGCTCATCCTGAGCACACATGCTCAGGTGAGCTAAAAAGTGAAGATGCTAGAGTGTAAACAAAGTGAAATCAGGCATTTTTTTTTATATTAAAAGGGGCATTACTCCTGACCTAATTGGCTTATTTTAGCCATAATCGAACCTGATCAAGACATTATGGTCATAAACACTGTCATAAAGTTTGAAGACAATTGCTTATGAAATGAAAATAATAGAGTGTAAACACTCAAATTGTTGATGATCGACCATAACAGACACACTAAGGATCACTATAGCTTACCCTGAGTTTTGCTCAGGTGAGCTAAAAATGAAATGCTCGGTTAGATCTGATGCTTGTAAAATTAAGAGAGTCCCTCTCTCTCCACTTTCTAATGTTTATTTTTGTGTTGTAGAAGCTGGGACTGGAATATGCCTCTTATTAAGCTTGGAAAATCACTTTTTGTAAAATTGCATTTTAAATATAGCTGAATGTTAAATACAGAAAACATGAAATTTTCAATTATAACATTTTGAAGGAAGTAATAAATACAATAGCAGAATTAGTAAAAAAGCAAAGAAAAAATGTCATCATTTTGTTATATCGTATTTCCTGTCTGATGTAACTATCTTTTGATAAAAAATATATGTAACAGTACAGCATTGGTTACACAAAATAACGACAAACATTCAATGTGATGAACAATATTTGACAAGATCTATTTGTGTTAAAATTC
>CM037786.1:56595283-56645283 GCA_021229015.1 Solen grandis | reverse complement strand
CTATGATCTCTACCAAGTTTGTTCAAATAATGGCCCTGGGGTCAAAATTGGCCCGGCCCAGGGGGTTACTTTCTTCAACATAGGCTAATAAAGGAAAAAATCTAGAAAATTTTCTTCTCTGAAATCATATGGCCAGAAGCTTAACCTATCTTTTGTAACTTTATGGTGGGACATTTTATCTTTACTCAGGTGAGCGGATTAGAGCCCTCGGGCTCTTGTTTTTTTTTTTGCCGGGGGGGGGGGGGGGGGGGGGGGGGGCCCCCCCCAGCAAAACTCATTAACAAAAGACCATAAGGATGTTCAGATGGGGGCATAGTGTTTTTCGAACACATCTTGTCCGTCAATCAAATTAAAGCTCATTGACTTTGAATATATAAATTCAAATGTTAAGTGCATCTATTCTTTATTTTCTGTTTGTAGCAATAAAGACATTGCTTTGTGCAGGAGGGATGGGTGTGCTCACAGTTGTAGCAGCCCCATTTGTACTCTCAGCCATTGGGTTTGGGTCTGCAGGAGTGGTAGCCGGTTCAGTAGCTGCTGCAATCCAGGTAATGTAATGTGTGATAGCATGTACACTGTCTTACTACTCGAAAAACATCATTTTTGTGTTGCCTCAGTGTATTGTGGAAGACACATGGTGATCACTTTGTCTGTCATTGACTTCATCTGCAGTTTGAACTTAAACATGAACAGATCTTCATTAAACATTGGATAATATATAATGTTTATTGAACTATTATCTCAATTATGAGTTGGATTGTCAGCAAAATCAGTCAGCAGAACTGGAGTTATTAATTGCCCTTTATAAATCAAGAATTGCTAAATTTGTACCTCAAGCACAAATTAACTGATCTTCATGAAACTTAAAAATGAAATGTAAATGTTTAGTTTTTATCCCCCACCGAAGGCAGCGGGGGATATGGTAATAGTTTCCGTCCATCAATCTGTTAGTCCGTTGGTCCATCTGTTTGTCCATTTTTGTCCAGAGCATAACTCGAAAAGTATTTGAGGTATCAACTTGATACTTCATAGGTGGATAGACCTCATCGAGGAGGAGTGCAGTGCACAAGAATGATAACTCTACCTTTCATAATTTTTTAGTTTTTGCCCTTTGTTATTTTTAGCTCACCTGAGCACAAAGTGCTCAAGGTGAGCTTTTGTGATCGCCCTTCGTCCGGCGTCCGGCGTCGTGCGTCGTGCGTCGTCAACAATTTGCTTTAAACGACATCTCCTCTGAAACCGCTGGACAGAATTTAATGAAACTTGGCAGGAATGTTCCTTGGGTGAGGCTCTACAAAAGTTGCTAAAATAAAGTTGATCCATGAAGAACTCTGGTTGCCATGGCAACAAAAAGAGAAAAAAAATGAAAACTTTAAAAATCATCTTCTTCAAAACTACTGGCCAGATTTTAAAATAAATTGGTACAGATGTTCCTTGGGTCAACCTCTACCAAAGTTGCTAAAATTATTCCGATCCGTAAAAAAACATGGCCGCCAGGGGCGGGGCTTATTTGCCTTATATGTATATAGAGAAACCTTTAAACAACATCTCCTCTGAAACCACTGGACAGAATTTGATTAAACTTGGCAGGGATGATCCTTGGGTCAACCTTCACAAAAGTTGCTAAAATAAACTTGATCCATGTAGAACTCTGGTTGCCATGGCAACAAAAAGAAAAAAAAATATGAAAACTTTAAAAATCATCTTCTTCAAAACTACTGGCCAGATTTTAAAATAAATTGGTACAGATGTTCCTTAGGTCAACCTCTACCAAAGTTGCTAAAATTATTCCGATCCGTAAAAAAACATGGCCGCCAGGGGCGGGGCTTATTTGCCTTATATGTATATAGAGAAACCTTTAAACAACATCTCCTCTGAAACCACTGGACAGAATTTGATTAAACTTGGCAGGGATGATCCTTGGGTCAACCTTCACAAAAGTTGCTAAAATAAACTTGATCCATGTAGAACTCTGGTTGCCATGGCAACAAAAAGAAAAAAAAAATGAAAACTTTAAAAATCATCTTCTTCAAAACTACTGGCCAGATTTTAAAATAAATTGGTACAGATGTTCCTTGGGTCAAGCTTAATTTATCTCAGGTGAGCGATTTAGGGCCTCATGGGCCTCTTGTTCAGACTTAAGTTTTGTCCGGAGCATTACTCGAAAAGTATTTGAGGTATCAACTTAGAACTTCATAGGTGAATAGATCTCATCGAGGAGGAGTACAGTGCACAAGAATGATAACTCTACTTTTCATAATTTTGAGTTATTGCCCTTTGTTATTTTTCAGGCTTAATTTTTGTCCGGAGCATTACTCGAAAAGTATTTGAGGTATCAACTTAGAACTTCATAGATGAATAGATCTCATTGAGGAGGAGTGCAGTGCACAAGAATGATAACTCTACTTTTCATAATTTTTGAGTTTTTCCCTTTGTTATTTTTCAGACTTAAGTTTTGTCCGGAGCATTACTGAAAAGTATTTGAGGTATCAACTTGAAACTCATAGGTGAATAGATCTGATTGCGGAGGAGTGCAGTGAACAAGAATGATAACTCTACCTTTCATGATTTTGAGTTATTGCCCTTTGTTATTTTTCAGACTTAATTTTTGTCCGGAGCATAACTTAAAAAGTATTTGAGGTATCAACTTGATACTTCATAGGTGAATAGATCACATTGAGGAGGAGTACAGTGAACAAGAATGATAACTCTACCTTTCATGATTTTTGAGTTATTCCCTTTGTTATTTTTCAGACTAATTTTTGTCGGAGCATAACTTAAAAGTATTTGAGGTATCAACTTGAAACGTCATAGGTGAATAGATCTGATTGCGGAGGAGTGCAGTGAACAAGAATGATAACTCTACCTTTCATAATTTTGAGTTATTGCCCTTTGTTATTTTTCAGACTTAATTTTTGTCCGGAGCATAACTTGAAAAGTATTTGAGGTATCAACTTGATACTTCATAGGTGAATAGATCTCATTGAGGAGGAGTGCAGTGTACAAGAATGATAACTCTACCTTTCATAATTTTTTAGTTTTTGCCCTTTGTTATTTTTCAGACTTAAGTTTTGTCCGGAGCATTACTCGAAAAGTATTTGAGGTATCAACTTAGAACTTCATAGATGAATAGATCTCATTGAGGAGGAGTACAGTGCACAAGAATGATAACTCTACTTTTCATAATTTTGAGTTATTACCCTAAATTTTTCAGGCTAAATTTTTGTTTGTTTTGGGGTTAGATGAAAAGTGCAATGCACAAGAATGATAACTCTATCTTTCATATTTTTTAGTTATTGCCCTTTGTTATTTTCAGGCTTAATTTTTGTCTGGAGCAAAACTCTTAAATTTGTTATTTTTCAGCTTAATTTTTTTCGGAGCAAATCAAAGTTTTGAGGTATCAACTTGAACTTCATAGGGGTTTAATTTTTTTTATTCCCTTTTTATTTTTAACTTAATTTTTTCACATTCCTTACATTTACCTGTAGCCAAAATAGGGGAATTAGTAGGTCTTCACATGGGTTTCATATCTATAATCACTTCTAACATCAGTCTTCATTACCAAAAATTTTCTTTTAAAAATGAATTGTTCTACTCTCCAACACATCTTCTAAAGAGCAAGCATTCGGCGAGGATGGCCATGTCAACATGGCTCTTGTATTTTCTGAAAAAAAAATCCATTTAAAAGATGTATTGCCCCCTAATTAAATATTGATAAAATCAGCCTTGTCCAGCCTTGTCTTATCATTGATTAAAGCAAACTTAAACATATATTCCTATAAAACGTGTCTTAGCAGTGTCTTAGGTAAGTTTGCCATTTATTTGCCTTGTTTATGATCATACAATAGCTTTAAGTTTGACTTAAAGTGAATTAATTTGCAAGTGTCACCAAACACATCAAAATGGAAACACTTTACAAGAGGGCCATAGAGGCCCTGGTCGCTCACCTGAGTATAGGGTTACACAAGGAACATCTGTACTAAAACATTTTAAAATCTGGCCAGTAGTTTTGAAGGAGATGATTTTTAAAAATTTCATTTTCTACATGGATCAAGTTTATTTAGCAAATTTTGTGAAGGTTACCCAAGGATCATCCCTGCCAAGATTAATCAAATCTGTCCAGCGGTTTCCGATGAGATGTTGTTTAAAATTTGCACTATGTACATTTAGTTAGACCTGCTCCTGGTGGCCATGTTTTTTACAGATCGGAATAGTTTGTTCAAATAATGGCCCTAAGGTCAAAATTGGCCCCACCCAAGGAATCACTATTTATCTCACCTGAGCAGAGCTCAGGGTGAGCTTATGTGATCCTTAGATCGTCTGTCATCAACAATTTTACACTCTAGCACCCCCATTTCTTAAGCAATCATCTTCAAACTCTATGACAAAGTATATGACCATAATATCTCAGATGAGTTTGATTATGGTTGATATCGGCCCATTATGTAAGGAGTTATGCCCCTTTAAATATAAAAAATATCAGATTTCACTTTGTTTTCACTCTAGCATCTTCAGTTCTTCAGCAATCATTGCCAATCTTTAAGACAATGTTTTTGACTTAAATATCTCGGAAAAGGTCGATTATGTCTGATATCACACATTTAGGTCAGAAGTTATATCCCTTTTAATAAAAAAAATCATCAAATTTCACTTTGTGTATACTGTTCATTTCTTGAACAATCATCCTCAATTTTTATGACAATATTTATGACCACAATCTCACAGTCATGTTCAATTATGGCTGATGTCAGCCTTTTAGGTCAGGAGTTATGCCCCTTTTAACATAAAAAAATGTCAGATTTCACTTTGTTTATACTCTAGCATCTTCATTTCTTCAGCAATCATCTTCAAATAATATAACATTATATATGACTATAATATCTTGGATGAGTTTGATTATGCCTGATTCGTCCAATTAGGTCAGGAGTTATGCCCCCTTTAAAAAATCTTGAAATCTTGAACAATCATCTTCAAACTTTATGATAATATTAATGACCATAATCTCATAACAGTCATGATTGATCATGGCTGATATCGACCTTTTAGGTCAGGAGTTAAGCCCTTTTGATATAAAAAAATGTCAGATTTTACTTTGCTTATTACTACACTCTAACATCTTCATTTCTTAACCAATTATCTTCAATCACTATGAAAATGTTTATGGCCATAATCCATTATGACAATGTTTATGACCATAATCTCTCGATTAAGTTTAATTATGACTTATATTGGTCCATAAAGGCAGGAGTTAGACCCTTTAATTATAAAAAATTATAACAATTGTAGTGTTTACACTCTAGAAGCCTTAATTTTGATCCAATCTTCCTCAAACTTGTTCAGACTGTATGTTTTGCTAATTAATTTGTCCGTCGAGATCGATCATGGGTGGGATGGATCAAAAAGTAGGTCACTAGGTCAATTCTTGGTTTAATCTTGTTTACACTCAACGGTCACATTTTTGGCTCAATTTTTCGCAGACTTGATCAGGATTTTTGTCTTGATGATATTTCGGTTTAGTTCAGTCATTGGTGGGGCAGGGTCAAAAAGTAGGTCACTAGGTCAGATCTTTGTAAAATCATGTTTACACCACATTGGGAGGTCACATTTTTAGCCAAATTATTGTCAAAATCTTTGAAATGTTTGTGTTGATGAATGCAACATATGTTGCTCATTTGTAATTGGGTGAGCAATTAAGGGCCATCATGGCCCTCTTGTTTATTTAGACTTATATATAGATTCTTTTTTAACTTCTTGAAATAACAAGGCCTAGAGCCTAGAAATTTGGTGTGTACCATGTATAGTGATAAACAGTTTGCTTCAAACAACATCTCCTCTGAAATATTAATTGATGAATCTTGGCAGGAATGATCCTTAAATGGCCCTCCACATAAGTTGTTAAAATAAACTTGATCCATGCAGAAATTTGGTTGCCATGGCTACCAACAGATTTTCACTTTAAAAAATTAAAAAATCATCTCCTCGGAAACCAAAGGTAAGAAATGTATTTCCTGTGGCACAAATGGTCACCATTCTTTTCTCTACTATTTTTGCTAAAATGAAATTGATCCTTTTAAAAATGAGGCCCCCACGGGGTTGGCCAGTTTCCTTATATTCTCTATACAGAAACCTTAAAAAAAAAAACAACCAAAAAAAACTGATGACTTGCGGTTGTACCTTAAAGTCAAACGTAATGCCTATACTTAATGGGCCACAATGGCTGTGAGCCTTTAATTATAAAAAGCCTTGCTATGTTTTGAAGTAATGTGTGCAATAATTGACATAAAAACACTATTATTACATGGATTTGATCCCCCAAAAAAACATGTTCTAGGGCCATGATGACCCTCTTGTTTAAAAAAGGTATGGAAAGATCAAAAAGAAATATAAACATAATATAAAATATTCTTTTTTCTACTGCAAGGATTTTTTTCTGTATAATTTATCCTAATTTTTTATTTTTAAATTATGAATTTAATTTAACCAGTGTAAGAAAACAACACATTTGACATAGTTATCACCAAGCCGATACTTTCAATTTTACATAAAACATTTTCATTTCTTGATTTATCTTAATGAATAAGGTATCATTTTGATGAATACGTAATATGCTCTTGTAAGGTACAATTTACTTTCACAAATCTTCAGTAGAAGAGGAGATATTTGAAAATGTG
The DNA here is from genome assembly GCA_021229015.1 of Solen grandis. Taxonomy (NCBI): domain Eukaryota; kingdom Metazoa; phylum Mollusca; class Bivalvia; order Adapedonta; family Solenidae; genus Solen; species Solen grandis. The sequence goes on along the minus strand of CM037786.1, from coordinate 56,638,612 downwards.
ACTTTGCAAGGATTGGACACTTTAATTGTTACATGCTTTTGTGAGATTTAGGCTAGTTGCTAATCTTTTTTAATCTTTGGCTGTGCTTTGTCAGTTGACACAATTTTTTTTTGCAGACTCCAACTACAGTTGCTGGAGGTTGGTTTGCAGCTTGTCAGAGTGCAGGCGTCCTGGGTATGGCAGTGACAACCAAACTTGGACTGTGGGCGGCAGGTGCTTCAGGCAGTGCAGTCCTCGCAAATGTCCCAGGTGCAGTCAGGGCCCTTAGAGGCAGAAAATAATTGTGTGAACTTTTTTGAAGCTGTGGATTTGCTTCTTATTAAACAGAGATTGCAAATCTATATATGTTGTATGTTTTTCTTTTTTCTCTTGGTTTTCACTGGGCTTCTAGTAAAATAGTGAGAGATATTGTTTTTCACTGTTTTCTGAAACTGTGTAAGGAATTCTTTTTGTAGCATTTATGCAATATATTTTGGTCCTGAATATGTAAGTCATAAGACTAATTTCAGATAAGTAAGATAAAAGAAACTGATCCTGCTGTCAATATCGATGTTCATTTTAGCTCACCTGAGCCCCCCCCCCCCCCCCAAAGCGATCACTTGATTTTACGAAGATTCATATAGGAAAAACTAGAAAAATCTTCTTGTCAGAAACCACAAGGCCTGGAGTTCAGATATTTGGTGTGTAACATGACCTAATAGACCTCTACCAAGTGTGTTCAAAGCATGGCCTCGGTGTCAAATTTGGCCCAGCCCCAGGTGTCACTTGATTTTACATAGACTAGCTTGTATAGCAAAAATTTTCTTGTCAGAAACCACTGGGCCTAGAATTTAGATATTCGGTGTGTAACATGGCCTAGTGCACCTCTTTCCAGTTTGTTCAAATCATGCCCTTTGGGTCAGAATTGGCCCTGCCCTAGTGGTCACTTGAATTTACATAGACTTGTTTAAGAAAACCCTCAAAAAATCTCTTACTCAGAAACCACAAGACCTGGAGTTAAGATCTTTACTGGTGGACCTCAACCATGGCAAGTATGTTCAAATCATGGTGTCAGAATTGACCCCACCGAAGGTGTCACTTGATTTTATTTAGACTTTATTAGAGCTATTAGCTTCAAAATTTGGATGGCCGCTACAGTTTTTGCATGGAATTAGATGATTTGTACATCTGCAGGATTATGTATTCAGTATGACTCCTAATTCTATAATAGGCAATGTTTCTCAGGTGAGCGATTCATTGCCTTCTTGGCCCTCTTAATTATTATACTAGGATCAGAGAAATATGATAACCCCGTTGGACAATGACAAAACGTATTATGGATTCACCTGTGGTCGGGCTGGCAGCACCCACTGAGGTTGTCCGCTCTCTAACTCTAACAAGCATGAACCAATCTTAATCAAACTTGGTCACAATATATAAGGGCACAATAATTTGGCCATGTCAGATAACCACTCAGAATGTCTCAGACACTCTAGAGTAATGGTCCTTGAATTAACGATAAATTGCAAAATATCTACATGTGTCCACTTTCTATATCTAATAAACTTAAATCAATCTTTACCAAACTTGTTCAAAATGTGTATGTGCTCAATATCTCAACCAAGTTTGATAAACAGCCAGAATATCCCATACACTCTAGAGTTACAGCCCTTGAATTGATGAAAAATACAAAATTAACAGTATCTGTTCTCTAACACTGACAAACGTGAATCAATATTTACCAAACTTTAAATTGTCACAATGTTTTACTGACAAACGTGAATCAATATTTACCAAACTTTAAATTGTCACAATGTTTTGTAGCACATCTCCACCAAGTTTGATAACTAGCCAGAATGTCCCAGACACTCCAGCACTTGAACTGATAACATTGCAGGACGGAAATATTTTGCAATATCCAGCACTCTTGTTAGATGTAAAAGATATCAATGAAATGGGAATGTTCCTTGGGTGGCACAGTAAAACAATAGCTAAAATGGTTCCGGTTTGCTAAAAATGTAGGCAGTGACAATGCAAGTGGTTTGCGGTTTTGCCAGAGCCGTGATAAGGGTGTAGTTCCAGTTGGACTAGGGATCCGCGGGGACTGCCCTGCGTTTTTTTTATGCCCCCACCAAAAATAGGTGGGGGGGGGGGATATAGAATTGCCTTTGTCCGTATGTATGTACGTCCATTGCGAAACTTTGTGACACGCATAACTCCGAAAGTATTTGTACTACAGATTTGATACTTCATGGGATATATTATTCAGGACATGAACTTGTGCACCTGGGTATTTTTATCGAACCTTTGTTAAAATTAAAGTTATGGGCCTTTGTTTTTGAAAAATTTGGAATTTTATGCTTGTGATGCATGTAATGAAAGTATTTGTACTACAGACTTGAAAATTCATGATATTTTTCAGAACATAAATGTGTGCACCTGGGTATTTTTATGCCCCTCCCCCACCAAAAAGTGAGGCATATGGATTTGCCTTTGTCCGTCCGTCCATCCCAAAACTGTGACACAGGTAACTCTGAAGGTATTTGTTCTACAAAGATATATTACTCAGGACATGACTTGCGTTCATGGGTGTTGGCTTTTGTTTTGGAAAATACGATGGGTGGGGGCATCTGTGTCCTCTGGACATATTGCTAGTTTTATTTAAAGCTATAAAATAGTTGCATTCTTGTGAGATTTTGGGGGGTTGTGTGTCTACACTTATGTATGACGGGGAATTTTAGAGGGGGCGCCTGCCGGGTGCACCCCCCTCCCTTTAATCCTCCATTGGGACCTATTGAGGTAAAATGTGCTTGTCGAGCCGCTGCAGCCAAATCTCAGGGAGCTCACGTGTGATATTCATCATTTTTAAATAATAATTAAGCAAAAAAAAAGACAGTCTATGCGAAAATTATAAAGGAGTATCCCATCATTAATAATAATGAACCAAGTAATACCCCAGTAATAATATCCACCCAAACATAATAATTTAAACTAAAATCTCTCTGTCCCTCCATCCCTTCCTCCCTATCAGATATGAGCCTCACAGGGACAATATCCCACTCCCAGATTCATATGAGCCCAACTAAGCCCTGTACTTCCCTTTCTATGAACCTCACAATGAGGACAAATAAAGGTCCAACAAATTAGATTAATCATTTCATAATCCATCCCATTTATGAGCCTCAAATGGTGACGAAAAAAACTAAGAATGCAAAAAAAATGGCTATCCAAAAATATTAGACTTTATCGAAAAGCAATACATTAATTTCAGCACCTCAATTTTTTCTGTTCATTTTTTTTTTAATTTCTTTATACGCATTCTTGGCACAAGTACAAATTTTCCGCAGTTCTGGCATATTAATAATAACGCTTTCAAATTTAAAAAAAAATTACTACACTTCTGGCTTTATAATAAATTTACGTATTTTTTCTTCCAAAATTTTCACATATCTGTGGCTCCATTTTTTTCAAGATATAAACATCCTTGCTAGCTGAATTAGCTATCAAAACTAAAAATTCCGCTCCAAAAGAGACCGTTTGATTGCCTCACGATGCTTGACTACAACAAAACCAAATACTCGGTCATGCTACCAAACAGTTGACACAGCACCTCAAGTAGGGTCGTACTAAAACGCTGACAAATCTGCTGACGATATAGAACATATAGTAAACTGCTGACCATATATACAAAGAAGGATATCGGAAAACACTGACGATATGTAATATAGAAGGAAATTTTGTGATGATGTTTGTTTAAGTTATATAAGTATTTTTAACTATAAGTAAGAGGAAGGACTTTATTTAGTATATTTATTTGATTTCATAAGTTTGATTTGGAGGAAATAGATAAAAAAAATAACATATATGTAATAATTTGATCTATAATTATACACATAGATTATATTATATTTTTAGCTCGACTATTTGAAGAATATTAGAGCTATTGTAGTCGCCCTGGCGTCGGCGTTGGCGTTGCAGCTTTTGGTTAAAGTTTTGCGTGCAAGTTACTATCAACCTTATATCTCAATAACTGTTTATGGTATTGACTTGAAAGCTTATAAATACGTTCAGGGGCATCAGACAACCAAGGTAGATAACTCTTGACTGAATTTAATATGAATTATGGCCCCTTTTTAAATTTAGAAATTTTGGTTAAAGTTTTGCATGCAATAGAAAATTTGGTTAAAGTTTTGCGTGCAAGCTACTATCTAGTTTGTATCTCAATAACCATTCATGGTATTGACTTGAGAGTTTATGAATATGTTTAGGGGCATTAGACAACCAAAGTAGATAACTCTTGATGGAATATATTACAAATTATGGCCCCTTTTTAACTTAGAAATTTTGGTTAAAGTTTTGCATGCAAGGTACTCTCATGCTTATATCTCAGTATCCAGGCATGCGATTGATTTGAAACATCTTTAATATGTTTAGGGGTATCATACTTTCATGGTAGATAACTCTTGATGGAATATGTTACAAATTATTTCCCTTTTTAACTTAGAAATTTTGGTTAAAGGTTTGCATGCAAGATATTCTCATGCTTATATCTCAGTATCCAGGCATGTGATTGATTTTAAACATCTTTAATATGTTTAGGAGTATCATACTATCAAGGTAGATAACTCTTGATAGAGTATGTTACAAATTATGGCCCCTTTTTAACTTAGAAATTTTGGTTAAAGGTTTGCATGCAAGATATTCTCATGCTAATATCTCAGTATCCAGGCATGGATTGATTTTAAACATCTTAATATGTTTAGGTATCATACTTCAGGTAGATAACTCTTGATGATATGTTACAAATTTTTTCCCTTTTTAACTTAGAAATTTTGGTTAACGGTTTGCATGCAAGATATTCTCATGTTTATATCTCAGTATCCAGGCATGTGATTGATTTTAAACATCTTTAATATGTTTAGGAGTATCATACTATCAAGTTTGGGGGTTTTTAAACATCTTTAATATGTTTAGGGGTATCATACTATAAAGGAAGATGACACTTGATGGAATATAATAAAAATTATGACCCCCTTTTAACTTAGAATTTTGGTTAAATTTTTGCATTCAAGCTACTATCTAGCTTATATCTCAAAAATTGCTTGTGGAATTGACTAGAAGGTTTAGGAGTGTCTTCAGGGGCATCAGAAAACTAAGGAGGATAACTTTTGGACTGAATTTTATACAAATTATGGCCCTTTTCTAACTTGGATTTTTGGTTAAAGTTTTGCATGCACAGTGTTATTGTGCTTATTTCTCAGTAACTAGGCATGGGATTGATTTTAGACATCATAAAAATATTAAGGGGTATTAGACTATCAAGGTATGTCATTATTATTATGTACAGGGTATGTGAAGGGCAAGAATTGAAATAGATTTCATTTGATTTACCAAGAAGCATTTTGAATAGTCGAGTGTGCTGTCCTCTGACAGCTCTTGTTTGATATCGGATAAGTATAACGTACAATGATTTAGTAAATATTTGCAATTTTTCGAAATAATTAAACTGATCAGAAGGTAAAATGAGTTCAGCACATATCCATCTGGTCAACGGTCAGCACTTTAGGACCGGAGATATGCGAGAAACTGCTGACCATATAGACAAAGAAGGAAATTGCTGACGATATATACAAAGAAGGATTTCGGCTTTCGAAAAAAGCTGATTTAAAAGACAAAGAAGGGGAAAATAAAACAAGATTATTATTATATCGGTTTACCATGTTTACCACAATCCCTATCTAATAATCATTTTCTATTGTCATTATTCATTATTAGTCATGAATGATATAATCATTATCGTTTGTTGCATTATACTGACAATATTAACAGAACAGAACATAATCTTTATTTGACTTAAGCACAAAGCTCATCGTCACAAAAGCAACAAAATACAAAGCATGCAACATGGTGAACTATAATCATATGAATAATAATGTGAGAGTGACATTATAACCAGCTGACTTTAATATCCAGATGTATAATTATTTTCAAAACTTTTTGGAATTAAAATTGAAAAATTTTTTTTTTTATTTATAATATTTTTATTAAATATTCTTTGTTTTCAGTGCTCAGAAGTTCCAAAAATTTAAACATATTTGGTCTGTTTGAATAATATTTTGGTAGATACTTTGATCGTAAACATGTATAAAATGGACAAATAAGAATAAAGTGAAATTCATCTTCTATATCATTTCTATTACATAAATTGCACTTCCTATCATGTCTTGCAATTTTTAAATTAAAAAAACTTTTTATTTTCTAATAAATGTAGATATGAGGATCTTTCCATACTTAATTTAATTTCTTTGAAAAGATACAATGACGTACTTTCGCATACACCTGCTTGCCAATGGGTAAAATAGATATCTTTAAGGCGATTTAATAAGATTATACAAAACATATTAACATTTACCGACTCTGGGTATAACCAAACATCATTAAAACCAGCCTGCTGCAAGATATTTCTTATTTTTGACGACCAATTAACTATATTATCATTTTCGGTGATTTCTCTCCTATGGAATTTTACAATATTATTTAACAATGCATTCTCACGCTTTGTCCCAAATAAATTTAGCCAATATCTAACAATTCTAACATAACATGCTATGTACAGTGGATATCTACCTAACTCTGAATATATAGCTAAAGTATTTGTAGATAATTTAACATTCAGCAGCTATTTACAAAACTTTCTATGAACAATTTCTAAGCAATAGCCTTAAGGTGGCCCCATACCTCGCATCAGTAGTTAAGAATTGACAGAACATATGAATCCAACAAATTAAACATAATGTTAACTGGTATTTCTCCTCCACGAGTAAGATTAAATAATGAATTCATTGCTCTTAATGCCTTATCTTTTAAAGTTCTAGTTGCCGGCATAAATGACCCGTCACTGGAAAAGACTAATCCCAGATAATTGAAATGGGTGACAATTTCTGTCTTTATCAGAAAATGTGAATTCTAAATTTTGTGGTGTATTACCTCCCTTCTTAAATATTACTACTTTAGTTTTGTCTGTATTAACATGTAAGTTCCATTTCGAGCAATATACTTCAAGTTTATTTATTAATTCTTGTAAGCCTTCTGCTGATTCTGAACACAGCACTGCATCGTCTGCATATAACAACATACATATATATATTTGATCTATTGTAACGCCTGTATTCGTATTCTCTTGTAAATGTGTCTCAATATCGTTTAAGTACAGAGAAAAAAAATATCGGCGAGGTTATTTCGCCTTGAAATAACCCAATATCACTATTGAAAAAATCTGATACTATATTTAAATGTTTAACTGCTAATCTAACTTCGTTGTACATAGCTCTAACAACCGACAACAGTTTTCCGTCAATCCCGTTTTGTATCAGCTTAAACCACAATGAATTTCTGTCAATGTAGTTGTAGGCTTTGCGAAAATCAACCATGCATGTAACAACTTTACTTTTTTTTCGTTATTGTCGCTCTATCAATGAATTCAACACAAACATACAGTCAACCGCACTGCAGTTCTTCTTAAAACCGAACTGTGCGTCTGTAATTACCCGATTGCTGATAGACCTTTTCTTAAGCCTTTCATTCACTATGACCGTAAAAACTTTAAAAACAACTAGTAATTGTAATACCACGGTAATTATTAGGATTTGAAGTATCACCCTTTTTATACAGTGGTTTTATGACACCAATTGACCAGCTTTGTGGAAACGTATTACTGTTAAGTATATAATTTAACGATTAGCTAGACTTACCTTCGTAGAAGGGAAGGCGACGGTTGATTATAATTTCATCGAACACAGAACTCCTTAAGGGCTCACACAGAGAGATGACGCAGCAAGCGAAAGTCGAGATCATATATTCAGAGTATAACTGAACGTTTCAACAGAAACGGACAAATGCGTTCATATTGCAAAGAATTGAACAAGATTGGGTGGATGTGGGTGGGTGTGTGAGCCCTTAAGGAGTTCTGTGTTGGATGAAATTATGATCAACCGTCGCCTTCCCTTCTACGAAGGTAAGTCTAGCTTAATCGTTAAATTTCATCCAACACATGAACTCCTTAATGGGCCCCACAGAGATTTTAGAGACGATTCTTTGCAATAAGAAAAGAAACTACAAAACATCGGTTAGTAGGAGAAAGATAACTCGTGAAACAAGAATTGTTTTAAATTTAATAATGAATATGGATAACATCCTTGTAATCAGAAAACCTAACAATCCGAATCTTTATTTGTGCTTATTTAAAACAGCAGCTTGAACAGGATTTTTTGTAGATAAAATTGGCCTGTTATAAAATTTAGCGAAAGTTCGGGCGTTAGTCCATCCCGCATTCTTAATGATGTCCGAGACAGGCACCCCTCGGAATTTCGCAGTTGACGTAGCAGCAGACCTTGTGCTATGTGGTTTAAAATTTTCAGACACACCAGCCTTTTGCATCACCAGTTTGATCCACCTTCCAATAGTCTGTTTAGAAACCGCTTTGTATGGACTTATTGTTGATATAATCAAACGAGTGCCAGTTCTTAGAGATTCCGTTCGTAATAGACAGTCTGACATTGTCTCAACAATACAGAGTTTTTTATTCTTTTTATATCGGTTTAATGTAATTAGATCTAAATGTCTTCCTGGTCCACTGTTTTTCAGGACATTACTAGGCTGAATAATTAAATCTGACGAGGTAATCTGAACATCACTCAGTTCCAATACATGTAGAGTTTGGCACCTCTGTGCTGTCAAAAGTAAAAACAAAATACACAGTTTACATGGTAATGACAATAACGTGCTTGTATTCATATTCTCAAGATATTTCAATACAATGGAAACATCCCACGTGCACTTATATCTTGGCAAAGCTGGCCTTTCATTGAACAGGCCCCTCATAAATCTAGCTATGATGCCATCAGTGTGTATATCCACACCGCCGGTCAAACTAACAAATGAACGTATGGCTGATCTTGCCGTCGCTACCGCCGAATAGCCTACACCATTATTGTGCATATCTGTTAAAAACGTCACTATCGTAGCGATATACGGCTTAGTGGTATTCTCTTTCCCCTCGCAGAAAAATTTCCATTTTTTAAGATATGTCTGGTATTGTCTCTTAGTGCTTGATCTCCAGGATTTGATAATAATGTTTCTAGCGTGTTTTGGTATGCCTTGCTTTTGCAACGATCTCCGGATAATGGAAAAACACAAAGCTTCATTTTTACTAGAGGATGTTTTTTCTCCGGATTGTGCGGTAAACTGAGTATTAACCCGGGTTTTGGCAGAAGTATGCACGGTCCTTGAATCAGATTTGTGAGGACTGGCCACCACGTCTGTGTTGGCCAAAAAGGGGCGACCAGCACCACATCCGAATGATCTGTTTCTATCTTTTGAAGAATCCGAGAAATCAAACTGAAAGGAGGAAAAATATAAAACCAAGTATTATTCCAAGTCATTGAGAATGCATTTAAGCAAAAGCAGCAGGTTCCGGATTTCTCGTAACATACTAGTATTTCGTCAACTTAGCATTTAACCTCGATGCATATAAATCAATGTCCAATTCAGGAAAGACTGACTTCATTTTGGTGAAAACTTTCTGTGATAACGACCATTCTAAATCATCGTTACCCGAGCGGCTGAGCTTGTCCGCCTTATCATTACGAACCCCCGCAACATGATAAGCTGTAATGTGTATCTTACGCTCAATACACCATAGCCACAGCTGCCGCGAAATGTCATCAAGTTGTGAGATTCTGCCCCCAAATTTATTTATATATGAACAAGCTGTCGTGTTATCTAGATAAACGCGCACGTGGGCATTACTTACATATTTGCAAAACGACTGAATCCCGAATTTACATGCCATTAATTCCAAAACATTAATGTGTAACTTCTGTTCTTTCGGGGACCAGAACCCATTCGTTTTCATGTCACTGGTCTCATTGTACGCCCCCCACAATTTTAGACTGGCATCTGTATACAACACTATCGAAGGGACGCTCGAAGAAATAAGCTTGTAGCTAGTATGTATATTGTTGATCCACCACTGTATCATGATCTTATCGGAATCCGGGATATTCATAAAACTATCAAACTAATGTAATTTTAATTGCATTTCCTTCAATTTCTCTAACGGTTTATAATACAGAGCAGCATATTGCACGGCCGGTTCCGCGGCCACAAGCTTACCTACTAGTTTTGCAAATCGCCGAATAGTAGTTCGCTTGACATTGATCATGTCTATACATATGTCCACAATATCTTCACATCTTTCCTTAGTTAATCTAATTGTCATTGTTTCGGAACATAACAGAAAACCTCAAAAAACTATTTGTTTGCACGGTTTCAAAACCGATTTTTTCAGGCTAATTGTAAAGCCTAATTTATCCATTAACACAACAGTGTCCCGTACATTATTGGCGCACGATTCGTACGTTTCTGCTTGCAGCAAAGAATCATCAATGTATGCACAACTTATATGACCTTTGGCGCGCAAATAAGCAAATGCAGGCTTCAAAACTTTTGTAAACACACGTGGGCTACATGAAAACCCCATTACCAATGCAGTAGACGGATATTTCACTCCATCAAAAATAGATCTTAGGTATTTACGATATGCTTTGTGAATTGGAATCGAATAAAATGCGTCTGAAAGATCAACCGATGCAAAATAGCAGTTTTTCCTTACTGCGGTTATAGCAGTCTGTAGTGATTCCATTTTGAAATGAATCTTTTCCGAGCAGCTGTTATTGAAGTGTTTAAGATTAAGAATAACACGAACACTTCCATCCGACTTAGGTCGCGAGAAAATGTTAGAAATGTACTCGCTATCATCGCCCCCTTCTGCCCTTTCGATTATACCGTTTCTCAAAAACCTTTTAAGTTCCATCGTAATTTTCTGTCTCTCCTCGGTGGAAAAAGAATATGTAGTAGGTGCGTATAATTGATGCGGAATTTTTGATAATTCCAGACGGTAACCCGAAACCGTATATAAAATCCATTTATCTTCGGTAATTGTTCGCCATGTATTTAAATGGAAAGCAGTCTTACCTGCCTGAAAATTATTTGGCGTATTTTTAAGAAAACGCCAATCATGGCCTATTACATTACTCACTGTTTCTAATTTTTGAGTGGCTTTCCGCCTCTGTTTTGAACTTGTCGCTGCTGCTTGCGATAGCGCTGTTTTTGAGGAAACCTCCTGTGTTGTTTCAGTGCATTGTGCCGGAATCGACTCTGTGGAGGGTGATTGCCGGGGTTTCCTGCACCCCCTCCGCGTTTCTCTAAAAAAGGGCGTTGGATCAATGATGTCAGGTTTATTCTGCTTTCCTTAAGTTGTTTGATTTGATCAGACAGCTTATCACCAAACAGTTTTGTTGCTGATGGCTCATTGGCGCAAAGTGGCTTGTAGCATGGTAGTAATTCTTTCTTAATTTTCTCAGCCCTAGCTGTATTGCTAGTTGACACCGCTCTGGTTAGAATCTTGAAAATATTACCTACGCAGTCTTTCAAAGCCGGATTTGACTTTCCCTGTTTTAACAGTTCCATTGCTCCCATTGTTGGAATTATTGCCGTGCAGATGGATTTTTGAACTTGCTGAAGTGTATAATCGCAATATTTCGTCTCCGGTCGCAATTGGCGCCAAAGTTGTTCATCTACCTTCGGGATTTGTAGATTTTCGACATTCTTTGGCCTTTTGTATTTTTGTAAGAGTGCCTTACTTTTCTCATCCTTCGGTTTTGCGCGCAGGGACTTGTTCGCCATTTGCGCTAGAGAATCTTCCACACAGGGTCCCGTCACTGTCGTATCTTCATAAAAATCCGTAATATCTTCCCAGAAATCATTCTCCCCTTCACTCGCCCCTTCCGAAAAATACTTATCCAATTCGAGCTCAGAGTCAGAGCTGTCAGACGTAATTAATCCAGAAGTGGAGCAAGTGGCTGTGGGCTCAGGTTCCTTGACTCTAGGGTGTTTCCCACATTGACCCTCATCAGTCGAGCGACGTCTCTTTAATGAGTCCATATCTTTTTTCAAAGAGATTCTTTTTTTTTTAAGAGATTCAAATATTTTATTTAGTAACGTAAACATATACATGTTTTTTGTTACATGATCCAATGATTTTAATAACAAAACAACAAAAGTCACATGCCATGGTCTACGATGGCAACTATAAAGAGAGAGAAAGAGAGAGAGAGAGAGAGAGAGAGAGAGTACATGTATCAAACAACTAAGCAAAAAATATTCAAGTTCTAAATAAATATATAAATAAATATTTCAAAGCAGACACTGTCTGGGTCAAACATTGCAGGGACTTCGTTAACACGGAGACATCGGACTCTGTGTGGACCGAAGGACACGATAACTCGTCAAAGAGGGACCGCGCCCTCGATACCGGCGCAGAAGCAGTATCTCTTACTGTTTCGTCATTTCCGCCCTGGCATTCAGTCAGTGATTTCTGGAACGAGATTTGGTCTCATTTTAAGCCAGAACTATATTATGCAAATTGATGTCTACCCATCATATTTTCCGTGCGTTGAGGTATTGATATAATACCTTGGTATTCATTACTATAATCCTAAAAAGGGCATGCGTTGAGGTTTTAAGGATTATAATTTGGATCATACCTGAGTTTTTATAAACTGCGCATGTGCTAAGGTATTGGTATCATACCCGAGTATTTCTATAAATGCGCATGTTTTTTTGAAATATTGGTTTCTTCATTAATAATAGATAGAACGTATATCCATGACATATTAAGTCATATGTATAATATTTGAGCTTGGTATTGGTATCATACTTTCGCCATTGTTTTGACTAATAACTTTCATTCCTATTTAATAACATTGTCCATGCAAACAGTACTAAACACATAGGTAAACCATTGTCTCACTTCTAAATCTGGTCTCTTTCGGTTTATCCGAAAATGCAAGTAAGATAAATTCATATGTCGTGATTTTGAAAAAACAAAACTTACCCCATTCTCAGCCATTTTATTTGGTATCGATATTTCAATTTTCCATTGGAATACACAAATATAGAATAATTATCCCTGATTAAAAAAACTCTGTTGATCCCGACTACGGCAAGCCTCGTTCTGATCTCGACTGCCGCTTGCTGCGTCATCTCTCTGTGGGGCCCATTAAGGAGTTCATGTGTTGGATGAAATTAAACATGATTTCTAACGGTTTCCCTAAAATATCCATACACTCCTTAAAATATTCATATATATAATGCAATCTACGGAGCAAGCCTTATTATTGCCTAAACGCTTCATGCTGCCAAAATTTCGTCGATTGTAATTGGTTTATCTAATTCTGGAAATGTGGCTTGTCTATGATCGCGATTATCAAAATTGCTAAGAAACTCGCTAATCTCGATATTTTCCTGTTCGTTAACGGAATTTGCTAAGTTTTTAAAATGTTCGTAAAATTCCTGATTCGTAACATTGTCACCTGCTGGGTTTACCTTAGACCGTTTAAACTGATTCCAAAAGTCTCGCGGTTTCAACCTCCTCATTTCATTCATTTTCTTACCAAGCTGCCTATTAAATAACGTCTTCTGTTTTCTACAATAAAACTTATAATCTCTCTTTTTTTCATGAAGTATTCGTCTATTTACCTCAGTTTTGTCCCGTAAGAAGTCACGAACATTATTCCGTTTTTCTCTACATTTATTATCATACCATTCTTGTTTGTTTTTATCAAAATTTTCAAACTGACATTGTTTACCTCCCATTTTTCTTTCGAAATACTTCTTTCCACGTTCATTGAGATAGTCGGTGAATGTTTGTACAAGTACATCGGGGTTTTCAAGCTTATTAACATAATCCTGCAATTCATTTTCTAGCTGTTATATGCTTGTATTTAATTCGATTCTAAAATTATCTCTATGTATTGGGTTCCATGAATACGTAACATGACACTTATTTGCACTGTCCATCAAAACTGAATGTGACTTGATAGCAAAGGAAACAGGTGTATGATTCGAAAACTCATTAAAATTATGCACAGTGAAATCCGTTAAAGTATCGAAATTACTGCGGTGGGTCAATAAGTAGTCCACGACGCTATGACCGTTATATGTCATGCATGTGATTTTACCGATGTTACGGTCGTCATATAAACGCCCATTTACTATTTTTAACTTGGTGGATTTACATAAATCGAGGAGATGGTCTCCAAACCTATTGCTAAACACGTGCTAACGGTGTGTCTGTGTCAATGACGTCATCGTGACCTATATTACCGTCATGTGGTATATGATCAACTTTCTGTGCAGTTCATGAATTCATATCACCCACAACAAACACCTTCCCTACATTTTCAAAAATACCAATATCTGCCTCTAATTCTCTAAAAATATCGGTGTTCATTAAATTATGAAAAGAAGAATTTTCTGGAGCAATATATGTAATAGCTATATAAATATCATCGTCATTTTTCCAAAAACTTTTTTCAAACTTTAACCAAACTAGACAATCAATATTATTTTTAACTACTTTTACACCTTTTCTTAACGAGTCTTTTACATAAATAATAACACCACCACTATCACGTTTTGCCCGTCTGTGTCTATACTTTCTATAAGAGTGTATTGGGTTACTGTAACCCTGTAAATGTATACTTGAGTTTTTATTAGTCAATGTCTCAGATAAACATATAATATCATACTGTGTAATTATATTAATAAATTCCTGGCATGACTGTTTTTCTTTGGTAAGTCCTTCAACATTCCAATGGAGAACGCTTACGGCACTCTCACAACAGTCCTATTGATCTTTATACAGGACATTGTTAATGAACAGTTTATCTACACGGATGACTGCGTCCTTCCCGTCCTGCTTTGCTTGTTTCATTATTGGAATGAGTCTCTTCCGCTTCTCCATCACTTCACGTGGGAGTTGTTCGATAATTCCGTATGGTGTACCCTGCAGGTTCTTCGCTGCCCGTCTGACACGCTCCTTGTCTGGATCGTAGGCGAATTTAGCGACGATTGGTCGTATTTTCCCGTGCCGAAGTGGTGCCACCCGATGAACTCTCTGCAAAACAATAGATTTTGCGTCCTCGACCTTCACGTCATTTTCTATGAATGAAATTATTTTTTCTTTACAGTTTTCATCTTTTTCTTCAGGGATATTGTAAAACATAAGGTTTTCTCTCAAGCTTCTACATTTTAGATCTGTAATTTCCTCTTTCATTTCTTTCTCTCTCTGTCTATATTCTTCCTAGTCTGGTTCCCGACTTACTTCAGTAATAAGGGGAAGGTACTCCAGACTGTATTCTTCCTCGTTTCTTTTCATCTGTTTAATCAATCAATCAATCAATTTTATTGGCAAAATCGGCATTGTGCCTTTGGCCATTTACAAGAGCATATACATATGGCCAAGACGTGTAAATATACAAATACAAAATTTATCAGGAGGACAGGAGGGAAAATTCCTTAAATACTTTTTTCTTGAAAATAAACATATTTTTGGCATAACTTTATGATAAAAAACATTTTTTGTAGGGTTACTTCGTCTGGTAAGTCTTGAACTAACCCATCATCACCTCTGAATACTCGATCGTAGCACGGACGCCATACTGATTTCATTTATTATTCTTTGAAAAACCAATTTGGATTATACATTTATTAACTTAAATACCTTGTTGATAGAATTACAGCTCCTATTTCTATACCTCCAGCAGTGTTTCAATCTGTCTGTTCATATTTAACCCATCACTTTAAGTAAGTAAACCAGCCATAATTACATCGTCCCAGTGTCTATTCGACCCTTTTTCTTAATAAACAATCTGTGCAACTGGTGGAGTCAGTGCGGGTATTTCCGCGCTATACTTAGCTGTTGCACAGTAGTCAGACAATCAAAATTCAGTACCTCCATAAAATAAATTAGGCAGTGGTGGAGTCAGTCGGTTTTTCGCGCTATATTCACTGTACAATACTCATCTCAATAAATAAAGATTATCAAATACAAAAACAGAAACGTCTTACCATATAGCTGCTAATAAATACTTAAGATAGAGTCAGTGTAGGCCTTCTGCACTATACTCAACCCAACTAAACGGATTCTACTTTTACATGTAGTGACAAGCAACAATAAAGAAACAACAAAATCTGAAAAACATCAAAATATGCTGAACAACCTAATCAATAGTAAAATGAACAGCATCGGCAGAAGACCAATATCACTACCAATACAAAGTAAGAGAAAAACAAACATTCTGCTTCTAGCTCTGGTTCTGGCAGGGGACATAGAACTTACTTAACCCAGGACCATGCAACAGACCAACCACATACCCTTGCGGGTTTTGCGAGATACCTGTTACATGGGATTGCCAAGGGGTCTGCTGTGACGGATGTGAAATATGGCACCATAAACTTGCATTGAACTATGTACACAAGACTATGAATTATTAGAAAGATCAAATATCCAGTGGCTATGCTGCAAATGTGACAGTATAAATGTTTCAACTTTCACCTTCAGAAGCTATGAAATAGAACACTCAAATATATTCGAGCCGTTAAAAGACATAGACTCAACAATGGACTCCATAAGATCCCCTAAAGCTAGTAGCCCAAAACATAAAAATTCAGTAAAAAACAATCCAGAAGTAAGTATCAACTCGACCAAGTCACATCCAAACAGCAACCTATATGAAGCCCCAGCCAAGAAAAACCTCAGAATTATGACAATAAACTGCCGTAGCATCAAGGACAAAAAACAAGAATTTGAAACAGCTGTGCACTACCTTAAACCTGACATCATATGTGCAACTGAATCATGGCTAAAAGGAGTAAAACCTGGTTAAAATCCTACCCCTGACGCAATTAAATCAAGCGAGATTTTCCCTACAAACTACAATGTATACAGAAATGACAGAGGAACCCTAGGAGAGGGAGTATTCATATTAGTAGAAAAATCAATAACATCAGTAGAACAGACCTCCCTCATCACAGACTGTGAAATTGAATGAGTTAAAATAAAAACAACAAAGACCTCCTCGTGGGATCATTCTACATGCCACATCGAGAACAAAAACACTTGGAAGAATTAAAAAATCCTTGGAAATAGCAGATACCAATAAGAACTCAAACATCATACTAACAGGGGATTTTAATTGTCCCAACATACAGTGGGAGAACTCAACAGCAACTGGACCAGAAAGAGAAATACAACAAGGGCTAGTAGACTTGATGAATTCTAACAATTTAACCCAAATCCACAATAAACCTACAAGAGAAAACAACTTATTGGACCTGGTTTTCGTCTCAAACCCAAATATGACAAAATCCTCAGTAAACGTACCAGGAATCTCAGACCACGACATATTAAAACTGAATGAGAAAATAGAAAATCAAAAAAATGAAGACAAAAACACAAAACCTTTCTGGAAGTTTGTCAAATCTAAAAGACAAGAATCAACCGGAATAGCCCCACTCAAAAGAGGAAACAGCCTAATAACAGATAGCAAAGAAAAAGCTGAAGAACTACTCAAACAATTTAAATCTGTCTTCACAAAACCAACGAACAAAGAATTACCAGAAATAAAAAAACAAGTGAAGAAAAACATCAAACCAATAAAAATTGAACAGAAAGGACTTGAGAAGCTACTATCAAAAATAAATCCATCAAAGGCTTCTGGCCCAGATAACATTCTTAATAGAATACTAAAAGAATGCTCAAAAGAACTAGCCCCAATCCTGAAAATAATCCTACAGTGCTCAATAGACACAGGAGAATTACCAAAAGACTGGAGAGATGCAAACATCTCAAGCATCTTCAAAAAAGGCAACAAACACCTGCCAGAAAACTACAGACCTGTCTCACTAACCTCAGTCATATGCAAAACTCTTGAACATATTATTTGTAGACACATACTTAACCACCTGGAAGAAAACAAAATACTGGCAAACTTAAATCATGGATTTAGGTCTGGGTACTCCTGCGAAACACAACTGATCACAACTTTAAATGACTTCCTACTAGATCACGACAAAGGTCAACAAATAGATATTGCCATATTAGACTTTTCAAAAGCCTTCGATACAGTACCACATGACAAACTCCTACACAAACTTGACAGCTATGGAATTAAGGGAAGTCTTCACACTTGGTTAACAAATTTCCAAAAAAAAAAAAAGGAGTACCACATCAATTCTACTGTGCCAATAAATGACCTGCCAGAATGTGTAAAATCCTCCGTCAGACTATTTGCAGATGACTGCCTACTATATAGAATGATAAAATCAGAACAAGATCACATCCAATTACAACAGGACCTAAATAGCCTAGAAATATGGGCAACAAACTGGGGCATGAAATTCAACGCGAAAAAATGCTATATCATGTCAATCAACAAAACAAGAGGGCCATGATGGCCCTGGATCGCTCACCTGAGTATACGGTTATACGGTAGTTTTAAAGGAGATGATCCCTGTAAAGTTTTCCCTATATACATAAAAGGCAAATAAGCCCCGCCCCTGGCGGCCATGTTTTTTAATTGGATCGGAATAATTTTAGCAACTTTGGTAGAGGTTGACCCAAGGAACATCTGTACCAATTTATTTTTAAATCTGGCCAGTAGTTTTGAAGCAGATGATTTTTAAAGTTTTCATTTTTTTTTCTTTTTGTTGCTATGGCAACCAGAGTTCTACATGGATCAAGTTTATTTTAGCAACTTTCGTGAAGGTTGACCCAAGGATCATCCCTGCCAAGTGTAATCAAATTCTGTCCAGTGGTTTCAGAGGAGATGTTGTTTAAAGGTTTCTATATATACATATAAGGCAAATAAGCCCCGCCCCTGGCGGCCATGTTTTTTTACGGATCGGAATAATTTTAGCAACTTTGGTAGAGGTTGACCCAAGGAACATCTGTACCAAATTATTTTGAAATCTGACCAGTAGTTTTGAAGAAGATGATTTTTAAAGTTTTCATATTTTTTTTCTTTTTGTTGCCATGGCAACCAGAGTTCTTCATGGATCAACTTTATTTTAGCAACTTTTGTAGAGCCTCACCCAAGGAACATTCCTGCCAAGTTTCATTAAATTCTGTCCAGCGGTTTCAGAGGAGATGTCGTTTAAAGAAAATTGTTGACGACACACGACGCACATCGCACGACGACGGACGAAGGGTGATCACAATAGCTCACCTTGAGCACTTCGTGCTCAAGGTGAGCTAAAAACCAATAGATTTTATCAACTGAATAACCACATAATGCAGGAAGTACAAAATAATCCCTATCTTGGACTACAAATCTCAAATGACTTAAAATGGAATATACATATCAACAAGGTATGCAAAAAAGGAAATTCAACTTTAGGCTTTTTAAGAAGGAATCTCAGAAATGTACCACAGACCTGTAGAAAAACAGCCTACATTACACTAGTAAGATCAATAATGGAAACGGGGCTACCATCTGGAACTCCTATCAGAAAGACAACATAGACAAACTAGAAAGAATCCAAAACAGGGCAGTAAGATTCATAAAAAGAGATTATACAAGCAGAACACCAGGGACAATATCAAAAATGAAACAAGAACTTGAACTAGAAACTTTACAAGACAGACGCCTAAGCCTCAGATTAATATTAATGTACAAGGTGGTTGAGGGGTTAGTTCCAGCACTGCCAACATCAGAAGTAGTATAGGGGACGCTTTACGTGTAAACAAAGATGACGTAATAGGCGGCCAATTTAATTTTTTAAGGGTAGTGCGCATGTGCGGCGGCCATTTTGTTTCTATTATTAATATAACTCATTTGCATATGAGCGTTTAAGGGTTGTGCGCATGTGCAGCGGCCATATTTTTTGGGAATTTTAAGAGTTTAAGGATAGTGCGCAGTGCGGCGACCATATTAGTGGTCATTTGCTTGGTAATAGTATACAGAGGTGATTGGAAATTGGGTCACTTCCATTCGATCTCAGACCTTGGTATTTTTTTAATAAACAAATAATAATAATAATAACAATTATAATAATATTATTAATAATAACGAAAATATAAATAAACATCTAGAACTTTGATAAAAACACTTCCATTCGATCTCAGACCTTGGTATTCGTTTAATAAACAACAACAAATAATAATAACAATAATAATAATAATAATAATAATAATAATAAAAATTATATAAATAAAACCTCTAGAACATTCATAGGATGATAAAATATATCAACTAGGCTTACTTTAACGATGTAAACTCTTCGGCGTCCTTTGCTCAAATGAGACAAGAGCTCAGCGACAGCTATTTTTAGACATGACATTTCACAACTTCCCAGGCCACCTGCGTTAACAATAGAGGGTCTATTTTTAGCGATAGAACAATAACGATGTTGATTTAGGGACGGAAACGCGAACAATGAAGTATTCAACTGTCAAAAGTTAATCCCTTTAAAGTTGCCCAAGTGTCTGGCGTGTGTTGATTCAAGGACGGATGTGCGAACATTAGCTTTTGTTAGGCACTATTGGTGAGTCTATTGTATTTAGCGGATCGAAAATTCAACCAATCAGGAGTCTTGTTTTTCAACCAATCAGGAACGAGTCCTCGACCAATCAAATGTCAGCCTTTTATGACCAATCGAATTACGTGTTCAAAACGAGGCTCAGGTCTGTTTCACGTGTTAAGGTAAGTTTTCAGAAATTACAGGTGAATGTAGCATAAAATAAAATTCTAATACATAAAGTGAACTTTTTTTAAAAAAAACCCCAGCTATTTAATAAGTATTTCAGATTTTTCCCAGCCTTTCTTGTACAGATAAAATAATTGACATAATAGAATGAAAATAATTTAGATATTCCCAATAATAATAATAGGAATCTACTGAAAATACCATCATTTTAGCGTCTGATCGCATTGATGAAAAATCAACTTACCAAATTGTTAACTTTCAAATTAAATCTTTCAGTCACCATTCCAATTTATATTATGTTGCTTTTTAGTATATTTTCTGCATGAAAGCATTGATGAAAAATCAACTTACCAAATTGGTAACTTCCAAATCCAACCTTCCAGTCACAATTCCAATATATATATGTTGCTTCTTAGTATCTTTTCTGCGCTAGAGTGGACATGAATGGTCAAGTTTATACATGACTTCGACTCCTTGTAAGGGCCCAGTATCATTTATACGTCAATATTGGTTGACTTGAGATCGGATTAAGATAGCCCTACAAAGGGAGCTGACCAATGTTTACGTTAATCCTTAGCTTTACCTAGGTAACGGATTAAATATCTCCTAGTTGCACGACTTTTAGAGGGAGTTAGAATAAGGGTTATAAAGCGATGTAGGTATCTATATATTCTGTTAAACTACGAATATTTGTAAGTGTAATACTTCAAAATAATCGGAATTCTTTAAACTTTAAAACCGTAATGTTCATATTTTCTATATTGGTTGAAACAACAACAAAATAATAAAAGAGCTTAAATCAGTTTTTCCTGTCTAGTGCAACCGTTTACGATATTGATTTTCACAATTTTTATATCAATCGATAGATTTATCAAAATACTTCAAAATAAACCCTATGTTCTCGAATCGATTTTCAACCGTTATTGAATTATGACGTAACAGCGATTTTTAAACCCAATTTTCAACTTTCTCAAAAGATCGTGTTTCACATACCGTTGGAAAGGTCTCGCTACGCTGATTCCAAATATGTATACTTTTATAGGGTTATCTTTATTCGTTCGCGAGATATAAGCGTTTGAAAAATGTCACGTGACCGGAAAATGGCGTCAAATATTCTCCACAAAATATATTTAAGGCTATATCTCAGTCATTTCTTGACCGATTTGCGTGATCTTGGTATAGATAGAAAGGTCTCACTTCAAGCTATGTTTTGAATTCAATGAACCGGAAGTGTATTGGTGGTATAACCGGAGATGACGTCATCACATATAAAATCTCTCTTCATAGACAACCGTCTGACTCGTTATTGGTCGTTCTCTCTCTCTCTTATACATACTAGATTCGGTGGATATGAAACACCCCCTCCTCCTCTTCCTCCCTCCTCCTCCTCTCCCTCCCTCCTCTCCCTCCCCCCTCCTCCTCCTCTCCCTCCTCCTCCTCCCTCCTCCTCCTCCTCTCCCTCCTCCTCCTCCCTCCCTCCTCCTCCCTCCCTCCTCTCCCTCCCTCCTCACTCCTCCTCCTCCTCTCCCTCCTCCTCCCTCCTTCCCTCGAAATATTGTAAGAATAAGCGAGTATGTAAATCTACATTGACAGAATGTACAATTGTACTGTATGTGATAAAGTCTTTTCTAGAAAAGACAATATGCTTAGGCATCACAATAGAGTTCACGATAGTCGTGAAAATGAACGATTGGAAAGGGGTGAAAATGACACGATACAAACTGTTCATAATCAGAAAATGACATTTAAACACCCGCTTACTATGGTCATATCGGGACCCAGTTCTAGCGGTAAAAGCGAGTGGACCAGAAGACTTTTTCTGTCATATTTGATTGAACCATGGCCAGAAAGGATTATATTTTCTTTTGGACAATGGCAATCTATGTACAAAGAACTCGAAAAAAGTTTTCCATTCATCGAGTTTGTTCACGGTATACCGGACCATATCGACAATCCAAGATATTTGGACATAAACAAAAGAAACCTTATAGTCTTTGATGAAAAAAAATGACCGACAAATTTCGGTGATGGCTACCGCGCGTAAAGATATCAGCGATTCTTTGGTCGCATTTCGCTTCTGTCATCAGGTCATCAAAGACTATAAGGTTTCTTTTGTTTATGTCCAAATATCTTGGATTGTCGATATGGTCCGGTATACCGTGAACAAACTCGATGAATGGAAAACTTTTTTCGAGTTCTTTGTACATAGATTGCCATTGTCCAAAGAAAATATAATCCTTTCTGGCCATGGTTCAATCAAATATGACAGAAAAAGTCTTCTGGTCCACTCGCTTTTACCGCTAGAACTGGGTCCCGATATGACCATAGTAAGCGGGTGTTTAAATGTCATTTTCTGATTATGAACAGTTTGTATCGTGTCATTTTCACCCCTTTCCAATCGTTCATTTTCACGACTATCGTGAACTCTATTGTGATGCCTAAGCATATTGTCTTTTCTAGAAAAGACTTTATCACATACAGTACAATTGTACATTCTGTCAATGTAGATTTACATACTCGCTTATTCTTACAATATTTCGAGGGAAGGAGGGAGGAGGAGGGAGAGGAGGAGGAGGAGTGAGGAGGGAGGGAGAGGAGGGAGGGAGGAGGAGGGAGGGAGGAGGAGGAGGGAGAGGAGGAGGAGGAGGGAGGAGGAGGAGGGAGAGGAGGAGGAGGGGGGAGGGAGAGGAGGGAGGGAGAGGAGGAGGAGGGAGGAAGAGGAGGAGGGGGTGTTTCATATCCACCGAATCTAGTATGTATAAGAGAGAGAGAGAACGACCAATAACGAGTCAGACGGTTGTCTATGAAGAGAGATTTTATATGTGATGACGTCATCTCCGGTTATACCACCAATACACTTCCGGTTCATTGAATTCAAAACATAGCTTGAAGTGAGACCTTTCTATCTATACCAAGATCACGCAAATCGGTCAAGAAATGACTGAGATATAGCCTTAAATATATTTTGTGGAGAATATTTGACGCCATTTTCCGGTCACGTGACATTTTTCAAACGCTTATATCTCGCGAACGAATAAAGATAACCCTATAAAAGTATACATATTTGGAATCAGCGTAGCGAGACCTTTCCAACGGTATGTGAAACACGATCTTTTGAGAAAGTTGAAAATTGGGTTTAAAAATCGCTGTTACGTCATAATTCAATAAACGGTTGAAAATCGATTCGAGAACATAGGGTTTATTTTGAAGTATTTTGATAAATCTATCGATTGATATAAAAATTGTGAAAATCAATATCGTAAACGGTTGCACTAGACAGGAAAAACTGATTTAAGCTCTTTTATTATTTTGTTGTTGTTTCAACCAATATAGAAAATATGAACATTACGGTTTTAAAGTTTAAAGAATTCCGATTATTTTGAAGTATTACACTTACAAATATTCGTAGTTTAACAGAATATATAGATACCTACATCGCTTTATAACCCTTATTCTAACTCCCTCTAAAAGTCGTGCAACTAGGAGATATTTAATCCGTTACCTAGGTAAAGCTAAGGATTAACGTAAACATTGGTCAGCTCCCTTTGTAGGGCTATCTTAATCCGATCTCAAGTCAACCAATATTGACGTATAAATGATACTGGGCCCTTACAAGGAGTCGAAGTCATGTATAAACTTGACCATTCATGTCCACTCTAGCGCAGAAAAGATACTAAGAAGCAACATATATATATTGGAATTGTGACTGGAAGGTTGGATTTGGAAGTTACAATTTAATTGATTTTTCATCAATGCTTTCATGCAGAAAATATACTAAAAAGCAACATAATATAAATTGGAATGGTGACTGAAAGATTTAATTTGAAAGTTAACAATTTGGTAAGTTGATTTTTCATCAATGCGATCAGACGCTAAAATGATGGTATTTTCAGTAGATTCCTATTATTATTATTGGGAATATCTAAATTATTTTCATTCTATTATGTCAATTGATTTATCTGTACAAGAAAGGCTGGGAAAAATCTGAAATACTTATTAAATAGCTGGGGTTTTTTTAAAAAAAAGTTCACTTTATGTATTAGAATTATATTTTATGCTACATTCACCTGTAATTTCTGAAAACTTACCTTAACACGTGAAACAGACCTGAGCCTCGTTTTGAACACGTAATTCGATTGGTCATAAAAGGCTGACATTTGATTGGTCGAGGACTCGTTCCTGATTGGTTGAAAAACAAGACTCCTGATTGGTTGAATTTTCGATCCGCTAAATACAATAGACTCACCAATAGTGCCTAACAAAAGCTAATGTTCGCACATCCGTCCTTGAATCAACACACGCCAGACACTTGGGCAACTTTAAAGGGATTAACTTTTGACAGTTGAATACTTCATTGTTCGCGTTTCCGTCCCTAAATCAACATCGTTATTGTTCTATCGCTAAAAATAGACCCTCTATTGTTAACGCAGGTGGCCTGGGAAGTTGTGAAATGTCATGTCTAAAAATAGCTGTCGCTGAGCTCTTGTCTCATTTGAGCAAAGGACGCCGAAGAGTTTACATCGTTAAAGTAAGCCTAGTTGATATATTTTATCATCCTATGAATGTTCTAGAGGTTTTATTTATATAATTTTTATTATTATTATTATTATTATTATTATTGTTATTATTATTTGTTGTTGTTTATTAAACGAATACCAAGGTCTGAGATCGAATGTTATTATTAATAATATTATTATAATTGTTATTATTATTATTATTTGTTTATTAAAAAAAAAGGCTAGATCGAATGGAAGTGACCCTCAATTTCCGCGAGTAGATCTCGGATCAAGTATACAAGTCACCTCTGTATACTATTACCAAGCAAATGACCACTAATATGGTCGCCGCACATGCGCACTATCCTTAAACTCTTATAAAAAACAAATGGCGCCCACATGCGCACTACCCTTAAACGCTTATATGCAAATGAGTTACTATTAATAGAAACAAAATGGCCGCCTATTACGTCATCTTTGTTTACACGTAAAGCGTCCCCTATACTACTATCAGATTTTGTGAAATTCACCAGACCTAAAAGGACAATAAAAACAAAAATATTTAATGGCTGCGAAACATCAAATATATTAGAAAAACGCATTTGCAAAAATTCAAAGGGTCTGGAAATACCATCATCAAACTCTAAACAATATGAAAATTCATTCTTTGTGGACACTGTGATTCACTGGAATCATCTCCCTGATAATATAGTGCATGCTGGCTCTGTTGAGGCATTCAAAAATGCCTTAAAGAGCCACCGCCAATAGTGCGGAACTCTTCTTCAGTTGTGTAAAACCCAGTATTGGGATCTACAACGTATTTGTTTCAGATTCAGATTCAGATACACTTTATTTTACACATATATACATGTACATATACGAGTCGTATATTCAAAACACACACACACACACACACACACACACACATGGTTTATATAACACAGTTATGTTTTATGTTTTTAAGAATTATATATTAAATTGTAATTTATATTAAGTTAACTATTTATGAAGCAGCATTTTTCAATAATTCCGTTTAATTTCTGAGCATTAAATATGTATCTAGCTATGTCAATGGTAGTTTTAATATTCTGACAGCTTAATAATTTATCAAAAATATGCATGTTAGGCCAGCTGGACTGAATACCATTATTTTTCCTGAGTTCCCTATAAAATGGACAACATATCATTGACTCCATTTCGGATTGTTTCTTGCTAACACTATCAAGAAGGTTGCTGTCAAACTCTCGGCTTCTTTCAATTTCACTCAGCTTTTCTTCTATGTTACTTTTGCATCAGTATTTTTAACCTGGAGTGTCAATGTGTTAATATTGCTTTGTATGGATTCTAGATTTTTTTAATTTTGTGTCCACTGCGTCCAGTCGTTTAAGAACTAATGCGAACATATCACTTTGCGGTGACTGTATTGATCCATTACTATGGAAGGCTGGTGATGCCGTCGCCATTGCCATGTATTGACTTGGTTGGCTAGAACAATTATAATTTTCAGGCATATTTGGAGTTTGACACACAAAGGTCTGACCTGTTTGATATCCATCGAGTCCGTTCGCATGATTTCCTCGTGGTATTGGTTGATCATTCATGACTATTATCGATGATCGTTCCGGAATTTTAGTTTTCCCGCCTTTTACGCCCTTTGTTCGGGTTTGCCTTTTCACATCAATCTGGACACTATCAGGAGAGTCCTTGCTCTTTTTACGTTTCCTCGGCATGGAATCACTCTATAAACATTATACCATCAATGCTGTTCAGTATAAACACGTTTTCGACCATTGAATTATATTAACTCCATTTAATTTTCCATTTTTTATTCCAGTGATTGAAAACACGTCCGCCGTGTTTCACGCATGCGCATACACATTAACGAAAAAGCTAATTATATTTAATAACTGTAAAAGCTTAAAAGGCATTTTCGGTACATTCATCAAATAATTGCTACATGTATCAAGCGGCAAAAGAAAAAAATCGTTCATCTTTTTTTTTCTATATGATTGAAAATTGAGTAATTAAAATAAAGTCAAACAGCTAATGTAGACTAACACATAAGCAAACTGCATATATAAATTGATGTTGCTTAATTTTATATTATACATACAATATATACATACAATATCTTTATTCAGCTTTAAACATACAGCATGTTTATAGCATGTAACTGAACAAACATGTATTTTAACATAACACTGTTTTCAAGAGGAAATCTATGTGTTTGACTTTATGTCATGGTAATCAGTACTACAAACCTTTACAATAATATAATAGGGATTATTTTATAATTCCTAATGTCGCAGTCCAGCTCAGTCGGCATGTGGGTTTAAAGGACGACACAAGATACGACAGAATCGTGTTAATATGACTCCAATCTTCCCTGAAATGTACAAGTTCAGATACATGTACATTTCCTTACAATACAGTTTAAAAGTAGTTACGAAGAAATATATTCGAAACAATCGAAAATACAAGATAAAAGACAACAATACAACAATAGATTACACAAGATTATTACCTGTATATATATAAATATATATAAACAATTCACAGTTTCTTGGAGCATGTCAAAATGGCGATGTTTATCTTTTCAAATAAATTACGGAAGTGATTGCGATTGGTTATCGATCTAGTGCTGAAAAAGGTTAAAGAGGTTAAAAAGGTTAGAAAGTTCAATTACAAAAATAAGGAATGGTTAAAGGGAGAAAACTCAATTACGCTACACTTATCTTAATTGCGACAGCACTACGATACCTATTTGCTACTCTACAGTAAGTGAATATTACAAGTAAATTATCAAAGGTAATTCATTATATAGAACAAAGACGTTTTCAATGTGCTTTATTGTTTTATTAAATTGCTTAAACCTGAAATGGGATAACGTGTTATATTTAAATATAAATATTATACACCCTATGACACTAACATTGTCTGAGAGAGTGATATATAGTGTACATTTAAAGAATTCAGAAAAATATATATATATTGCAATATAATGATTAAAAAAAAGCAATAATTATTTTCTACTAATATTATATATCCACAAGTGATTGGAGTCTAAAATTGCCTTGTGATTGAATGTATTTGTGATTTGCGGAAGGTGTTTTGTGTTTCTCGAAATTGTGTGTTTAACATCATGGCTGTGATTGTAGGACATTCACAGGTCAAATACTTAGACAATTTTGCTAAGTCCAGTGTTTTTATACTCAGGATTTACTGTGCGTGATTTTCTTGAGGATGGATTGGAGTTTTACGATGTTGTACCATCTAAATCGGTAAGTGACTTTTTCAATATTACCTTTTATGTTTTAATACCACTCATTTCATTCGTGTACTTTTTTTTTTAGCAAGCTGCTCGAAAAATCGATTTAATTGTATGCTTCATAGACTACATTTGCGGGCACACGTTATCTATGTTTTACACAATGTTATGTTGGCACATAACAACACATGCTGCCCGTGTCACACAATGCATTAATCAGTACAAGTAGCAACCAATAAAGAAGTGGGTTGGTATAAGCGTGGCAATTGTCATGGCCTTTCACCACCCCCAGGCAATAAACACGGGTCACACGTAATGCAATTTAAATCAGTCATTACAATATGGTATTACAAATGGTAGAAATTTGTAAAAAAAAAAAAAATACAGATGAATTAGACTTTTTTCATTCAATGCATAATAAAATGATAATTTATATGTGTTTTTTTTTTAGTTTATACATGTAGAGTATTTAAAAAAATAATTTTCAGACGAATTAGACTTTGTTTGTGTATTTTATTGTGTATTATTCAGTTAAACCAATTCTTTATGTATAAGATACGGTCATATAAAGCGGTACACTCGCTGCTGACGAGTTTCCTTCTTTGTCTATATGGTCAGCAGTTTCCTTCTTCGCGTATACGGTCAGCAAATTCCCACGTTACTCCAACAGGTAGGAAAGTGCTGACCAACTAGATATAGTGTAGAATCCCCATAAGGCGATAAAACAGCTGACCAGTTAAATGAGTTTGGACAAAATGAATAAATAAATATTAAATACATTAAATTTTAACCATTTATTGAATAAGTATATCTATTTAAATGTATGTTCATGTGTTTTATTCAGTTAAACCAATTCTTTATGTATAAGATACGGTCATATAAAGCGGTACAATCGCTGTAGGAAGGCAGAGTCTATCTCCGCCCCTGCCCCACCGCCCACATACACCACACACATATTTCAGTCGTTGGAGATATTTTTTCTAGTTTGTTTATTATTTAGATGTTAAATAAAATGTGGCATCTTGTGTAACTGAATTTTTATTATGGTTTATTTTGTTTTGCATAGAGTCTATAAATAGAAACATCGTAATGCGGAATGCTGAAAATGATCGTTGGTAGGTGAACAAATAAATCTACCACGCCCATTAAGTTGTAGGCAAGCCTCGGTTTTTTGGACGTATCTCAACCCTCGGGTGGGATTTCCTTATCCACAACTCATGGGCGTGGTAGATTCACTTTATCTCTAATGGGAAATATCACTTTCTGCTGAAATAGCCCAGTTATTTTCCCAGCCATTTCAGCTCCAAAATTATGGACAATTTAGACTTAACAAACCATTAAATCCATGGTTCTTTCAAAAATTTTACCCTTTTTAGACTAGCTACTTGGGAAGGAGTAAGGGTCATACTCCGGGGTCCGCTCACAAACCAAGAGATATTAGCAGACAGATCCAAATTAACTTGACACCAAAATAGGTATAGCCACGCCCGAATGTTTGTCGGAGGTTGTTGAACTATGGTAATTATTGAAAGCAAGATTCACATGCATTCGATTGTCGGAGGATTGTACAGCTTTTCACTGGTTAAACCGATATACATATTCATTTCGGGGCGTTTTGGCGTCATGTTAATTAAACATGTTACAACATATACAAAGAAAGATACATATAACATAATAAGAGGAAAATGCAGACGGGGTGTATTTGACCCGAGGAAAAGTTATGACTGATAACATTCTTTGATTATACTAAAGATTAACTGATTATTATCGTGACGTCTCCGCTTTTCATTTATCAACTGCACTTCGTCTGCCTGAAGCAGATGTAGATTGCAGTTATCCATTATTTCCTCCCCTTCATGTAAAATTATTCGTTGTCTGTGACAGTGGGAGAACAAAACATTCGCCTACCTTATTACAATATTTCGAAAAAAAACAACAAACAAACATCTGAAGACATCGTAGTAAGGTGGAGTGGCAGTCGACATTGTTCTGTTAAACTAAAAAGTAAGAACAATGGCAGGCAACAGCGACGGTAAGTAGACAGTAACTTCTGAAATTAGGTCAAATTGAACTGTTAACTTTCTGGTAAGTGATATAACAATATGGTTATTGTACAATCGTTTACTATGTTGTGGTTTTAAATCATTTTTTATTCCATAAGGCAAGTAATATGGAAATATTGGTAAAGAGTGACTTCAATTGAGTACTGAATTATTTCTCTCGGGAAAACCTACATATTTGTTGAAAACAATTGTATACTGTGGGCCACGAATCTCGCGGTAATAACACTTTAACGACGAATAAATTATGAAAAACAACTTATCAAATCTAATTCTCTTCAAAAACTGTGACTTTCATCTAATTTCTTCAAAATGACACATTTGTACAACAAAGACATCACTCAATAACAGTTTAATTAGGTCACCAATTGTCATACTGTGGCAACCATTTGTAATCAGGGGAGGCTATTAAACTCGCGGTAGACAAAAAGAACAAAATGAAGAGGAATAATCATAATTATATGTGGCATTGTTGTTATAGTACCCCACCGCCCTGTAACTGGGAGTCGGTTGGTTCAGTTTGATTGTTTATTGGGTTAAACGTCCCGTCATATTTCAGTCATTTGGAGACTATGTCAACTTAA
The DNA here is from genome assembly GCA_021229015.1 of Solen grandis. Lineage (NCBI taxonomy): Eukaryota > Metazoa > Mollusca > Bivalvia > Adapedonta > Solenidae > Solen > Solen grandis. The sequence continues at coordinate 56,607,615 of CM037786.1, read as the reverse complement.
GACAGATATTGTGCTGCCACACTGCAGTATCACGCCGTAGACATATGGCATGATACCACACTCAGTCACATCCTGACACTGGGCCAACCAGTCCTGGAAATACCCTTAAATCCTGAGCGCCGAGCAAGGTAGCTATACCAGTACCATTTTTTTACGACTTTGGGGATCAAACCCATGACCTCTTGATTCTGCTGTTCTTCTGTACATAAAACAACCTTTTGTTGGGTATCTCACCAGCAGAAGAGTTTGTGCACCCACAGATTTGTTTAGAAATTTGTTGGGTCAATTTCAAAACCGAATTATCACCCCTGAAAGAAGCCTAATTAAGTGGGGTGATCTAATGTCTGACACGTTGAGCAATTTTCTTGTCATTCCGTTTATTTTACTTCATTTTTTTAACTGAGACATTTTTGAATTAATGTCCCCCTATAACTAATACAGATCATGTAAATCAGATACAGGTTCTTTCTGGTCAAGCCAAAAAAAAAAATCATGTATATTTATTATGAAATAAAATTTCCATGTGATATTAACATATATTACTCAGTTTGAACTTAGTGCAGCTATTCTTTATTTATATTTTGTAGCAATGAAGACACTGCTTTATGCAGGAGGGGCAGGTGTAGCCACAGTTATAGCAGCCCCAGTTGTCCTCTCAGCCATAGGGTTTGGCTCCGCAGGAATTGCAGCAGGTACAATAGCTGCTGCTGTCCAGGTAATGTAATATACCAGGTCCGCTATCTTACTACTCAGATGTATCATTTTTGTGTTGTCTGTAGCATGGCAAACTCATAGGGATCACTCTGCCTGTCCTTGTCCTCATCCACACTTGCTTGTTTGTCCTAATCTACACTTACTTATTGTCTTCATCCACACTTTTTTATTGTCTTCATCCACACTTATTGTTTGTCCCCAAGTATAATACTCCTGTGGATGGGGACAAACAAGTAAGTGTGGATGAGGACAATAAAAAAGTGTGGATGAGGACAAACAAGTAAGTGTGGATGAGGACAATACTCAGTATTGTCCTCATCCACACTTACTTGTTTGTCCTCATCCACACTTTCTTATTGTCTTCATCCACACTTGCTTATTGTCTTCATCCACACTTACTTATCGTCTTCATCCACACTTCCATATTGTCTTCCTCCACACTTAGTTATTGTCCACATCCACACTAATTGTCCTCATCCACACTTACTTGTTTGTCCTCATCCATACTTGCTTGTTTGTCCTCATCCACACTTGCTTTTTGTCTTCATCCATACTTGTTTATTGTCTGCATCGACAATTGCTTATTGTCTGCATCCACACTTGCTAATTGTCCTTAACCACACTTGCTTATTGTCCTCAATCACACTTGCTTGTCCTTAACCACAATTGCTTATTGTCCTCATCCACACTTGGTTATTTTTCGTCATCCACATTTGCATGTAGGTTATTATCCACTTAAAATTGGTCGAGTTATGACCTGTTCTTGAGATACTTTCAGGTCAAGTTTCAGTTTCTACTCTATACCTTTAAAGGCCTTGATGTTTTTCATTTATATTTGAGTTACATGTGTATCATAATAAAAAAATAAACAAACAAAATTTGGGCCATTTTGACTTATGCTGCAATCCAACAAATTTTAATGAGTGTTACAGCCCTGTTTAACCATAATTTAAGTTTGTTTTTCTGTTTACAATAATAATGGCATTTGCTTGGTGTGAACTATTCTTCTTCTATTTTTCCAGGTTTTTATCATTTTCACAGCTGAAAATGGCATTCTAATAAAACAAAATAGCGGGGCATCCATGCCCTTACCACACAAGTCTGTAACTGACCATCATTATTTAATACAATTTAAATGGCCAAAATAATCACCCAATAAGGTGTGAAATATTTAACTGAAACAAGACTGTTTCATTTAAAAGTAAGGCTTCCAGGGGTGTGGCTGGCCATATATAATTATTAGCTTATCTGCTTTTCAAAGAAAAAAAGTTGAGGTATTGTTATCACTCTGGTGGTGTTGTCACTGGTGTCCATATTGGCGTTGTCTTTGTGGAAAACTTTAACCTTGGCCATAACGTCTAAACTATTAAACAGTCTGCCATCAAACTTCACATACTTGTTCACTATGATATATCACAAGGGCTAAAGTCTCATCAAGGGCCATAATACTTAGGTCCATTTTCACCTAATTTATCTCTCTCTCTCTCTCTCTCTTTTTAACAAAAACAGAGTGATGGCATCTGCATGCATTGCTCATGTATGTATGCCAGATGATTGAAACGAGTACCAAGGTACTCGCGGGTCGGATAGAAAATTGCCTTTACTGGAGTACAGAAATGTTACCCTTCCCTTTTGTCGACCTTTTTTATTATGATACCTTATGCACATCCTTTTTTTGAAACATGCATTTTGTATATATACAAGTCAATAGCCAACTGGTAATGATATCCTTTAGTACTATGCCACGCTCAGTCAAGAAATTATATTCAGGTGCATTTTGGGTGCTAAGTCCTTATAGGTATGCGCTTATTGAAATATGTTAAAATTTAAACTTTACAGGAGGTAAATGGGCATTGTAATTTGTTTTTTTATGCAATAACTTCATCTGCTCGGGTACCTGGGTAAACAAGGTGGACTCGTTTCAGTTCTTTTGAGTAGTCCTGATTCTTGTTTGCTATTCAGTACCTACAGAGATTTCTCCAAAACCCTTGGCCTGAAATTGAATTAAACAGGAATAACTGATACCAAGTTAACTTGTGTATACCTTGCCAGGTCACATTCAGATCATAATACCCTACAATGTCCTAAGGATGGACTGGCTTAAAGGCGTTTCAGCACTTAAGGTAAGGTCCCTGTAATGGTTCTGCTACATTTCTGACCTCATGGCCTCGCAAGGAGAAAACCAAAGGTTTCTTATATTTCATTAGGGTACCTTGGTTTTGTTGGTAGAGGTTAAGTGGTCCAAGATGTAGTGGAACCATTATAGGGACTTTACTGTAAATACATTAGACTGTAACTAAAGGATACATAAGTTTAAAATAGGGGGTCACCATGCTCATTTTAGAGATAAAGCTTGTGGTAGAACATTATTTTTTTGTTAAAATTTGTTGAAAATTAAAAATGGCATTAAAAAATTAGATTTCATTTTTAGCTCATCTATTTGTTCAAAGAATAAGGAGGGCTGTTATACTCACCCGAACTTCGGCGTCGGCGTTGCCGTAAGGGTTAAGTTTTTTGTACCACCTCACTTAATTACTGAACTCCTTAAGGTATTGTTTTGATGCTTGGAATACTTGTATATGACCACTACCCCAACCTGTAGGCAAGAGGGGATAAATCTGTCATTGATTTTGACTAAATTATGCCCCTTTTTCAACTTAATGAAGTTTTATGTACCACCTCACTTTTTCACTGAACCCCTTAAGGTATTGTTAGCTTGACTATTCGAAGAATAAGGAGAGCTATTCTACTCACCCGAGCGTCGGCGTCGTAACGGTTTAGTTTTTTGTACCACCTCATTTTTTCACTGAACCCCTTAAGTTATTGTTTTAATATTTGGAATACTTGTATATAACCAAAACCCCAACCAGTAGGAAAGAGGGGATAACTCTTTCAAGGATTTTGACCAAATAAAGCCCTTTTTCGATTCAGAATCTTGGTTAAATTTTCCGTACCACTTCACTTTTTCATTGAACCCCTTAAGGTATTGTTTTGATACTTGGAATACATGTACATGTATATGACCACTATCCCAAGGGGACAACTCTGTCATGGATTTTGACCAAATTATGCCCCTTTTTATGACTTAGAATCAAAGTTTGGAGACTTATTTTTATTACTCCGTGTCTTCTTCATCATCTTATTCTTTTTATTCATTCTTTTTCCGGCAACTTTGTACAGGCCAATGTCTCGGAGGCCACTTAACCTATCTCTACAAAAGTTCACACACTTATAGTACTCAGTGAGTAGTAGTGCCTTCCTGTTTTTAGCTCACCTGAGCAAAGCTCAGGGTGAGATAATGTGATCCCATGAGTGTCTGTCGTCTGTCGTGCATCGTCAACAATTTAGTGTTTACACTCTATCACCCTCATTTCTTAAGCAATCATCTTCAAATTTTAAGAAAATGTTTATGACCATAATGTCTCCATTGAGTTCGAACAGGCTGAGATTGGGGCCGCTGTGGCCGAGCGGTTACAGTCGTGGACTACAAATCTCTCAGCCCCTCACCGCTGTGGGTTCGAATCCCGGTAGGGACTTCGGATTTTTCATGTGAGGAAGCCTTCCAGCTGGCTTGCGGTAGGTCGGTGGTTCTATCCGGTTACCTCTGTGTACCCGGGGTCTTCCTCCACCTGTAATTAGCTGGACGTCGCTATATGATTGAAATACTATCGCAGCGACGGTAAACCCCAATACAACATACAACAACAGGCTGAGATTGGTCAATTAGGTCAGGAGTGATGCCCCGTTTAATATTCAAAAATGCCAGATTTCACTTTGTTTACACTTTAGCACCTTCATCTTTTGAGCAATCATCTTCAAACTTTATGACAATGTTTATGACCATAATGTCTCAATTGAGTCCGAATATGGCTGATGGTCAGGAGTAGCCCCTTTAATATAAAAAAATGCCAAATTTCACTTTGTTTACACTCTAGCACCTTCATCTTTTGGGCAATCATCTTCAAACTTTATGACAATGTTTATGACCATCATGTCTCAATTGAGTTTGACTATGGCTGAGATCGGTCTTTAGATAAGGAGTTATGCCCCTTTTAATATAAAAAGAAATGCCTGATTTCACTTAGCTTATACTCTAGCATCTTAATCTTATGAGCAATCATCTTCAAACTTTATGACAATGTTTATGACCATAATATCCCCATTGAGCTCGATTATGGTTGAGGTCAGTTAATTAGGTCAGGTGTTTAGCCCCTTTTAATATAAAAAAAACCTTTTTTTTGATTGGTTGATTAGGGGTTTTGCCCCTTTTAATATCAAAATATGCAATATTTCACTTTGTTTACACTCTAGCATCTTCATTTTTTTAGCAATCATATTCAAACTTTATGACATTATATATGACGATAATATCTTAATTGAGTTCAATTGTGGCTGAGATGAGCCAATTAGGTTTTTAGCTCACCTGAGCACAAAGTGCTCAAGGTGAGTTTTGTGATTGCCCGTTGTCCGTCGTCCATCGTCCGTGCGTCAGTGCGTCCGTCGTCAACTTTTCGTTCAAACGACTTCTCCTCCTAAACCACTGGATGGATTTTGACCAAACTTCACAGGAATCATCCTTATCATGACCTTTATCAAAGTTGTTCAAATTATTTTGATTGGGTGAATAAGTAGGTCACAGGAGCTAAAAATAGATTTTTAAAACGCAATCTTAGAAAATCTTCTCCTGCAAATCTGTAAGGCCTAGAGCTTTAATAATTGGTATGTAGAATTGTCTTATGAATATCTACAAAAGTTGTTCAGATCATGACCCTGGGGTCAAAATTGGCCCCGCCCCAGGGGTCATTTTATTTTTCATAGGTTTATATAGTGAAAAACTTTAAAAATCTTCTTCTATGAAATAATAAGGCCTAGAGCTAAGATATTTGGCGTGTAGCATTGTCTAGTGAATTCTACAAAAGTTGTTCAAATTATGACCCTGGGGTTAGAATTGGCCCTGCCCCGGGGGTCACTTGTTTTACATAGACTTATATAGGAAAAACTTTAAAAATCTTCTCCTATGAAACCATAAGGCCTAGAGCTAAGATATTTGGTATGTAGCATCATCTAATGGTTCATTCCAATTAAAGGAAATGACCCCGCACCAGGGGTTACTTGTTTTACATAGAGTTATATAGGAAAATCTTAAAAATCTTCTTTTATGAATCCATAAGGCCTAGAGCTTAATAATTGTACCTGACACAACGTGCTCATGGTGAGCTTTTATGATTGCCTTTTGTCAGGCGTCTGTCGTCCGTCCATCTGTCCGTGTGTGCGTGCGTCTTGCGTCAACTTTTTCCATTAAAACAACATCTCCTCCTAATCCGCTGAAGGGATTTTAACAAAATTTCACAGGAATCATCCTTATGATGTCCTTAACAAAATTGTACAAATTATTATGATTGGTTGAAAAAGTAGGTCACAGGAGCTAAAAATAGATTTTAAAATGCAATCATGGCCCTAGGGTCAAAATTTGCCCTGCCCAGGGGTCACATTTTAGCTCACATGAGCACAACGTGCTCAAGGTGAGCTTTTCTGATCGCCTTTTGTCCGGCGTCCGTGTCCGTCGTCCGTGCGTCGTGCGGCGTCAACAATTGCTTCAAACAACATCTCCTCCTAAACGGCTTGGCCAATTTGAAAAAATATTTTGCAGGAATGTTCCTTGGGTGAAGCTCTACTAAATGTTGTATAAATGGTTCTGGTCCATCCATTAATTAGGTCACAGGAGCTAAAAATAGATTTAAAAATGAAAATTTAAAAAATCTTCTTTCTCTGAAACCACAAGGCCTAGCCTTTTTGATTTTTGGTATGTAGCATGTCTTATGACTGTCTACCAGGATTGTAAAAATTATGACCCTGGGGTCAAAATTGGCCCCGCCCCAGGGGTCACTTGATTTCACCATAGGAATATAGGAAAAACTTGAAAAAATCTTCTTCTCCGAAACCACAAGGCTAGCCTTTTGATTTTTGGTATGTAGCATCATCTTATGGGCCACTACCAAGATTGTACAAATCATAGCCCTATGGTGATAAATGACCCCGCACCAGGGGTCACTTGTTTTACATAGAGTTATATAGGAAAATCTTAAAAAAATCTTCTTCCATGAATGCATAAGGCCTAGAGCTTAGATATTTGGTATGAAGCATCATCTTATGGGCCACTACCAAGATTGTACAAATTATAGCCTATGGTGATAAATGACCCGTCACCGGGGTCACTTGTTTACATAGAGTTATTAGGAAAATCTTAAAAAATTTCTTCTATGAATCCATAAAGGCCTAGAGCTTAGTATTTGGTATGTAGCATCATCTTTGGGCCACTACCAAGATTGTACAAATCATAGCTTATGGTGATAAATGACCCCCCACCAGGGGTCACTTGTTTTACACGAGTTATATAGGAAAATCTTAAAAAATCTTCTTTCTAGAATCCATAAGGCCTAGAGCTTAGATATTTAGTATGTAGCATCATCTTATGGGCCACTACCAAGATTGTACAAATCATAGCCCTATGGTGATAAATGACCCCACACAAGGGTCACTTGTTTTACATAGAGTTAATAGGAAAATCTTAAAAAATCTTCTTCTATGAATCAATAAGGCCTAGAGCTAAGATTTTTGGTATGTAGTAGCATCTAATGGTTTCATTACAAAGATTTTCAAAGTCTTGGCCTACGGTGATAAATGACCCTGCGCCCAAGTCTTCTCTGAAACCATATGGCCCATTGCTTAGATATTTGGTGTGTAGTATTGTCAGGGGTAAAATGTTTTAGATTAAGTTATATCAGAATCTTGTCTGTTTAAAAAACCTTGACATCAGTTGAAGCAATGGTACTCAGGTGAGCGATTCAGGGCCATCATGGCCCTCTTGTTTTTACAAAAGGTTATATAGGGAAAACTAGAAAATCTTCTCATCAGAAACCAATGGCCTGGTGTTAAGATATTGGGTATGTAGTATTGTCTGGTGGATCTCTACTTAAGTTGTTCAAATCATGGCCCTTGGGTGAAAATTGGCCCCTGCCTAGGGGTCACTTGATTTACATAGGAAAATAGAAAAATCATCTCCTGAAATACTGCAAGGCTTAGAGCTTGGATATTTGGTATGTAGAATTGTCTTGTGAACTACTACAAAAGTTGTTATAATTAATGACCTCTGGGTCAAAATTGCCCTTGCTCCAGGAGTCATTTTTATTTTACAAAGCCTTATATAGAGAAAAAAATATAAAAAATCTTCTTATCAGACACCACATGGCCTAAGCTTAGATATAAGGCTTGTACCATTGTCTAGTGATCTCTACCAAGTTGTTCAAATCATGGCCCTTGGGTCCAATTTGGGTCCCCCCCCAGGTGTCACTTGATTTTAAAATGGCTTAATAGAGGAAAGAAAGGAAAATTTCTTCACAGAAACCACAAGGTCAAGAGTTAAGATTTTGTGTGTAGCATTATACGTGCCTTTAGAGCATGGTATCAGGTGAGCGATACGGGCCTCATGGCCTCTTTTTATATATTTTGTTTATTTTTTGATAATACAGTGCTCTTATTTTGCCTTTTTCTGCAATTATTTTATATTGACAAAATTAGAATGTTGAGCGCGTGGCATCTGACAGCTCTTGTTAAATACTTCGAGAGCATATCAAAATGTACTTTCAGAATTTTTAAGTACAATTTGTAACTTTTAAAGTATTCTTATGGATACAAATGAAAATACTGTCAAACATGCATTGGAAAAAAAAAAGTATAAAATCTCCAAGTCCCCGGGGCTAAATTATATACAAAAACCCCGAAAGCTATATTTTTTTTTACATTTTTCTGAATAAAAATACTTTCAACGGCAGATTTCCTTTATGTGTTTAGTTTCAATCCACATGTATAAATACTTTCGAAAAAGCTAAAAAAAAATATTCCCCATGTTTATTTTTTAACAAAAAAAGCCTTTTTTTGAAATTTTAGTCAAATTTCATAAAAAAAAACCTTTAAAAAAAGGGCGTTTTTGGACCTTTTTAAAATTGGGAAAATTACATTTTTTAATGCCTTTAATGCATGAATCTTTTAATTTAGGGTTTCCCTTAACATTTACCAAAAAAAAAAGAATTTTTTAACAAAAAAAGAAAAAAATCGTGGGAAAAACGCGGGAAAAATCCTAAAAGGGGCAAAGTGGATAATTTTCCCTCCCCATGTTTTCAAGGGGAGTAAACAGGTTTTTATTCCGATAATAAGTTGTTTGCTGGGGATTCCTTTACATCAGTGTAGCTTTGTTATCGCAAATATTTTTTATCGTAGGTTATCTATTGCAGATGAGCTCAACCCCCTTTAAAATAGGGAAAAAAATATTTCATCATATAGGTAAAATAATACATGAACTAAAATTAAAGATTGCAAACAAACCATTAATGGGTTTTGATCGTTTTAAAACAGAACAAGAAAATTAGATAACCCCAAAAAATTTAAAAAAAAGTATGGGCTTAAAAAGTTTTATTGATTTTCCCATAAAAAGTTTATAAAATATTATATCATTTAATTTGAGGGCCAACACTCTTTTTCCGGAAATACTATTTGTATGTTTTAAAGGGGAAATTATAGTCAGAGGTTGAGAATTGTACAGCCCCCGGTTTGTCAAAAATTTTTTATTGAATTTATTGATTTTTTTTCCGCTTAGTTCGTTGCGAGTTATTTTTGTTTTACTGTACAAAAAACATAATAAAATGAAAAAAAACAAACAAAAAGTTGTGGGCTTTCCTTCATGTAAAAAATTAAAAATGTCCCCCCCTAAACTGGAGTCTTCAAAGCTTTGTATCAAATTTTTAAAAACGAGGGACGAAAAATTTTTTTGTTCTAGGGGGCATTAATTTTGGTTCCGTAATCCGTATATTTCCACGGAACCCAATATTTGCTTTTTACAAAAAATCAAATACACCTTTTAGCTGTTTTTGTTGACAAAAAAAAATGTATATTTTGCAGACCCACGCGTTGTGGGGTTGGTTTGCGGCATGCAGAGTGCGGCTTGGTATGGCGGAAACCAATTTGGACTGGGGGGGGCAGGTGCTTCAGGCGGTGCGCCTTGGGGGGGCCTTGGGGGGAAAAAAAAATTTGTGTAAATTTTTAAAGCTTTACATGCTTTTTTTTGAACAGAAACTGAAAATCTACTATTTTTTAGTTTTTATTTGATTATCAAGGTTCTTGTAAATAAAGGTATAATTTTTTTTTAATCGGGTTTTAAAGGGAAAAATTGGTTGTAGATTGTGAATTTAAGCGGGCGTTGGGGGCTGGCATAAAACCTTTTCACATTTTGGGGATTTTGACAAAACTTTCACAGGATTTTGTAATAAATTGCCCAAAAAACATTGTGGGTTTTTTTTATTTGAAATTTTTGGGGGAGTTATGCCCCTTTTTTTGCCCCCTGGCAAACGTGCTCAGGGGAGCTTTTTGATCGTCCTCGTGCACGTCAACTTTTATTTTAAAAGATTTCCTCCTAAATATGGGCAATTTCAATAAAACTTTCCAAAGACCCTTGGGGGGCCCCCTTTTAAATTTGTTCAAATGGTTCCCCTGGGGTTAATAAATGGCAAGGAGCAAAAATAGACAAAAAATTTCAATTTTAAAAACTTTTCGAAACCAAAAGGACAGAGCTTTGATATTTTTATGTAGCAAAATCTTTTGGGCTCTATCAAGTTTTTCAAATTAGGCCCCGGGGTCAAAAATTTGGGCCCCCCCGGGGGGCACTTTTTACAAAGGTTTATAGGGGAAAAATTTGAAAAACTTTTTCCGAAACCTTGGCCCCGACTAAATATTTTGGGATGTGCATTTTCTATGGACTTACCAAGTTGTTAAATATGGCCGGGTCAAAATTGGCCCCGCCGGGGGTCACTTTATTTCATGGTTTTAGGGAAAATTAGAAAAAAACTTTTTCCGAAACCCTATGGCCTAGAGCAAGATATTTTGGGATGCAGCTTGTTAATGGATCTCTAACAAAATTGTTCAAATTTGGCCCCCGGGGGCAAAATTGGCCCCCCCTGGGGGCACTTTCTTTAACAAGGCTAATATTTGGAAAAAATCAAGAAAAAACTTCTCTCTGAAACCCCTATGCATGAGCTTTGATATTTGGGATGTAGCATTTTCTGTGGATCTCTACCCAAATTTGTTCAAATTTGGGCCCGGGGCAAAATTGACCCCCCCCTGGGGGGCACTTTCTTTAAAATAGGCAAATAGGATTACTTAGAAAAATTTTTTTTCTGGAACCTTAGGCGGGAGTTTGATATTTGGCATGTAGCATTTTTAATGATCTTACCAAATTTTTAAATTTTAATGGCCCTTGGGGTCAAAAATTCCCGCCGGGGGGAATTTTTTCAAATAGGCTAAAAAAGGAAAAATCTAGAAAATTTTTTTTCCCTTCTGAAAAACATTCCCCAAGCTTACTTCTTTTGTAACTTTATGGTGGGGCATTTTATTTTACTCAGGGGGCGGGTTAGGCCCCCGGCTTTGTTAAATTTTTTTAAAAAAATTACTGAATATCTTTCAAAAAATTTTTTTTAAGGGGTTTTGATCAAAATCCACAGGGTTGTTGTTTTAAGTATCCCGTTCAAAAGTAGGATTGGGATTCGCTTTTTTAAAAGAGTTTTCCCTTTTTGTCAATTTTTTTTTTGAGCGCAACACATCCTAATTATCAAGGAAATTTGACCAAAATTTTTTTAGGATTGTTATCATGTCCTTAGTGCGTATTTTGGGGGTTTTGGGGTTCAATTATTTTTTAAGGGTTTAGATTATTGAGAAGTTTCCGGACAATAATTTTGATAAGGATTGAAATTTATGTTTAGTTTAATCAAGGTCAAGGTCACTGTTGTAAAAAAAATAGAAAACTTTTTTGGTGTATTTTAAACTTTCTGTAACCGGGTCGAATTCCCCAACAACACATGTGTTAAGAAATACTTAAATACTTTTGTGCAAATCCCTCTTTTTGTTTCTCTTTTAAAAATACCCCAAAAACCTAACCGAAAAAATTTTAAATATATGCCATGGACATTTTTACTTAATGATTAACAAATTTTTTTTAAAATTTAAGTATACGCTCCAAATACGTTTATTACTAATAGACAAAAAAGGAAAACTTAGTCCGGGGAATTTCCCTTAAACTTGCATGATTTAGAGAATAACATTAGAAACAAATTTTGGAACAAAGAGGGCAACTTTTACTTTTTAAAACTATTGCCCTTGAAAATGACGAAAAGAGCGAAAAAAAAAAAAACAAAAAAAAAAACAAAAAACTCATTTTAGGGGAGATAATCGAAAAGTAAAATGGTGACCCCCAATTTTTTCCCCCATAAATTTGTTTTTGTGTAATTCTCATAAACATGCAAAATTTAGGGTAATTCTAATGGCTGTTTAATTTTCCTTCTTTGTTATATAGTGGTCACGAAAGTCTTTGAATTTGGGTTTTAAATTTTAAAAAGAGAAAAAAAAATGATGAAATTGCCCCCCCGTACTTTTAAGGGACAAGTATCAATACGCAAGTTGTTGATGGAATTTTAGCCAATGTAAAAATTTAAAATATAAATTAAACTAGTGCTCAGCTTTAGGGAGAGAGAGGGGGGGGGGGGATAAAAAAGGACACCGAGAAGTGTTTATTT
>CM037786.1:56545183-56595183 GCA_021229015.1 Solen grandis | reverse complement strand
TGTATCATTCAGTTGCCGCAATCCTTCGTTGATGTAGTCAATTTTTATTCATAATGACGATCGATCCTCCCTTATCTGCAACTTTTATGATTATGTCGTTATTTTGTAAGTTTTCTAGAGCTTTATATTCTTGCTCTGTTAGGTTATTTGTAGGGTAAATAGGATTTGCTTTCAAAATTTCATGTTTGGTAATGGTGAGATAAGTATCTAGAAAAGGTGGAACTTTCCTTGAAGGGTGTTGGTTGTTCATTATCCTTCTCATGAAATTGACAAGTTAGTCGTAGTCTTCTTTCGAATATAAGTACATCCCTGTTCATTTATATGTTATTGTAAGATTGTGGTGTTGGACAGAAAGATAATCCTTTGCTTAAAATAAGTCTTTCATTAATCCCCCGCCGGGGGAGGGGGGTTATAGGAATGGCCTTCGTCCGTCCGTCTGTCTGTTCGTCCGTAACGTCCGCTCCATATCTCCTATACCGCTTGAAGGATTTTCGTGAAACTTGCCTCAAATGTAAACCTAGTTGAGACGATGTGCAGAACACAGGTGGCAGCCATGTAGGCTCAAGGTCACACTAGAAGCTTATGTGTTTGAACCTTCAATTTCCATTTCAATTTCGTGTCCACTCCATATCTCCTATACCCCTTTTAGTTTTTTTCATGAATCTTGCCTCAAATATATATCAAATTGAGATGATGTGCAGAACATAGGTTGCAGTCATGTTGGCTCAAGGTTAAGGTCACACTTGAGGGTCATGTGTTTGAACCTTCTATTTCCTTACAATTTCATGTCCGCTCCATATCTCCTATACACCTTGAAGGATTTTAATGAAACTTGCCTCAATTATAAACCAAATTGAGGCAATGTGCAGAACACAGGTGACAGTCATGTTGGCTCAAGTTCAAGGTCACATTTGATGGTTCAGTGTTCATTCCTGGATATTTTTGTTTCCAAGCTATATTTTCTGAACAACGGAAAGTTTTTCATAAGTCAACTACATCAAAATGTTGGCAGAAGCAGGGCAATTTCCAGTAGAGGAAAAACATGTCTCCTCTGTCAGCGGTGGGGGATATAGCTGTTCTTTTGGACTGCCTTGTTTATATTGGGTCTATAGTTGGATAAGTTTGTTACATATGAGTCATAATTTCATAGGAGTAAGTTTCTTTCTTGTATATGCCTAGGTCTTAATCTCCATCTTGGCATATATCCAGTTTTCTGTTGAAAAGGTTATTGTTATTCTGCCGGTGTGGATTTAGTTGTTCTTTTATTTTTAGCTCACCTGAGCACAAAGTGCTCAAGGTGAGCTTTTGTGATCGCCCTTCGTCCGGCGTCCGTCGTCGTGCGTCGTCCGTCGTGCGTCGTCCGTCGTCCGTCGTCAACAATTTGCTTTAAACGACATCTTCTCTGAAACCACTGGATAGAATTTAATGAAACTTGGCAGGAATGTTCCTTGGGTGAGGCTCTACAAAAGTTGCTAAAATAAAGTTGATCCATGAAGAACTCTGGTTGCCATGGCAACAAAAAGAAAAATAATTTGAAAACTTTAAAAATCATCTCCTTCAAAACTACTGGCCAGATTTCAAAATAAATTGGTACAGATGTTCCTTGGGTCAACCTCTACCAAAGTTGCTAAAATTATTCCGATCCGTAAAAAAACATGGCCGCCAGGGGCGGGGCTTATTTGCCTTATATGTATATAGAGAAACCTTTAAACAACATCTCCTCTGAAACCACTGGACAGAATTTGATTAAACTTGGCAGGGATGATCCTTGGGTCAACCTTCACAAAAGTTGCTAAAATAAACTTGATCCATGTAGAACTCTGGTTGCCATGGCAACAAAAAGAAGAAAAAAATGAAAACTTTAAAAATCATCTTCTTCAAAACTACTGGCCAGATTTTAAAATAAATTGGTACAGATGTTCCTTGGGTCAACCTCTACCAAAGTTGCTAAAATTATTCCGATCCGTAAAAAAACATGGCCGCCAGGGGCGGGGCTTATTTGCCTTATATGTATATAGAGAAACCTTTAAACAACATCTTCTCTGAAACCACTGGACAGAATTTGATTAAACTTGGCAGGGATGATCCTTGGGTCAACCTTCACAAAAGTTGCTAAAATAAACTTGATCCATGTAGATCTCTGGTTGCCATGGCAACAAAAAGAAAAAAAATTGAAAACTTTAAAAATCATCTTCTTCAAAACTACTGGCCAGATTTTGAAATAAATTGGTACAGATGTTCCTTGGGTCAATCTCTACCAAAGTTGCTAAAATTATTCCGATCCGTAAAAAAACATGGCCGCCAGGGGCGGGGCTTATTTGCCTTATATGTATATAGAGAAACCTTTAAACAACATCTTCTCTGAAACCACTGGACAGAATTTGATTAAACTTGGCAGGGATGATCCTTGGGTCAACCTTCACAAAAGTTGCTAAAATAAAGTTGATCCATGTAGAACTCTGGTTGCCATGGCAACAAAAAGAAAAAAAAATGAAAACTTTAAAAATCATCTTCTTCAAAACTACTGGCCAGATTTTAAAATAAATTGGTACAGATGTTCCTTGGGTCAACCTCTACCAAAGTTGCTAAAAATTTTCCGATCCGTAAAAAACATGGCCGCCAGGGGCGGGGCTTATTTGCCTTATATGTATATAGGGAAAACTTTAATCAACATTTCCTCTGAAACCACTGGAAAGAATTTGATTAAATTTGGCAGGAATGATCCTTGGGACAACCTTCACAAAAGTTGCTAAAATAAACTTGATCCATATAGAACTCTTGTTGCCATGGCAACAAAAAGAAAAAAAATATGAAAACTTTAAAAATCATCTTCTTCAAAGCTACTGGCCAGATTTTAAAATAAATTGGTACAGATGTTCCTTGGGTCAACCTATTTATCTCAGGTGAGCGATTTAGGGCCATCATGGGCCTCTTGTTTAGATCCTTCTTTACCGAGATAGTTATGTTTTCAATAATCTCAGATATAAGATCGATTTCATCAACGGTTGTATGTTCATGGAGGAATTTTTCAATATTGTTAATTTCTTCCTGCAATTTTGTTTTTCTAGTATTCCAGTAATTTAGAAGAATTTTAGTAAGTGTGTATCCAAAATGTATAAGTGCTTCTTCTCACTGGATTTGTAGAGTGGAGTCTTTTTAAAGTTTGTTCAAGTCATGGCTCTGTGGTCAAAATTGGTCCCACCTCAAGGGTCTCTTGGTTTTTAACTCACCAGAGCACAATGTGCTCAAGGTGAGCTATTATGATTACCTTGTGTCCATTGTCTGTCGTTGTCCGTCATCAACAATTTGCTTTAAATGACATCTCTGAAACCACTGAGTAGAAATTGATGGTACTTGGTATGGCTCATCCTTGGGTGAACCTCCTAAAAAATTAATAAAATAAACTTGACTGATGCAGAACTCTGGTTGCCATGGCAACCAACAGAATTTTTCTTTAAAGGCTTCAAAAATCTTCTCTGAAACCAGTGGTCGAAATTTAATTTCCTCTGGCACAAATGGTTACCTCATAGTTCTTTACCCATAATTGCTAAAATGAAGTTGATATCTTGAAAAATGAGGCCCCCACAGGGTTGGCTAATTTCCTTATACACAGTATATAGAAAATTACAAAATTCTTTTTCTATGAAGCCAGTGGTCAGAATTTCAGCACATATGGTCACCTCATGGCTGTCAATCAATATTGCTGAAATAAAATTGATCCCTTGAAAAAGGAGGCCCCTAGGGCTAGTTTCCTTAAAGTTGATCCCTTGAAAAATAAGTCACGTAGAAGGTTGCTTCTAATTTCCTTATATATTATAGAAAATCCTTCTCCTCTAGAACTAATGTTCAGAATTTATTCTTGTTTTGCACCAATGATTACCTAAAGGTTAATTGCGTAAGCATTTTGATACCTTGAAAATTTAGGCCTCAAGATGATTGACTAATTTAAGAATTCTTTTTATCTGAAACTTGAATCTGGTTGCTGCTTGAAGAAACCAGTTATATTCAGGGCACTTGAATCATTTTAAATATGGTGATGTACTCTGGTGAGCGATCTAGGGCAATATGGCCCTCTTGTATATAGACTAACATAAGAATTAAAAAAGATCTTCTGTTCCACAAGGCCTGGAGTTTTTAGCTCACTTCGTATTGTGATCCATCTTTGTCCATTGTCCACTTCTGCTTTAAACAACATTTCCTTCTAAAATGATGAGCAGATTTTGATAAAACTCAATAGGAATGGTTATTAGGTGGTACTGAGCAAAAATGGCTAAAATTGTTCCAATCCGCCAACCAAGATGGCCGCCAGAGCTAAAAATATAAAAATCTTAAAATCTCCTAGCTCCTAAACTGCTGAGCAGATTTTGATGAAACCCAGTAGAAGTAAACATTAGTTGATACTGCTCAAAAATAGCTAAAATCATTCAGGTCTGCCAACTAAAATGGCTGCCAGTGCTAAAAACAAAAAAACTTTCCCCTTAACCGATATTAAAACAAAGGATTGATTATTTGGTGATACTAAAAAAAAATAGAAAAATCTTCAAACAAAGATTTTGTTGAAACTCAATAGAAATGTTCCTTAGGTGATACTGCACAAAATAAGATTAAATCATTCTGGTCCGAAAAGTGTTGCATTTAAAAGTCATGTTTTATTGGTTGATAAATTAATCAATAACTTGTTTATGGCGGTTTGCTTTCCTATTTCCCCATGGCATAATATCATGTAGTGAAACTGAATAAGTCTGCTGGGGTTATTCGACGATGCCAACCATGATGCCATCAGGGCTAAAAATAGAAAAATCTTTAACAAACATATCCTAAACCACAGAGCAGATTTTGATATCTTGAAGAGAACATGATTACTCAGTATCAAATCCAGTTGTCCATATCAACATATTTATCAGAGAGTTTTGACCCATTGCTTCTTAATTACTATTTATTAAATGTAAGTTTTTTTCTTTCTTAAGCATTTTCTCTCAAGCAGTTGAAATCAGGGGAGCAATTTAGGGCCATCATGGCCTTCTTGTTACATTTGATGTGTAACATGGCATAGTGGACCTCTACCTAGTTTGTTCAAATTATGCCCTTGGGGTTAAAATTGGCCTGCTCCAGGGGTCACTTGATTTTATATTGACTTGAAACCAGAAGATCATAGTTAGTGCACACCCCTATTTAGGGGTTAATATCCAAGGAAAAAGTTGATTTCCCACAGATAGTGCGTAGGCTTAATTTGTAAATCCATTGGTTGCCACTTTGGATTTACCACTTGTCTGCTTGATTAACCAATACATTCTACGTCCTGAGTATAGTTTACACTTGGTTTACTGTGGGTGACTGTATTCAGTTACCTCTTTCATATATGCACGGTGGACAGTTTTATTTTTTTTGTTATTTTGTTTATGGTAATTGACAAAATGTGTGACAGTCAGAGGCGAGAGGCATTGGTTGGATTTATTTCAGACAATTGCAGGAGGAAACAAAAATTGACCAATAATGTTATCAAGTTACCACATTCTTATTAAACTTAATTTAAATGACATCTCCCCTTAAACTACTGGGCCAATTTTCATTAAACTTTACAGGAATGTTCCTTTATTGGACCTCTTACAAAGCTGTTCAAAGAATTTAATTCCATGCCAAAATCTTGTTGCCATGGCAACTAAAAGAGGGTAAATGTGAAAAATTAAAATATCTTCTCCAAAAGTACTATCTGGATTTTAAGTATTTTTGCACAGATGTTCCTTTGGTCACTCTCTACCTAGATTGTTCAAATTATTTGGATCAGTCAAAAAAATGGCTGCCAGAGGGCGGAGCCAGTTTTTAGCTCACCTGAGCACAATGTGCTCATGGTGAACTATTAGGATCACCCTGCGTCCGTTGTCATCTGTCGTCAACAATTTACTTTAAATGACATCTCTGAAACTACTGGACAGAATTTGATCTTGGCAGGGATGATCCTTGGGTGAACCTTCACAAAAGTTGCTGAAATAAACTTGATCCATGTAGAACTCTGGTTGCCCTGGCAACAGAAAGAAAGAGAAAAAAAAACACTTCAAAATCATCTCTTTTAAAACTACTGGCCAGATTTCAAAATGTTTTGGTACAGATGTTCCTTGGGTAACTATTAACCAAGAGAGCTAAAATTTTCCGATCCGTAAAACAACATGGCCACCAGGGGCGGGGCTAATTTGCCTAATATGTATATAGTATGAGCTGAAAACAGATAACAGATGTTTCTTGGGTAACCCTCAACTAAAATTGCTAAAATCATTCCAATCCATAAAAAAACATGGCCGTCGTAGGCGGAGCTAATTTGCCTTAGTGAAAACTATAGAGACCTGTTATCCAAAACTGCAGGCCAAATTTTAGAATTTTTTGGCACAAGTGTTCCTGGGTTACTCTACTTTTTTTTTTTTATGAATCTTCTTCTCTAAATATGTTGGTAAGAATTTAAGGTCTTCTCATCCTAATACCTAATAGCCATATTCCATATCTTGGCACTGGATGGTTTTATTTCTATGAAACTTTGTCACTTTGAAGACATTCAAAAATAAAAATATTTCGCCAAGGGTTTTTAATTTGGAGAAGATAATTTGCATATGAGTTAACATGAATTTGACTTATGAGAAAAACTCAGCTCATGGTATAAAGATGCATTTTATGATTTTGTATCAACTTTCATGAAAAAAAAAATCTAAACTACCATAGGAAAATGGAGAATTTTTTTTTTTTTTCTTTTTTTTTTTAGTATTCAGGGGAGATAAATTATGATAATGAAATAATCAAGGGGAGGAATAAAAGAACTTCTGTCATCTATCATAACATGGCAATTTTCCCCCAGGATTATTTTTCCCCTATGATGACCATTTATTTGACACTTTAAAAGCTTATGTACATGTGTATTATTAAGTTATATGCATTGCTTTCATGGAATTGATAGCTATTAGGATGGGAAGACCTTAATTTCTGTAACCCAAAGATAAGGCACAACTAAAGTTCATCTTCAATATGTTT
The DNA here is from genome assembly GCA_021229015.1 of Solen grandis. Lineage (NCBI taxonomy): Eukaryota > Metazoa > Mollusca > Bivalvia > Adapedonta > Solenidae > Solen > Solen grandis. The sequence continues at coordinate 56,588,169 of CM037786.1, read as the reverse complement.
ATTGACCCACAGTGCAGAATAAAACAGAGAGAGAAAAAAAGAGCAAGTAATGTATAAAACAAATTGTTAGATACATAATTATCCAAACAATCCAAAATAATTGAAAATTTAAACGAGACTTACCTTGGTTAAGTTGATGTTTGAATGAAATTCTATGAGTCATAGACTCACTGAGGGCTTAAATGAGATTGCTTTGCGCATGTGCAGTTCAGCCTTAGAAGAATTTTGTCATTATAAATAAAATGAAAAAATATATAATCCTTGTTAAAAACTAAGTTGGGAGGGCGGGCGGCATTTAAGCCCTCAGTGAGTCTATGTCTCATAGAATTTCATTCAAACATCAACTTAACCAAGGTAAGTCTCGTTTAAATTTTCAATTCTATTTCGTCATACTCACTATCGGTCTCAAATGAGATTTCAAAGCTATAATGACAAAATAATTAATCCATACCAAAATAAATTACCGTAGTTTGCCCTACTTCAAGATAGCCTGATCAAATTCAGAATCCTTCTTGACCTCCAACGAGTAATATTTCTGGAATGTAAAGTGAGATGTCCATCCAGCACGTTCCATAATGGTTGAGATCGGTACATTATTGTCCCTAGCTTTAGATGTCACTGCACTCCTTACACTATGGGCACTGAAGACGTTGACATCTATCCCTGACCTCACCATCACTGTTTTTATCCAACGCGACACTGTGTCTCTTGTTACTTCGTTATATGGTTTAATGTAACTCAACAACAATCTATGTTTATTTGCCCTTAATGATTTAGTTCTTGCTAAATATTCTTTTAAAACTGTATAACAACACAACCTCCTATCTGGAGGATAACATTTCAATTTTAACACTGTACAATCAAAGCCTGGTCTGCTTTGTTTTATTAACGAATCAAACTGAAATATAAACTGTGATGTTTCTTTTATCATATTATTTACAGACAACAAATGCACAGTCTAATTCGAGCTGCATGTGTCAATGCTATCAACATAACCAGCTTAAGTGTCAGATCCTTTAAAGTCAAATATTTAACTGGAGACAGAGACTTTAAAAACATTAGGACTTTCCCAACGTCCCATGTCATCGTATATCTTGGTTTTGTTGGCCTCAAGTTGAACACACCTCTCATAAACCTGACTGTAAGTGGGTGTGATCCTGCTGGGTAATTTTCAGTTTTTAAAATAGATGACAATGCTCCCCTTGCTGTGTTTAATGCACTATATCCAAGACCTTGTTCATAAAGAGCTGTCAAGAAATGAATAACTTCTTTCACAGGCACTGAAAACTTATCAACCTGCCGTTCACTGCAGTACTGAAACCATCTTGATAAATACGTTTTATATTGTTTTTTAATTCCTGATCGCCATGAAGACATGAATATGTCAGTTGCCGCTGTAGAAAAACCTTGACTTCTGAATGATTCCCGGACACTAAACAAGCAATCATGACTAGATTCTTTGACAGAGGATGCACAACATCCATGTGTGATAGATAAAGTATTTCCTTTGATTTTGGAAGAATTATTGGAGCATGAATCAGTAGCCTCATTAGTTTCGTAAACCAAATCTGTGTCGGCCATAGAGGAGCTATAATCAGACACTTGGCTCTGTCTTCTGTGACTTTCTGCAGACATCGCCCCATCAGACTGAAAGGTGGAAAAACATAAGCACAATTAAATACTTTCCAATCAATAGGAAATGCATCTACAAAAGAGGCATTCGGATCAGGCTTCCATGAGCAGAACTGAGGAACTTTGGCATTTAATCTCGATGCAAATAAATCAATATCTGGTTTTCCAAATTTCCTAGTCAATTCATCAAAAACTGAATGGTCCAGTGACCATTCAATCCTATCATTGAACTTCCTGGATGGGGAGTCTGCTAAATTTAATTTTCCAGCAATATGTGCACATGTGACCCAGATATTCCTCTCAATACACCATAACCAAATATCCTTAGCCACTTCATTACATTTTTCTGACTTAATACCTCCCATGTTTGAAATATAAGAAACTGCTGTTGAACTATCTGAGAGGATTTGCACGTGTTTGCCAATAATTTTAGCTGAGAGAGCTTTAAGTGCCAGCATTATAGCCTTAAGCTCAAGAACGTTAATATGACCATCCTTCTCCTGATCAGTCCATCGACCACCTATTTTTAATTAGTCCCCTACCGGTGTTTACACCGGAGGGGACTATAGGTTTGCCCTCCGTCTGTCCGTCCGTCCGTCTGTCCGTCTGTCCGTCCGTCTGTCCGCTCAAATCTGGATCCCGCGATAACTTAATAACTAAGGAAGCTAACTTGATGAAACTTGCTATATGACTAGATGGCAATGTGTAGATTATGCACGTCATTTTATTTTTGTTCTTCGACTAAAATTGTGGTTGCTATGGTAACGGAAATAGTGAAAATATGGCAAAAATGGGATCCCGCGATAACTAAGCAAGCTAACTTGATGAAACTTGGTATATGACTAGATGGCAATGTGTAGATTATGCACTTCATTTATTTTTGTTTGTTCTTCGACTAAAATTGTGGTTGCTATGGTAACGGAAATAGTGAAAATATGGCAAAAATGGGATCCCGCGATAACTAAGCAAGCTAACTTGATGAAACTTGGTATATGACTAGATGGCAATGTGTAGATTATGCACGTCATTTTATTTTTGTTCTTCGACTAAAATTGTGGTTGCTATGGTAACGGAAATAGTGAAAATATGGCAAAAAAATGGGTTCCCGCGATAACTTAGCAAGCAAACTTGATGAAACTTGGTATATGACTAGATGGCAATGTGTAGATTATGCACGTCATTTTATTTTTGTTCTTCGACTAAAATTGTGGTTGCTATGGTAACGGAAATAGTGAAAATATGGCAAAAAATGGGATTGATTACCATATTGAGTCAAGGTGGAGCCGGTAGGGGACTTTATGTGTTGCATACAACACCAGTTACTTGTTCTTCAAGAACAGCCCCCCATCCAGTTAAAGAAGCATCAGTGTGAATAGATATATCAGGATTGCCGTGACTGATGAGTCTATATTGATCATCAATGTTCTTGATCCACCAATTTAGGTCACTTTTCATGCTATCACAAATCAGCATTTTTTGTTCAAAATCCCCATGATTTAGTGCCAAAGCGACAGATTTGCTTTTTTCCAAATTCCTATAATATAGCTGGCCAAACTGAACAGCTGAGAAAGCAGCAACTAATAACCCTATAACCTTGGCAACCTGTCAAATTTTTGCTGATCCTAAAGATTGCAGACTTAAACATTCTGACTTAATTTTCTCTTACTTTTCTTGTGGCAGAAACACCTTCATCTGTTTTGAATCTATAATATTACCAAGAAAAACAATTCTTTTGGTTGGTATCATGACAGATTTTTCTAAATTAACAATGAAACCAACTCTCTCCATAAGAGTTTTTGTATCAGCAATGTTGTCAGAGCATTGTGAAAACGTATCTCCACATAGCAGGCTATCATCTATGAAGCCACTATTTATATGACCTTCACTACGCAATTTAGCAAAAATTGGTTTAAGCAATTTGGTAAACATCCTAGGCATGCATGGAAGACCATTTGGACATGCCGCAAATTGATAAAAAGTATTTTCCCAATAAAACCTAAAATATTTTTGCTGTTCTACAGCAATACTGACAGAATAGTAAGCGTGCCTCAAATCAATTGATCCCATGAATGTATCTTTGGAAATAAGGTTAAGTGTTTTCTCAAATGTATCCATTTTAAAATGTTGATAGGGAATATATTCATTTAATTTTTTAATTAAATGCCCTTCGTCCGTCCGTCCGTCCGTCAGTCCGTCCGTCAGTCCGTCAGTGTGTCCGAAACATTTTCGTGTCCGCTCCATATCTCATGAACGCTTGGATACATTTTCTTCAAACTCAGCTAAAGTGTTAACCTCATTGAGCTGATGTGCAGAAGGCATGAGGCGGTCACGCTGGCTCAAGGTCAAGGTCATACTTGAAGGTCAAATGTTATTTTCGTGTCCGCTCCATATCTCATGAACGCTTGGACACATTTTCTTCAAACTCGACTAAAATGTTAACCTCATTGAGCTGATGTGCAGAAGGCATGAGGCGGTCACGCTGGCTCAAGGTCAAGGTCATACTTGAAGGTCAAATGTTATTTTCGTGTCCGCTCCATATCTCATGAACGCTTGGACACATTTTCTTCAAACTCGGCTAAAATGTTAACCTCATTGAGCTGATGTGCAGAAGGTATGAGGCGGTCATGCTGGCTCAAGGTCAAGGTCATACTTGAAGGTCAAATGTTATTTTCATGTCCGCTCCATATCTCATGAACGCTTGGAACATTTTCTTCAAACTCGCTAAAATGTTAACCTCATGAGCTGATGTGCAGAGGCATGAGGCGGTCCGCTGGCTAAGGTAATTTCTTCAAACTCGCTAAAATGTTAACCTCATTGAGCTGATGTGCAGGAGGCATGAGGCGGTCACGCTGGCTTAAGGTCAAGGTCATCCTTGAAGGTCAAATGTTTAAGCCTCCACTTTTTCATGTCATCTCGATATCTCGTGATTTATTGTATTCGGTAAATAATAGTATGTCATTTTCACAATCATACAAATTATGTCATGATATATAAAGTTTTTAATTGAGTTACACATGTATTTTGTGGTTACCTAACACATCCTATACTTCATTGATGTTCACTTTTTGTACTGTTTCCCATGTAAAACTTGTCAGTAAACTTTTAATATATGTGCCTCCGAATTCTGAGATTCATACATAACTCCGGAAAGTTAAATTGTCTTAAACTGATCTTCTATGTCTGCTACAACCATGCCAGGTTAAGGTGAACATAATCCTATGACCAAACAAATTCTAATATTTGGTCAGCGGCGGGGGATATAGCTGTCCTTTGGACTGCCTTGTTCAAATTTAAAATCACGCGATATTCCCCATTCTTTTTTGGTCTTACAAAGACAGGTGAAATGAACTGGCCAGTTTCATACTGAACCTTTTTAATGACCTCCATTTCTAGGAGTTTTTCTATCTCTTTAGCAATTATTCCTGAGTCCCGGCTATTGAAATGGGATTGGCATGGTACATTTTCATTTTCAACTGAATAGAAGTTCTTAATAAATTCAATATGGAAATTTCCCACCATGTCTAAAATCTTGGGATCATTTGTTATCTTCTGCCATTCATGAACAAAATGTTTAAGTCTACCAGCTTTTAATACAACAGTGCTTACCTTATTTTCTATTGTTTGAAATTTCGGCCCGACAGGCCCCTCCTTGGCTGGTTTTTTGGCAGGTTAAATGGGTTCAAGTATCCATAGCCTGTCTGGTATGGCCTTCCCCTGGCCTGCATTCCTCGGCCTCGGCCTCTAAAACGACCTCTTAGCCCCATTCTGCCTCGACTTTCCATAAAACCTCCTTTTTGAATTCTATTTCCCAGTTTGTTGCTATCTTCTATCTCTTTAGCTTGTTTGCTGACATCGTCACCAAATAATTCTGATGTAAAAGGCACTGAGTGATTGCACAAGTGTGCATACTCGTATTTCAATTCCGGTTTTAGGAAATCTTTTCTAGTCAGATTAATTTGCCTATTTGTATGACCCAATAAGGCCAGAACATTGTTACATCCATCAATCACTGGCGTCAATTCTTGGCAATCTTTTTCTGCTGCTGCCATGCTATTGACTGTTTTAGTCAGGATAGTTGCTGCCTTTATCACTGACAATTCAATAGTTTTTTGTCATTTAATCTTGCATTATGTGAGACTGCATCCCAAATCAGGCGGTTAGTTTTCACGACGGTCAGTCCCTCGCAATTTTCTGGCCTTGCATTATTTTCTTCTTTCACCAATTCATCGTATCTCTCTTCGTCAATTCCCTTATGGAACAGAACATTTAGAGCTAATGTAGGATCCACATCCTTATCGACATGTTCCATGGCATGGAACTTTTTTGACATCGAATCAAACCGACTCATTTCATTAGCACTATGTTTCGTCGACGAAGTCGGCGGGCAGCTAGAAGTTTGTACCGTGTCAAAAACACGATCCTCTATCTCACCTTCTTCACACCCATAATCCTCAAAAAATGGCTCCTCCTGAGCCCAACTCTCCATCGTAGCCATTCTAGTCGCTAGAGAGTCTACCTTTTCATTCTGTTTAATAACAGAGTCCTGAACCGATTTCAAAACTGTCAAAATGTCGGTATCGGCCGACGAATGTGAAGCAGAAGCCACTGCTGCACTTTTATTCGGCTTCTTTACCGGTTTATCATCCTTCTTTAAGGGTTTATCGTCCGATTTATCCTTACCACAGACTTTGTCCGCCATTATGATATAAGCGCCCGATTGCGCAACAGGAAAACACAAACACAATCCGTCCGATAGACGGCTGTAAAAATCACATCCGACAGAAAAGTGATGTTCAAACAAAAGACTAGGTATCTCCCAACAGGAGAAACACAATATTAATCGTTAATGCATAAATAAATCAGATAAAATCCAAAAAATATAATCCACATGAAATCTTTGCATTCAAGAACTGCGCAAACTACAAGCACTGAACTGCGCATGCGCAAAGCAATCTCATTTGAGACCGATAGTGAGTATGACGAAATAGAATTAATTCCAGTCAATTCACAATAAAATCAATCTACATCTTAAAAATATAATACACATATAAATAAAGCTCTTACCAGGTTGGTACTATAGTGATGACAAGCAATTCTTTTAAATAGCTGACAAATCTTCATATATGGAGACAACACCCTGACTTCTTAAAAAGTGCTTGTGCAGAGGATTGGGTGGGTTTATATAGGAGTTAAGTATCATGGGAAGGAAAGAAGAGGGAATGCTGGGAGAAATTTATTATTAGAATGACCACTCACTCACAGAACAGGTTTACCACCCAACACATACACATCAAAACAGTGAAATGGTCAGTGGTATGCATGAGTGGTTAGTATGAGTAAGATTCAGGGTTACCACAAGCTACAGGTAATTATATAGTGAAGACATAAACAGTAAACTGAACCAGGGTTACATTTCATTTAGCAAAAATGATCACATCATTACCCTCTACCGCAATTAAAACTGCTTAAACAAGAGCAAAGCTGATCTTTTGAAAATTTAGCTTCTAACGGATTATTTAGAAGAAAGTAAACTTACACAAACCCGATGGTAACATAAATGACTGTTATCTTGCCAAGGCTGACTTGGTATTGGACCACTATCTCCAGTTATGGTCCTTAAAGTTAAAAAATGTCATATTTAAATTTGTTTACATTCTAGCATCCACATTTATAAAGCAGTCTTGATCAGATGTATACATAATGTAAATACACCAAGGATTATTATGTCTTGTAAGGGAGTTATGGTCCATAATACTTAAGGTTGCCTTTATGCAGTGGTACTCAGGTGAGTGATACTGGGCCATCATGGCCCTCTTGTTTATTTTTATCATCTAACTTTATCAAGACTGTCTGACATGGTAACAGTAACTGTGACAAAGTGGTATCTGGGGGTATTCATCATCTTAAATGATAGTTCTTATTATAATGTATCTTGCATGGTTCAAGTGCAGCATATTCTTATTTGTGTACTTCAGGATGCTGGGAATGTGGGAGGAGGCCTTTCATGATCTTGGGAAAGGCTGCCAGATTGACTATGATGATGACACTAACGAGATGTTGAAACAAGTCAAACCAAATGTATGTAATTCTTGTATTGAGCATTCTTTTTTAACCTCACAGGCAGAGGTCTTGTACAGATATGAAAAAAAATAAGTCAAAGATCAAGATCCCAGATTCATTTTTTATGCTCACCAAAGGTGACGCATATAGTCGCCGCTTCGTCCGTCCGTCCGTCCATCCGTCCGTCCATCCGTCCGTCCGTTCGTCCGTCTCACTTTCCTTGTCCGGACTATTTCTCAGGAACTAATGGCTTGAATTCAACGAAACTTTATGGGAAGCTTTATTACCAAGAGGAGATGCGCATATCCTCAGCATGACCCGGTTCCTAAATTTTTCAAAGAGTTATGGCCCATTGAGTTTTCGGCCTATAGTACATATTGCATGATTCTTGTCCGGGCTATTTCTCAGGAACTAATGGCTTGATTTCAACAAAACTTTATGGGAAGCTTAATCACCAAGAGTAGATACACATATTGTTGGCGTGACCTGGTTCCTCAATTTTTAAGAGTTATGGCCCCTTCTTTTTGGTAGTTCATGTTGCATGATTCTTGTCCGGGCTATTTCTCAGGAACTAATGGCTTGAATTCAATGAAACTTTATGGGAAGCTTTATCACCAAGAGTAGATACGCATATCGTTGACGTGACCTGGTTCCTCAATTTTTAAGAGAGTTATGGCCCCTACTACCATGTTGTTGACTGATATTCATGTCATTTGCCTAATTTAACAGGAGATATCATTTAAACAAAACCCCACAAAATTCAATATGCTAGTAAAACAAATCATTCAGCAATTGTTGTTTAGGCCATTATACACTATTTCAAAAATCCAGTCATATGTCAAGAGTGTTGGTTAACCTCTTTGATTTGAGCACACATTGAAATGTATGACTTAATTTTCAGTAGTATAAAAACTTAAAAAAAATCAATGAAAGATCTGATGAGTAACACATATTATCATATTAAATAGTAAACTGTTACTAAGTCTCCAAATTAGAGTTGGTAAAACATCTCATCTGATGAGGAGAATAGATATGATTTAGGGATGGGGATTTCAACAGCTTTGAGCTGAAAGGTCCTAAGTAAAATTTTGGGGGTAGGGCCTGACCCCTGTGTGATCTTGGGGGACACCAAAGTATTTACCATTTTATCTTCTGTCTCATCAAAAGGAACAAGAATATATAATATGGTTTACTGTTTAGAGAGTTAAGAGCTTTTTTTACCTTTTTTTATGCTCACTGAAGGTGACGCATATAGTCGCCGCTTTGTCCGTCCGTTCGTTCGTTCGTCCGTCACACTTTCCTTGTCCGGACTATTTCTCAGGAACTAACGGCTTGATTTCAACAAAACTTTTTATGTGAAGCTTTATTACCAAGAGGAGATGCGCATTACCTGGATTCTATATATGATAAGCATGTGCTGATCCCATTCCAGTCCTTAACATATCCTCCCACCCATTGACCAAGGCCTTATTTGTAATAATGACGTTCTTCGGGGAGCATCTGTCAGTTCTACTGACTTCCTTGTTGTATGTATGTAGTAGTTGGATTCACAAGCGTAAAAGAAACAATCATGCGTCAAAATCTGGGTGCTACTAGTAACATAGTCTTTGTATACATGTAGGTTTTGCATACTGAATAACTCCAATGTTTATCTAAATCCTTTGAAACTTCATAGGCTGTACCTTTATGCTTCTCGAATGTTTTTAGCTCACAAAAGCACAACTTTCTCATGGTGAGCTGTTAGGATCACCCTGAGTCTGTCGTCCATCGTCTTCAACAATTTGCTCTAATGACATCTCCTCTGAAGCCGCTGGACTGAATTTAATTAAACTTGGCAGGGATGATCCTTGGGTGATCCTTCACAAAAGTTGCTAAAATAAACTTGATCCATGTAGAACTCTGGTTGCCATGGCAACGGAAAGAAAGAAAAAAGAAAACTTCAAAAATCATCTCTTTGAAACCTACTGGCCAAATTTCAAAATGTTTTAGTTACAGATGTTCCTTGGGTAACCCTCTACCAAGATTGTGAAAATTATACCGATCCGTAAAAAAACAAAGCTGCCTGGAGCAGGACTAATTTGCCCTATATGCATACAAACAATAAAATGAATAAGTCATAATTTGCATGGAGCACTCAGAACTGGTTCTACTCAGGAGCTTGTTTCTCTTGTTAAATGGTGAAGAAAATCTCTAAATTCCATATCATTACATGTATAGTTTGCTTATAATATTTCTTTGATTGAATGTTTTCTTTCATGTCTGTACATTTATGCATGTATGTATATATTTAATTTAAAGTGAATAAACAACATAATTGTATGTCATAACACTAGATGCCTGCCATACCTTCTTATCAGCAAGCACAGCATGTGTTTATTTTAATCGGATATGTGTTTCTTCTATTCTTGAACAATATATCATTATTAAAAATATTTTTTATGCCCCTGAAGTTGGGCATATCCTTTGCGCACCTGTAGCATATTGAAATGGGTAAAAAATGTGTTGCCTCAGAAACGGGCCAATCTTTACAGTGATGCCTCTAGCGTATTGAAATGGCCAATCTTAACAGTGAATGCCTTTAACGTATTTAAATAGGTTAGTTTTTTCTCTACTTAAAACCTGACCCAGTTTTAGCTATAACCCTGACAATAACTAATTTCCGAAAAATAATCGCCAATTTGATGTATTTAATTATACCCCCACAAATGAAATTTCGGGGGGTATATAGGAGTCACCCGGTCCGTCGGTCCGGCGGTTGGTCTACAAATATTTGGAGCATTTCTCCAAAACTACTGTACCTATGTTGATGAAACTTCATAGGTAGATAGACCTTGATGAGAGGAAGTGCAGTGCATAAGAACCATAACTCTGAGTATTTTTTATTGCCCTTTGTCTTTTTAATTTTTTTTTGTCCGGACCAAACCAAAGTGCAGTGCATAAGAACCATAACTCTACATGTTTTTTAAAGGTTTTCCCCTTTGTTAATTTTTGTCTTTTGATTTTGTCCGGAGCATTTCTCCAAAACTACTGTACTTATGTTGATCAAACTTCATATGTAGATAGACCTCATATGTAGATAGACCTTCATGAGAGGAAGTGCAGTGCCTAAGAACCATAACTCTGCATGTATTTTGAAAGGAGTTATTGCCCTTTGTCATTTTTAATCTTTTGATTTTGTCCGGACCATAACTCCAATACTAAAGTAGCTAGGTTGATGAAACTTCATATGTAGATTGATCTTGATGAGAGGAAGTGCAGTGCACAAGAACCATAACTCTGCATGTATTTTGAAAGGAGTTATTGCCCTTTGTCATTTTTAATCTTTTGATTTTGTCCGGAGCATAACTCCAATACTAAAGTAGCTAGGTTGATGAAACTTCATATGTAGATTGATCTTGATGAGAGGAAGTGCAGTGCATAAGAAAACCACAATGTAAATTCTTAAAGACAGGTTTTTGCAAACAATAAATATGGATGTGAACCATAATTAGACTGCATTTTTATTCTCCTCAGCTACAGATCTTGGGGGCAAATTGTTTTCTTCTGTGTGTCTGTATGTGTGTCTCTCTGTCTATCTGTCTGTCTGTCAAAACTTTTTAGCATTGTCCAAAACTTTTGAACCATTGCTCACACTAACTTTAAACCTTACATACATGTAGTCTTTCACTCACGCAAACTTTTGAAACTGTATTCCTACACATGACAGACTTCCGGTGTGGGTATTGATCACCTTTAGTGATAATTTTTTTTTTTGGTATGCTTATAAGCCCAAATCCTATGTGTGAACATTCGTTTTATGTGTCATGTGAATACATCCTGTGTCAAAGATGGGGGTGGGGGTATGAATCACCTTCAGTGATAGTTCTAGTTTAAAATGTTTTATTAAAATGACTTAAAATATAATTTGATATTTGGGTTATATAAGCATTTCCATTTGTTTGTATAAAGTTTCAGTTTTCTGAATGTATAGGATATAATTATTTTAATCAGAAAAAAATCAATAAAAAAGTAAATTTGCAAATTTTAATCAAAATTTCAAATTACCTGAAATTTTTAAATTAAATAAAATCTCTTTTAGCGAATTTGAATGTTTATTTTTATTACTGCTGTGGATTACCAATTGATAGATTATTAGAATAAACTATTTAAACTTATTGATTATATTGATTATCTTTGAGTTATTGATCATTATTGAATGTCCCATTTTACGCCTTTTTAAGCTACAGGTGTTTTGATATTTAACAAAAAGTGATTACATGCTTTACTGAACTACACACCTGTAATGTTGAAAAACGTAATTTTAACTATATTCAACGTTAATTTATTTTATATTATACGAAAATATTAAACATTCTTAAGCGTCTTGTATGTTGCACTATAGCCTTTACATTCCTTTTCATACGCTTCAGTAGTTCAATTGTGTCCACAAATGAAGTTTAGTATATTCAGTGCTGAAAAGCAGCGACAACCGGGAAAAACGTCTTTTGGTTGATTTTAACATTAAACGTTAAATCTCGCGTCTGGTTTTAAACCTGCAAAAAAGGCACCTGTCTCATAACATTGCAGCGAATCACTGTAAAGATTGGCCCGTTTCTGAGGCAACAATTTTTTACCTGTTTCAATGCGCTACAGGCATTCACTGAAAAGATTGGCCCGTTTCTTAAGCAACGACCTAGGGTCAAAGTTGGCCCAGGGGTCACTTGATTTTACAAAGGCTTATATAGGAAAAAAAAACAAGAAAAATCATCTTCAGAAATCACAAGGCCTGGAGTTTAGATATTTGGTGTGTAATATTGCCTTATGAACATCTATCAGGTTTGTTCAAATCATGGTCCTGGGGTCAAAATTGGCCCTGCCTCATGGGTCACTTGATTTTACATAGGCTTAAATAGGAAAATCTAGAAAAACCTTCTTGTCAGAAACCACAAGGCCTGGAGTTAAGATATTTGATGTGTAGCATTGCCTTATGGATATCTCCCAAGTTTGTTGAAAACATGGCCTTGAAGTCAAAATTAACTCCACCACAGGGGTCACTTGATTTAACCTAGACTTACATAAGAAAGATTTGTAGCTCACCTGAGCACGTAGTGCTCATGTGAGCTGTTAGGATCAATGACTGTTGTACACAATTATTTCAAATGATATCTCCGAAACCACTGGGCCAAATTTGATGAAAATAGCCTGGGATGTTCCTTGCATGAAGTTCTACCAAATTTGTTCAAATGGTTCTGGTCCATTGCATATCTGGGTCACAGAAGTTAAAGATAGATTTTTAAAGTGAAATCTTTAAAAATCTTCGTCTCAGAAACAACAAGGCCTGGTGTTTAGTTATTTGGTGTGTGGCATTGTCTTATGGGCCATTACCAAGTTTGTTCAAATCATGACTCTGGGGTTGAAATTGGCCCTGCCCCAGGGGTCACTTGATTTTACATAAACTTATTTTTTTATATTAGAAAAACTTGAAAAATCTTCCTGTCAGAAACAGTAAGGCCTGGAGTTTAGATATTTGGTGTGTAGCATTGTCTTGTGGGTCTCTACCAAGTTTGTGCAAATCATGACCCTGGGGTCAGAATTGGCCCTGCCCCAGGGGTCACTTGATTTTACATAGCCTTATGATACCAGGTGAGCAATCCAGGGCCATTATGGCCCTTTTGTTCAGACTTTATTTTTTTCCAGAGCATAAGTCAAAAAGTATTTGAGGTATCAACTTAGAACTTCATAAGTGGATAGATTTTTTTGAGGAGGAGTGCAGTGCACAAGAATGATAACTCTGTCTTTCATTATTTTTGAGTTATTGCCCTTTGTTATTTTTCAGGCTTAATTTTTGTCACAGTGACCTTGACATTTTACCTGGAGACCTCAAAATAGGGAAATTAGTAGGTCTTCACATGGGTTTCATATCTATAATCACTTCAAACATCAGTCTTCATTACAAAAATTTTCTTTTAAAAATGAAATATTCTACTCTCCAACACATCTTTTAAAGAGCAAACATTCGGCGGGGGATGGCCATGTCAACATTGCTCTTGTTATACTTATGATTCAGTAATGATAGGGATGGGATTGATTTTAGACTTCATAAACACAATCAGGGGCATCAGACTATTATCTAAGTCATTTTTGACTATGGGTATGTTAAGGGCAAGTATTGAAATAGATTTAACTTGATTTACCAACCAGCATTTCAGATAGTCAAGTGTGCTGTCTTGTGGACAGCTCTTGTTAGTTTTATGTACATAGTATGTGATTTTGTATGAGATAATGTGGATAGGTATGTATTATGTGGTATTGTAGCAGATATATGTAGCTAGGTATGTATTATGTGATATTATAAAGGATATATGTGGCTATTATGTATTATGAGGTAAGAGATACATGTGGATAGGTATGAATTATGTGGTATTGTAAGAGATGTAATTTTATGTGGCTAGGTAAGTATTATGTGGTATTGTAAGAGTTACATGTGGATAGGTATGTATTATGTCTTATTGTAACATATATGTGGCTAGGTATGTTTTTGTGGTATTGTAACTTATATATGGCTAGGTATATATTATGTAGTATTGTAACATATATATGTGACTAGGTATGTATCATGTGGTATTGTAAGAGATATATGTAACTAGGTATGTATTATGTGGTATTGTAAGAGATATATGTAACTAGGTATGTATTATGTGGTATTGTAAGAGATATATGTAACTAGGTATGTATTATGTGGTATTGTAAGAGATTATGTGACTAGGTATGTATTATGTGGTATTGTAAGAGATATGTGACTAGTTATGTATTATGTGGTATTGTAAGAGATATGTGACTAGGTATGTATTATGTGGTATTGTAAGAGATATGTGACTAGGTATGTAATTTTTGGTATTGTAAGAGATATATGTGACTAGTTATGTATTATGTTGTATTGTAACAGATATATGTGGCTTGGTATTATGTGTTATTGTAAGAGATACATGTGGCTAAGACTTTACACTCAAAAGAATCAACATATACAAACATAATAACATAGTCATGGTAAGTTTGTATTTGTCAGGACAAATGTTTTGGCTATTTCCTCGATGGGACAAGTGCATTTAAGAAATCAATTTTAGGCCCTGAAGCAATCTAGGATATAGTATTCCTTCTGAGTTCTTTGCTTCTTTTTTGCAGGCAATGAAAATTCAAGAACACAACAGAAAATATCAGAGGAAGCGAGAGGAGAAAGAGATGAGAGAGCGTAAAGAACGGATCAGGAAGGCACGTGAGGCACAGGAGAAGGCCAGACAGGTTTGTTGTGCATGTTGATGGCTGTATCTGCCATAGACAAGTGATGTATGATGCAGATTTGTTTTTAGTTTCTTTATTTTTGTGTGATATCAAGCTTTTGTTACTCAAAATGATTTTTTATGTGAGGCATTGTGTGAATTGGCCAGGGCCAGCATCTGTTTTAAATCAGTTGAGGTCATATTTAAGGAATTACTTTGGATACTCATGACTTATCAATACATTTTAGAGGATTGGTTGTCATTTAGGAGGGAGGAATAAATGTAACTATGATTGATTGGGTTTTCCTCTTTTTACCATCAATCAGTAATAAAATATAACAGTGGATACAACTCAACTGCTTTACTGCTTTGCTTTTAAGAAGATAAAGATTGTTTAGCTATACCATACTTTTATTTTCTGCTATAGTTATGTATACAATCAGGTTTTATGAAACTTTTCTAAAGGGTTGATTCTCTTGAGCTAAACTTACAGATTTTTAAAGGGCATTTTGTAACTGACATATTTTTCTAAAATTTTGCACATAAGTAACTTTATAACTGAAAGTTATACAAATTAAAAATAGGGAGTCCCCGTGCTCGTTTTAGAGATTTAGCAGATGGTAAAACATCACTGATTGCTAAAATTTGTAGAAAAAAATCAAAGCATAAAAAAATTGGAAAAATTGCATTCTCAATACTTAGAATATATATCAAAATAATATTTTCAGAATAATTTTTTTCTTAATTTGTAACTTAGAATGTGCTTTATTAGTTACAGGTGAAAATATTGTCAAATGTGCATGGAAAATGCACCATGAGCAAAAATAGCCATTGTGTCTGGACTAAAATATAAACAAAAACTACCAAAAAGCTATGAAATTTTATATGTAATTTTCTTGATAAAAAAAAAGTTTAATTGACAGATTTCCTATATTTTTAGCTCACCTGAGCAAAGCTCAGGGTGCGCTATTGTGATCCCGTGAGCGTACGTCGTGCGGCGTCAACAGTTTTTAGTGTTTACACTCTATCACCTTTATTTCTTAAGCAATCATCTTCAAACTTTAAGAAAATGTTTATGACCATAATGTCTCGATTGAGTTCGGTTATGGCTGAGATCCGTCAATTAGGTCAGGAGTTATGCCCCTTTTAATATTAAAAAAATGCAAGATTTCACTTTGTTTACACTCTAGCATCTGCATCTTTTGAGCAATCATCTTCAAACGTTATGGCAAATGCTTATGACCATAAGGTCTCGATTGAGTTTGATTATGGCTAAGATCCGTCAACTAGGTCAGGAGTTAAGCCCCTTTTAATATAAAAAAATGCCAGACTTCACTTTTACACTCTAGCATCTTCATCTTTTGAGCAATCATCTTCAAACTTTATGACAATGTTTATAACCATAATGTCTCAATTGAGTTTGATTATGGCTGAGATCGGTCAATTAGGTCAGGAGTTAAGCCCCTTTTGATATAAAAAAAAGCCAGATTTCACTTTGATTACTCTCTAGCATCTTCATTTTTTAGCAATCTTTTTTAAACTTTAAGACAATGTTTATGCCCATAATTTCACAATGGGGTTCAATTATAACTGATATTGACAAGTTAATTTAGGAGTTTTGCCCTTTTCACCATAAAAAAAGCCAGATTTCACTTTTACACTCTAGCATTTTTATTTCTTAAGCAATCATCTTTCTCAGGTGAGCGATAAAGGGCCATCTTGGCCCTCTTGTTTCAGATTCGATCCTCTTATTTTATATAAAGGCTTTCTGACAAAGTAAAAGAAAATATAGCTCACCACATCTGTTTTTTAATTTAAATAGATTTTTTTTATTGAAAATTTGCATGAAAACACTAAAATGTGACTTTTTTGGACCTGCAACTTTTGGCAAATATACTTTTATTCATGTTTTTATGCCCCCACCAAACATTGGGGGGGGGGGGACATATAGATTTGCCTTTATCTGTTCATACATATATCTGTCCATCCGTCTGTCCATCCCAAAGTCCAACTCCAAACTTGACTTGAAAATTCATGGCTATATTATTCAGGACATGAGCATGCGCACCTGGGTATTTTCGTCGAACTATTGTTAAAGTTGACACAAGTTATTTTATGCTTGTGACGTACGTATCTCTGAAAGTATTTGGACTACTTACTTGAAACTTCATAGATATATTATTCAGGAAATGAACTTATGCACCTGGGTATTTTATTGAACCTAGTTGAGATTATGGCCTTTGTTTTTGAAAAATATGAAATTTTATGCTTGTGATGCATGTAATTCTGAAAGTATTTGTACTACAGACTTAAGACTTCATGGATATATTATTCAGAATATGAACATGTGCATCTGGGTATTTTCATTGAACCACCTTTGAGGTTGATTGAGTTATGGGCCTTTGTTTCTCAAAAATTAATCTGAAAGTATTTGTACTATAGACGTGAAACTTCATTGATATGTTATTCGGGACATGAACATGTGCACCTGGGTATTTTTATTGAACCTTCGTTGAAGTTGACAGATTTATGGGCCTTATGTAATTTTATGCTTGTGATGCACCTAACTCTGAAAGTATTTTTGTACTACAGACTTTAAGCTTCACGGTATATTATTCAGGACATGACTTGTGCACCTGGATGTTGGCCTCTGTTTTGGAAAATGCGACAGGTGGAGGCATCTGTTTCCACTATACACATTTCCAGTTAATACAAGAATCATAAAATTTCAGGGCTTTTTTCAGGTATCCCATGGGGCCGAATATAGGCCCCATTCCCAATGCTATTTAGGTACATTTTTTCCCAATCAAGGAAAAAAATCCCATAGCCAAGAAATATTTTTTAATTTACAAATATGTACCATGTAAATCACTGTAAAATCAGTTTTGTTTACATTAACAATTCTCATAGGTAAAATTATTGCACATACAGTATAGTTTAGTCTACATTCATTAATTGCATTGTAAATTGAATAAAACTGAAGGTTCTTGATGAAAAAAAAAATATGATGCTTTTCAGTTTCATTGAGTCAATGATTTTATCTCTAATTTGCCAATTTTACCGATATATAAAATTCCCAAATTCGGCAGGGGCCTTTTTCCCAAATAACCTGAAAAAAGCCCTGAATTTTTATTTTTTTTAATTTTTTTTAAATAAATGAGAAATTAAAAAAAACAAACAAAAAAAACACACTGGAATGTCCTTAAACAATTTTTGGAACACTTGAGTTGTACTTGATGCAAGTTTTACTTGCAGCTTAAATCAGGTTAATTATGATGTTACCTTTGGTCTGATGTTTCACCATTTCATTTTATTTTAAGTTGCACAATAAACTCTTTTGTACATATTAGAACATGTTCTGTTTTGAAATGATTAAAATGTGTATCAAAAACTTAATCAGTGATTATCATTTCATATTTTTATATGACGCTGGAGGCGGTCGTATATTGGCATTATCTTCTCCGTCGGTACGTCCGTCCATACATCAATTTTGTGAATGCAACCCCCCTTAAGTTTCTGGTCGTATCTTTTCAAAACTAAGTCAATGTCATTACTATAATGGGTAGATGAGTATGAAGCGGCGATATTACGGTTCATTGATTTTTGCATGAGTTTTGTCCCTTGAAACTTCTTCTCTGTAGCTGATTGATATTGCAGCCTTGTGAACGCAACTCCTCCTAAGTTTCTGACCATATCTTCCAAAACTTTGTCAATGTCATTACTATAATGGGTAGATGTGCATGAAGCAGTAATTTTCTGGTTCATTGATTTTTAGCTTGACTATTCAAAGAATATGAGAGCTATTGTAGTTGCCCTTGCGTTGGCGTTGCAGACTTTGGTTAAAGTTTTGCATGCAAGTTACTATCAACCTAATATCTCAATAACCATTTATGGTATTGACTTGAAAGTTTATAAATATGTTTAGGGGCATCAGACAACCAAGGTAGATAACTCTTAATTGAATATATTACAAGTTATGGCCCCTTTTCAACTTAGCAATTTTGGTTAAAGTTTTGCATGCAAGGTACTTTCATGCTTATATCTCAGTATCCAGGCATGCAATTGATTTAAAACATCTTTAATACGTTTAGGGATATCATACTATCAAGGTAGATATCATACTATCAAGGTAGATAATGTTTGATGGAATATATAACAAGTTATGGCCCCCTTTTAACTTTTAAATTATGGTCATATTTTTGCATTCAAGCTACTGTCCAGCTTATATCTCAGAAATTGCTTGTGGAATTGACAAGAAAGTTAAGGTGTGTCTTCAGGGGCATCAGAAAACCAAGGAAGATAACTTTTGGACTGAATATATGCAAATTACGGCCCTTTTTTAACTTGGATTTTTTGTTAGTTTTGCATGCACAGTGTAATTTTGCTTATGTCTCAGTAACTAGGCATAGGATTGATTTTAGTCTCCAAAAAAATATTAAGGGGCATCAGACTATCAAGGTATGTCATTTCTTTTTTACTATTATTATGTACAGGGTATGTGAAGAGTAAGAGAAATAGATTTCGTTTGATTTACCAACAAGCATTTTGAAAAGTCGAGCGTGCTGTCCTCTGACAGCTCTTGTTGCAAGAGTTATCTCCCTTGAAACTTCGTCTCTGTAGCTGATTGATATTGCAGCCTTGAAGACGCAACTCCTGCTACGTTTCTGACTGAATCTCTTGAAAACTTATTCAATATCATTACTATAAAGGGTAGATATGCATGAAGTGTCAATTTTCCGGTTCATTGGTTTCTCTGTAGCTGATTGATATTGCAGCCTTGTGAATGCAACTTCTCCGGAGTTTCTGAACAAATCTTTATGAAACTTGGTCAATGTCATAACTATAATAGGTAGATGTGCATGAGTTAAGGATTTTCCAGTTCAGCATTTTAGCTCACCTGAGCACTTGTGCTCAGGGTGAGCTTTTGTGATCGCCTTTTGTCCGTCATGCGTCGTCCGTTATCAACAATTGCTTGTGAACACTCTAGAGGCCACAATTTTGGCCCAATCTTCATGAAATTTGATCAGGGTGTTTGTCTACAATATATATCTTGGATGAGTTCGAAATTGGGTCATGTGGGGTCAAAAACTAGGTCACCAGAGCAAATTTAAGAAAAATCTTGTGAACACTCTAGAAGCCTACATTTTTGTCCCAGTCTTTATTAAACTTGATATGAATGATGACTGCATGAATTCCCAGTTGAGTGCAAATTCAGGTAGATTCAAAATGTAAGTCACTTAGTCAAATGTTAGAAAAACACTTAAGATGCCAGATTTTTTGTCATTATGCCTAACACAGCCATCTTACTCAGGTGAGCGACACGGGGCTATCTTGGCCCTCTTGTTGCAATAGTTATGCCTTTCGAAACTTCGTCTCTATAGCATAATAATTTGAGAAGCAATTCCTAAGTTTCCAAATGGATCTTGATCAATGTTATTACTATAACAGATAGAAGTGCATAAGCATGGATTATCCGGTTCAGTGATTTTTGCAAGAGTTATGCTCAGGAGGAAAAAAGGATACATATTGACACTGCCATTTGACCTACTTTCATATATCTTGATCTTTATATTTAATGGCAGCGTATATTGTGGCGGCACTGGCACTTTTGTTCTGCCTAGATTTGTCTTTAGATAACTTGAAGACAGAAGAATCCCTTAGATCTTCATTTTCATAGAAATAAGCTTGTAAAGTTTACTGTATTTTTTTCTTTCCAGGAAAGCCAAAGTTCAGGTGAGGGTGCAGGGGGGTTCCCTGGGGGATTCCCTGGAGGTATGCCAGGGGGATTCCCAGGTGGAATGCCTGGGGGATTTCCTGGTGGGATGCCTGGGGGATTCCCTGGTGGAATGGCAGGGGGATTCCCTGGTGCTGGAGGATTTGGAGGTTAGTTTAGGGTTGATTTTGCCTTGCATTCAGATAAAGGAATATAAAAGAGAAAACTTAAAAATCAGTTCTTTGAAAGAAATGTGATGATCAAGTCAGATGATATAAAATGCTGTTTCTGAAGCAAACTAAGTTTAATGACAGTTAAGATACTGATGGTTAAAAATACACAAATTAAAACATTTGTAATTAAGATGCATATGACCTAGAGATGGAAGTAGATTGGATGTATTCTATATTGTAGAATGTTCTGTATTAACTGTCCAATATCTGGTCAGAGGTCAAACTAAGCTGACCACAAGTTTCCATACCCAGGTATATCTAGTCTGTGAGCATGATGAGTATTGTGAGAATATCAATGCATGGCAGAGTCCTGGTTGTTCTAGCTGAAGTCTTTTCTATGCTCTGTATCATCAGTTAATCTGCCAGCATATCAAGTCATTTGTAGCTCTTTTGTTCATTTCGAATAAGGGTTTGATAAATTCCACTTGTATTCATGATTGTAAACATTTTGTCAGATTAATCACAAGCACATTACAATGCAGCACCATGAAGATACTTTTAGACACACTGAAATGACAGTCTGTAATGTATTTTTTATATACAAAATAATTCTGGTTTTTAAGTGAAATATGGGAGTATATATTCTACAAACTTTCAACACCATTAGAGCTTGCAGTTTACTTTGAAACTTATTAGAATAACTTAGTCAATTGAATTATTTTAGCCTATTGGTATGACTCAAGATGCTTAATCAATATGAAATGCGTAGTGTGCCAAATACTTGTAATGTGTGTTGTTAAGTCTTTGTGTATTGCTTTGCAATGCTATTATTTTCTCATGATCTGTTACAAAAATGCTACATTCAGATTATTTTTGATAAAAGTAAATATTTTTCATTGTTGTAAGATGTTTAAGATTCCATGTTAAAATGATATGACTTGAGGCATATCAAACCAGAAAAGCACTGATTTGTGTACTGCATGCATTAACTAATTCTCATTTCTTTCTCTTTTTTTAAATTTACGGTGTATTTTAATCAATTGTAGGTCTAATTTTGAACATTTTTGTGGTTATCTTTATGTCAAACTGTATTATACTTTAATAAGAGGGCGCTACAGCCTCTTTGTTTACAAAGTTGTACCCATAACATTAAAATTATATATATATATATATATATATATATATATATGACACATCCTAACAATCAGGCAGTAAGCCTTTAACCAGGGTTATAGTTTTAGATCCAAGAAGATTAATGAGAAATGTAGCATTGTTATGTGCCCTGACTGTCCTGTGTGTGTATACTGATGTAGCAAGGGTGCTGATCTGGCTGGCTGTTCAATTGCAGGGGGACAAGCAGAGGGGGCAGGTGGCCCCAGGGGCATGCCAGATATCACCCAGCTGCTGCAGGACCCAGACATTCTGCAAGCTTTCCAGGTCAGTTGGTGTCACACTGTAATATGCTATTTTCCCTTCAAAACTTAACCAGTGGTCAGAATTTAATTTCTATGTGCTTAAATGGTCATCTCAGATTCATCTACCATAGTTGCTAAAATATAGTTGATCCCTTTGAAATTTAATCCCCCAGGCAGTTGGTAAGTTTATTATATCCCTTTATTAAAGTTTTCTTATAGCTTACCTGAGCACATTGCTCAGGATGAGCTATTGGGATCTATGATTGTCCCTCGTCCATCCGTCCGTTGTCCACAATTAGTTTGCACTCTAACATCTTCATTTTTGAAGCAATCATCTTAAAACAGTATGACAATGTTTATAGTCATCATCTCTTGGTCAAGTTCGATTTTATCGGCCAATTAGGTCAGGGCCCTTTTTAATATTAAAAGATGCCAGATGTCACTTTGTTTGCACTGTATCATCATATTGCTTAAGCAATCATCTTCATACTTAATGACAATAATTGTAGTCATAATCACTTGGTCAAGTTCAATTATGGCTTATATCAACCATTTAGGTCAGGAGTAATGGCCCTTTTAATATTAAAAAATGCCAGATTTCACTTTGTTTGCACTATAGCATCTTATTTCTTAAGCAATCATCTTCAAACTTTCATTCATTGTAGTCATAATCTCTTGGTGAAGTTCAATTAAGGCTTATATCAGCCAATTAGGTCAGGATATGGCCCTTTTAATATAAAAAAAGCCAGTTTTCACTTTATTTGCACTCTAGCATCTTCATGTCTTAAGCAGTTATTATCAAACTTTATGACAATGTTTATAGCCATAATTTCTCGGCCAAATTTGGTTATAGTTGATATCTGCCATGAACAAAAGAGCTACAAATGACTTTATATGACAATTAACACCATTTTATGTAAAAAACTTTAAAAATCATCTCCTCTGAAATCGTTGGTCAGAATTTGATTTCCTTTGGCACAAATGATCACCTCATAGTCATCTTCCATATTGCTAAAATAACGTTGATCCCTTGCAAAAAGAGCCCCCCACAGGGTTGGCTAATTTCCTTATACACTCTTTAAAAAAAATGTTAGAATTTTTCTGTTTAGCCTCTAATTGATAGTATTTTTATGCCCCTTGCAAGAAGAGGGGGCATATTGCTTTGCACATGTCTAAGGTCGGTCCGTCCATTGGTGGGTCTGTTGGTAGACCAAACCTTTTGTCCAAGTGATAACTTAAGTTCTATCTCGCCCTTAAGTCTCAAACTTAATATGGTTGTTGCTTTTGACTAGTAGAGGACCCCTATTGATTTTGGTGTTAATACCTCAAAGGTCAAGGTCACAAGATCACATGTTAACATATTTTTAGCTCTCCTGAGCACAGAGCTTTTGTGATTGCCCTGCGTCTGTCGTCCTTTGTGTGTCGTGCGTCGTGCATTGTCCGTCATCAACAGTTTACTTTAAATGACATCTCCTCTGAAATTGCTGGGCAGAATTTGATATGACGAGGAAAATAAAGTGGTTAAAAACAAAAAAAGAATTTGATAAAACTTGACAAGGATGTTCCTTGGGTGAACCTTTACAAAAGTTGCTAAAATAAACTTGATCCATGTGGAACTCTGGTTACCATGGCAACAGAAAGAAAAAAATTACGAAAACTTTAAAAATCATCTCCTTCAAAACTATTGGCCAGATTTCAAAATATTTTGGTACAGATGTTCCTTGGGTAACTCTACCAAGATTGCTAAAATTATTCTGATCCGTAAAAAAACATGGCCGCCAGGGGCGAGGCTAATTTGCCTAATATGTATATAGTAAAATCTTTAAACCACATCTCCTCTGAAACCCCTTGACAGAATTTGATTTAATTTGGCAGGGATGATCCTTGGGTGAAGCTTCACAAAAGTTGCTAAAATTATTCTGATCTGTAAAAAAACATGGCTGCCAGGGGCGGGGCTAATTTTTTTAATATGTATATAGTGAATCTTAAAACGACATCTCATCTGAAATCACTAGACAGAATTGGATTTAATTTGGCAGGGATGATCCTTAATTGAAGCTTCACAAAAGTTGCTAAAATTTTTCTGATCTGTAAAAAAACATGGCTGCCAGGGGCGGGGCTAATTTTTTTAATATGTATATAGTGAATCTTAAAACAACTCTCATCTGAAATTACTGGATATAATTTGATTTAATTTGGCAGGGATGATCTTTGGGTGAAGCTTCACAAAAGTTGCTGAAATTATTCTGATCAATAAAAAAAACATGGCTGCCAGGGGCGGGGCATATTTGCCTTATATGTATTTAGTGAAATCTTTAAATGACATCTCCTCTGAAACTGCTGGACAGAATTTGATAAAACTTTACAGGGATCATCTCCTTCAAAACTACTGGCCAGATTTCAAAATGTTTTAATACATACTGATGTTCCTTGGGTAACCGTGTACTCCGGTGAGCGATCCAGGGCCATCATGGCCCTCTTGTTATATGAAAGTCTTGTCTGAGTGATAACTTAAGTTCTATTTGACCCTGAGATCTCAAACTTTGTATTGTTGTTGCTTATGACTAGAAGAAGACCCATATTGATTGTGGGCATGTCACAAATCGGCCCAGAACCTATCTTGGTGAAGGTTAACTACTGATAATAACGAACACTGCTGAAAAGATGAAACTAAATCTCCACTGAAATAAATGATTTTGAGACAATTTACAGAAGTGCATGAAATTTTAAGTAAAATAACATTGTCAGTAATGTAAAACCAAAATGATAATAAGTGTTTCATGGTCTATATAAGAAAAACAAGTGAGTAGTGCTGCTCATAAGCACAAAAGTCCCTACTGACTTGTAAGGGGGGCATAATTATTAGATTTTGAGTTATCAGTCAGACACTACTTACTTAACACAGTGTTTGTGAGAATTCAACTTATTACCTCGTAACCTTATCCTTTGAGGTATATACCCCAAAATCAAAAGGGGTTTCCTATTACTTATATAAAGAAACAATTGTGAAATATTTGATACAAAAGAGATACTTAGAGTTATCAGTTGGACAATGCTTCTTTAACACAATGTTAATGAAAATTTTATTTTTGACCTTGTGACCTTGACCTTAATAATAGAGTTCTTCTACTAGTCATAAGTAACTATTTAATAATGTTTGAGACCTAGGATCAATTAGATTTTTTTTTTGTTGTTGTTGTATTGGGGTTTACCGTCGCTGCGATAGTATTTCAATCATATAGCGACGTCCAGCTAATTACAGCTAATTACAGGTGGAGGAAGACCCCGAGTACACAGAGGTACCCGGGTAGAACCACCGACCTACCGCAAGCCAGCTGGAAGGCTTCCTCACATGAAAAATCCGAAGTCCTTACCGGGATTCGAACCCACAGCGGTGAGGGGCTGAGAGATTTGTAGTCCACAACTGTAACCGTTTGAACACCAGAATTGATGTGTACTGGTACCAGAAGCAAGAACAGATAACTACAAAACTCTTACTTCATTAGGACAGTAACTGATTGGAATAACTAAGATAACAACATTGTATAAAGCGATCAAATTAGCCATCAGAGGCTGCTCAAGCTTGCACAGTTAGATTGGTGCTCTCCTTAGTATAGTAAAGCCCAGCCTCAAGATACTATAACGTAATCATACAGATACAGACTTTATTCAATAATTGTTTGCAGCAAACCACATAATGTCTCTTTTCCTCTTAAACTAATGCACAGAATTAAATTGTGCTTTGCATGTATGATAATCCAAGTATTATATACTGTTATTGCTTTCCTGGTGTTGATCCCTAAAAAAAATGAATCCTGCAGATGGTTGACTAGTTTAATGTATTGTTTCATATTTATAATTATTAAAAAAAGGGTCTATAACACTAAAAACAAGTGAAAATTGGGCATGACCAGTTTTGACCCCAGGGCCATATCATTTGAACAAACTTCTTGAACAGACAGTTTTGTGTGTGGCATTGAACTTTGACCCACTTTGTGTCACCTGCTGTAAGCAGAGGTGACACATAAGGATCACTTTACCATCATCTGTCCTTCCGTTGGTCTGTCTGTCACACTTTTTTATCACGATTGTCCTTCACACTTTTTACATCATGCTTCAGCATGTGACGCATGTATTTCAATAAACACTCTTGTGATGAAAAAAGCAACATCTGGACAGGTTTACCTATTGGTTAATCTGCTATAACTTCTATGTGCTTCATTGGATTACTTCAATATTCTTAATTGGGTGGACCTCTTCATTATGCAGTAACTGTTGACCTTGACCTACTTTTGATGAAAAAACCCATCCATAATACCATCAGGTCTTGTTTTATTAGTATTGTTTCATATTTATTTTAATACTTCCCATTTAACTATTTTACATATACATACATACATACATACATATATATATATATAGAGAGAGAGAGAGAGAGTATCATGGGAAATGTTTCTGAGTTAAAAGTAACCTAGTTATACTAGTTATATTCCCCCTTTGTTTTGGTATCAAAAAGCACACACTGGATTTAAAAAAAATGAAATGTCATCAGTCTTGGTTTCTTCAAAGTTTGACGCGTTTTTTGCCTCAGAATTCTCGCTTAATGGAGTTCGGGTCACACTCAGGGGTCTTGGCACTTAGAAAATTCTCTGAGTGGGCAGACTCTATTTAACATGATAAAACATTAACATGATAAAACAAACTTTTGGGTCATTCTCTGAGCAGGTAGAACCTAATTAAACTAGATATAGTAAGTACTGTTGTCACTAATACTACATTCTGGCAATCTGGGAGTCAGATTTGTTTCAAAAGATCTTAATTATTAGCTCACTTGAGCACAACATGCTCATGGTGAGCTATTGGCATCGCCTTTTGTCCGGTGTCCGTCCGTGTGTCCATCTGGCATCAAAATTTTTCTTTAAATGACATCTCCTCCTAATCCACTGGGCCAAATTTAATGAAAATTGCCTGTGATGTTCCTTGCATGAAGCTCTACCAAAGTTGTTCAAATGGTTCCGGTCTGTTGCATATCTGGGTCACAGGAGCTAAAAATAAATTTTTAAAGTGAAATCTTTAAAAATCTTCTCCGCCGAAAATGCAAGGCTTAGAGGTTAGATATTTGGTGTGTGGCATTGTCTTATCTATCGCCCAAGGGGTACATAGGCTTATATAGGAAAATCTAGAAAAATCTTCTTGTCAGAAACCATAAGGCCTGGAGTTTAGATATTTGGTGTGTAACATGGGCATATAGACATCTACCACGTTTGTTCAAATCATGGCCCTAGGGTCAAAATTGGCCCCGCCCCAGCGGTCACTTTCTTTTACATAGGCTTGTAAAGAAAAATCTTGTCAGAAACCACATGGCCTGGAGCTAAGATATTTGGTGTGTAGCCTTGTCTAGTGGACCTCTACCAAAGTTGTTCAAATCATGACCCTGGGGTCAAAATTGCCCCGCCCCAGGAGTCACTTGATTTTACTTAGGCTTATACAGGAAAAAACTAGAAAATCTTCTTGTCAGAAACCACAAGGCCTGGAGGTTATATATTTGGTATGTAACACGGCCTTGTGGAGCTGAACCAAGTTTTCAAATCATGGCTCTTGGGTATAAATTGGTCCCACCCTAGGGGTCACTTGATTTTATAGCTATGGCCATCAGAATTTGGACCACAGGTACAGTTTTTGTGTGGAATAATGAATATTTTGCTGTACTTCTGCATGGATTTTGTACTCAGTATGACTGTTTTATAAAAAGCAATGAAGGCAATATTTTTCAGGTGAGCGATTCAGGGCCATCATGGCCCTCTTGTTTTCCTTTTGTTACTTGAAATTAATAGACCACATCTAGCCTTGATAGGCTGTTATGAATGATAGTCTTTTGAAAACTTAGAACAGAAACAAATGTAGAAACAGCAGCTGCAAATAGTCGATCAAGACCATATTTAATGTAAAGAATTGTAGAAAGCTTTTTTGCTGTGCATTGTTTTATTAAACTTATGGTACTCTTGTGAGCGTTCTAGGGCCATGATAGCCCTATTATCTTATAAATATACTTATTTTAGTTAGAAGAAAAACAACAATAGTCTTAACATTGGCAACAATTTACTCCCGTTGTATGTATGCAGGGCTAGTGGATGACATTATTTGACAGGTTATGTTTTATAGAGGCTTTAGTAAATGATGGATATCTTGTTTGTTGTGTAGGATCCTGAGATTGCCCAGGCGTTCTCTGATGTGAGTCAGAATCCTGCCAACATCTCCAAGTACCAGAACAATCCAAAAGTTCAGAAAGTGATTGAGAAGATGTCAAAGAAATTTGGAGCCTTTGGAGGGTCATCAGGATCCTCCCCAGGGGATGGGAGTGGGGCTGGGGCAGGGGCGGGAGCTGGAGCCCCACCAAAACAGCCCAGCAGCATGGATGTCGACTAAAATAAAAGCTGAAGGAACATTTTATGTGTGTGTTTCATTTTTCATATTTGTTTATGAAATGTAATTTAATCCTTTGTACGGTATGTCATTCCATCATATTAGACAGCTATTGAGATGAAGAGACACACAAGTTCTCTAGGATTGTACAATTGATTACTCCAGATTACCCTGAAATGTTCTTGTCAGGAAGTTATGTACCACTATAAATTTGTTGTGGCTATGTTTTAGTCTGTGTAGGGTTCAAAGTCTGTCATTGTTAACCAAATATTCTGACTCATAAGTAAATTCCTGCAAGTAAAATCAGGAATTCTTCCTTCAGGTTGATGAAGTAATTCTTCTCAAATGCACCCTCATTTTACATAATTTAGAGTTTCTGTGAAGGATAACATTTCTCATACATTGTATAAAGCTACATATATTATAGTCTTGATTACTTTTGTAATGCAACAATGTCAGGAATTATTGGAACCTGTCACTGTTAAGAGTACATACCGTCTGCAGTAACCAAATCCTAGGATTTGTAATTTGAATTGCAAAGAATTTTCATGAAAATCTGTCATAATTGAAGAAGCATCTTGTATAATAATTATATTCTGGTTATTAAAAGCATGTTACTCTTTACATCTTTAGAAATGGCTAGTTGGAATTCAAGTTCAGTTCAAGTTAGGTGTGTCAAAATATTGTGGTAGAGGGATTTCGATTTATGTCATCCAGTCAGTTGTTACAAGAGGTGTTAAGATACACACTGGTATGTTTTAACTGAAAATGGTCAAATTTAACATGCAGTATGAAAACTGTTGTTTCATGATTTAAATGCTGATCTTGAAAGCCAATTCTGGTAGCAAAATTGCATTCGTGAAAGCCCAGGTGTTTATGCTTTTCATAGTTTAAAAAAAAATACCCTAGAACATTTTTTCTGATATCTGCTGAAATAGAATTACAGACGATGTGAACCATGTGTGCACAGCCGAAGTGAACCTCAGACAACGTGAACTGCTGTCAGTTTGTACCCTGGATGATGTAAATCAATGTTTGTGAACCATTTCATAAGACAATGTTAACCTGTTTATGAAACTATATGAACCACTTTGTTTTGTGTAATAACATGTTTTATGTATGGTTTATTCAAATTGACGATAGTTGCACAAGTGAAATACACATCTGAAAGGAAATTAAGTTTTACTGTAATTGATAAAACAACATATAACAGATGTATATAAACAATCCTGGTATTCAGCAATGATAACTCTTGTAGATTATCAGTTTAAACCAGAAGCATATTTAGATCGTATTATAGTTAGAAAATACAGAGTAGCATTTTCAAGGCTATCGTCTCATGGCCTAGCTATAGAAAAAGGGTGACATGAAAACAATTTGCACGAAAATCGAACGTGCACTCATTTCTCCGTGGGTATGATAGAAAATGAGTGCCATTTCTTACTTATCTGTCCCAAATATAAAGATCTAAAAGGCAAACTTTCCAAATGTTATTACAGCAAATGGCCAAATATAAATATAAATACTTATGTCAACAAAGCCTCCTTCAGTATAATGAATCAAGTGGCAAAATATACATACTTTGCTTTTAAAAAGAGAAATAATGACAGTATTAGCAGATCTAAATCATTGTCTTCTGTATCAATTCATATTTGTATAATGTTGAATTTAAGATACCCTGACAGAGTAAGCTAAAATTATCAAAGGTTTTTTTCAACATCGTACATGGACCACCTGTATTAAAACTTTTTTATTAACCTTTTTTATTATGTGACCAGCGACCACATAAACCATGTCCCAGCATGTAAGATTATGCGCATAATTAACTTTTTTGAGCGACCATGTTTGATTCCCTAAAGACATTTTTGCACGTTGCTAATTATCAAGTACCCTGGAACATGTGTATTATTCATCTTTAACACATCCGAACAAACAATTATCCTGATCATAAGTGCTCACCTGAAACCAATTTGTTATGACCACGCATGACTGCACCATGTCCTACTAAATTCTAAACATAGTTCCTGGTTTCCGTTTCAACAGTTACTAAGTATAACAAAGGTGTAACCATCCCTCCGAATGCTTCGGATTTTGGTAAAACAATATTTGGGAATAAGGTAATTAATACTTCCGGATGCAATCCGTACCATTAATTATTCGTACCTATATGCATGTACATTGCGTCTTATGATACGCAACTAGGGCGCACATTGGAAATAAATCTATTGAGGGTTTCGGGATTTGTTCATAAGGGAAACTCTTGAAAATGTCTGAATGCATCCATGAATTTGATGTCAAATGTTACGTTTTCCCACCGAACACGAAATGTAAGCCTCAGCCAGTGGACCAATGTATTATTCCAACATAAAAGCTTAAAAATCGAAAGTAATGACAAAAAAATAATCATGTTGATGGTATAAAACAACAAAACATTTTGTAGCTTACATCATATTTATGTTGTAATATAACAACGTTATGATACAATTGAGCTTTCAATTTGTACATGTTTGACTTCTTTGCCTGGATTACAAAATATCTCTTAAGAGACTATTTCATTAAGCGACCACTTTTTGGCTGTCCCTTGAGCGGTCTCTTTAATACAATGTCGACTGTATATTGGCTATAAACGTATATTGTATGAATAAACAGAATAACATAACATTAGTATTGGCATTTAAAGTAAGCTGTTGTCAATTACAATAGATTTACACAAGCGGGTTACATGTAGTGAAATAGATTTTAACATCAATCAACACTATGTATTGTATACACATAGCCGATCAATTAATGCAAATCTAATCATCACCCAAATAATTAATATGTTTGTGAATTATGCATCATGCACTAACAGTGTATTATAAATGAATTGAATGGCATTGTTATTTGCCGATATGCCATATAAAATGAGTGAGTTTATGGGGTTTTTTTGTTAAAGAGAAGCTGCTTATTTTGTTTACAAATATTACCCATGTGTTACTTATTCGGTAAAAGATTTGCCGCTTATTTTGTTGTGTAGGATAAATAACATGAAGTTAAATGGGTTTTAAAATCAGTCAGCATATTAATTGATTCAAATACTTATGGTAAACTCTTTTACTCTTACTGCATGTTATTTTTTTCTAAACACATGTATGTTTTAATTAAAAACCTTTTTATTTGATCTTACATATGATGTGACATGGGGAAAAACAAAAGCAAAACACAAATACTTGTTTAATATATATATATTATATCATAATCGCTTATAAAGTAATTGATATAGGGTTCACATTGTCAGAAAGGTAGGTTCACATCGTCTCCTAAAAATGGTTCACATCATCAAGGTAACATGTTCACATCATCCCGGTTCACTTCATCCATGGTTCACATCATCTGTCACCCTGCTGAAATTAATATTCATTACCCTTATAATATAGTCATTAATCAAATTTGTTTAGAAGTGAATTCTTTTTTGACATTCTGCTCTTTTTTTTTTTTTTTTTTAGCTCACCTGAGCACTTTGTGCTCAAGTGAGCTTTTAGGATCGCCCTTCGTTCTTCGTCGTGCGTCGTCAACAATTTTTTTTAAACGACATCTCCTCTGAAACCGCTGGACAGAATTTAATGAAACTTGGCAGGAATGTTCCTTGGGTGAGGCTCTACAAAAGTTGCTAAAATGAAGTTGATCCATGAAGAACTCCGGTTGCCATGGCTACAAAAAGAAAAATAATTTGAAAACTTTAAAAATCATCTCCTTCAAAACTACTGGCCAGATTTCAAAATAATTTGGTACAGATGTTCCTTGGGTCAACCTCTACCAAAGTTGCTAAAATTATTCCGATCCGTAAAAAAACATGACCGCCAGGGGCGAGGCTTATTTGCCTTATATGTATATAGAGAAACCTTTAAACAACATCTCCTCTGAAACCACTGGACAGAATTTGATTAAACTTGGCAGGGATGATCCTTGGGTCAACCTTCACAAACGTTGCTAAAATAAACTTGATCCATGTAGAACTCTGGTTGCCATGGCAACAAAAAGAAAAAAAAAATGAAAACTTTAAAAATCATCTTCTTCAAAACTACTGGCCAGATTTTAAAATAAATTGGTACAGATGTTCCTTGGGTCAACCTCTACCAAAGTTGCTAAAATTATTCCGATCCGTAAAAAAACATGGCCGCCAGGGGCAAGGCTTATTTGCCTTATATGTATATAGAGAAACCTTTAAACAACATCTCCTCTGAAACCACTGGACAGAATTTGATTAAACTTGGCAGGGATGATCCTTGGGTCAACCTTCACAAAAGTTGCTAAAATAAACTTGATCCATGTAGAACTCTGGTTGCCATGGCAACAAAAAGAAGAAAAAAAATGAAAACTTTAAAAATCATCTTCTTCAAAACTACTGGCCAGATTTTCACAAATGATGTTAAAATAAACTTGATCCATTTAGAACTCTTGTCATCTGACGTCATGTGACAACATACAACTTAGTTCTTATTATTTGGGCGATGATTTCGATATGATGTCTGTTGTTCAGAATGATAAAAATTTCATAGATAATAGAGTAATGTATGTGCTTTAATGTATTAACATTTTCAGCATCCTATGACGTCACGTGACGTCAGAGCTAAAAATAGTGAAAAATATTGTACGCGCTCTATAGCCGCCATTTATGGTCTGAATTTCCTCAAATTTTCACAGATGCTACATCTCAAGACTTAGCTGTGCATATCCATTCAGCTGACCAAAATTCCGAAAGACCGAGGTTCTGTGGTTGAAGCAAGATTCAAACATAGGACCTAAATTTCATTATAGGATTATAGAGCTTTCAGATGACAAAAAACTGAAACATACACAGTTTGCAGTTCTGCAGATTTTCTTTAGATATTTTGAGTCCTGACTTAATAAGACGTCATGTGATGTCACAGCATATTACTAATTTCTCTTTATTTGGGCAGTGATTTCGACATGATATCGGTTGTTCAGAATGATGAACAATTAACAACTTTGACAGAAATGTATAAGTTTTTAAGCAATAGCATTTTCAGCATCCTATGACGTCACGTGACGTCAGCGCTAAAAATAGGAAACATTTTTGTTTGCACTCTTCAGCCGCTATTTATTGTTGGATTTTCTTTAAATTTTCACAGAATGTACATCTCAAGCCTTACTATGTAAAAGTTTGCAGTTGTTTTTTAAATATTTTGAGTCCTGACGTCATATGGCGTCTTGTGACGTCACAGCATATTACTTAGTTCTCATATTTGGGCACTGATTTCGACATGTCAGTTTTTCAGAATGATGAAAAATTTACGCTTTGACAGAATGGTATGAAGTTTTGAACAATGGTATTTTCAGTATTTTAAGACGTCACATAACGTTAGTGCTAAAAATAATAATGTATTTGAATGTGCTCTACTGCAGCAAATTATCGTTGGGTTTTCCTCAAAATTTCACAAAAGGTAACTTTCAAGACTCTCAAGAGCAGAAAGTCCTTTTGTTTGTTCAAACAAACAATATCTAGTTATTTTTTTTTATTTTTTTTTCATTTCGAATTTTAACACAATAATAATTTTCAAATATCTGCAAACTATTGGCCAGTTTTAAAATTAGTTTGTCATAAATTTTCCAATTAATTAAAAAAAAAAGGTTACATTTAGAAAAAAAGTACACTATTCTGCCCTGCCATGAATAGAAGTACCATCTTTTATTTTTAAATGACATCTCCTCTAAAACCGCTGGGCAGAAATTGATAAAACTTGGCAGGGATGTTCCTTGTTGCAAAAATAAACTTGATCCATGTGGAACTCTGGTTACCATGGCAACGGAAAGAAAAAAAAATGAAAACTTTAAAAATCATCTCCTTCAAAACAATTGGCCAGATTTCAAAATATTTTGGTACAGATATTCCTTGGGTAACTCTCTACCAAAATTGCTAACATTATTCCGATCCGTAAAAAAACATGGCCGCCAGGGGCAGGGCTAATTTACCTTATATGTTTGTAGTAAAATTTTTAAATGACATCTCCTCTGAAACCGCTGGACAGAATTGGATTAAATTTGGCAGGGATGATCTTTGGATGAAGCTTCACAAAAGTTGCTGAAATTATTCCAATCCATAAAAAACATGGCCACCAGGAACGGGGCTAATTTGCCTAATATGTATATAGTGAAATCTTTAAATGACATCTCCTCTGAAACTGCTGGACAGAATTTGATAAAACTTTACAGGGATCATCTCCTTCAAAACTACTGGCCAGATTTCAAAATGTTTTGATACAGACTGATGTTCCTTGGGTAACCGTATACTCAGGTGAGCGATCCAGGGCCATCATGGCCCTCTTGTTTTATTTTTAGCTCACCTGAGCACTTGTGCTCAGGATGAGCTTTTGTGACCGTCTTTTGTCTGTCGTCCGTTGTCAACAGTTGCGCCCAATCTTCATGAAAATTGGTCAGAATGTTTGTCTACATGATATCTTGAATGAGTTTGAAATTGGGTCATGTGGGGTCAAAAACTAGGTCACTAGGTCAAATCTTAGAAAATTAAAAAAACAACTTGTGAACACTCTAGAGGCCATAGATTTAGCCCAATCTTCATAATATTTGGTCAGGATGTTTGTTCACATGATATCTCCGATAAGTTCTAAATTGGGTCACATGGAGTAAAAAACTAGGTCACCAGGTCAAATCTTAGAAAAATCTTGTGAAGACACTAGAGGCCGCTGTTTTGGCCCAATCTTCATGAAAATTGGTCAGGTTTGTCTACATGAAATCTGGGATGAGTTTGAACATGGGTCACATGGTTAAAAAGGAAAATAGAAGCCACTTCTTAGGCCTTACCTTCATGTAACTTGGTCAGAATGTTTGTTTACATCAAATCTTGGATGAGTTTAAAACTGGGTCACATAGGGTCAAAAAGTAGGTCACCAGGGCAAATTTAGAAAAACCTCTAGAATCTACATTTTTGTCCCAGTCTTCATTAAACTTGATAAGAATGATGACTGCATGAAATCCCAGATGAGTGCAAATTTAGGTAGGATCAAAATCTAGGTCACTTGAGTCAAATATTAGAAAAACATTGCAAACACTTTAGATGCCACATTTTTTTTAATCATGCCTAACTCAGCAATCTCAGCGACACAGGGCCATCTTGGCCCTCTTGTTTGTTCATTTGTTTGTTTTTTCATTTCATTGTGTTTAGTTTTAACTTGGAAAAAATATTTGGTAGTACTTAACTGGAATAAAATAGATTGACTTTGATATCAGTAAGTACCATTCTGATTCACTATGAAATAACCTAGTTAACAGTTAATATTTCTATTAACAGATTATCGGTTGATGAAATCTGTAATAAACACTCGCTCACATTTTTTTTAACACCCAATCCACCCATTTCTGTAAGATTTGATTTTATTATGCCCCTGACATTTATGGCTAGGGGGTATAAAGTGTTACCTTGGTTTTTCTCCTGTTTTTCTGAAGTAATGAATTATTCTTAGCTTCATGTTATACCTTACATGTACTAGATAATGGAAATGGACAAAAATTTTAGGAGTAGTGTCTGTGTCATCAGTAAAAGGAATAATTGACATGATACCATATCCTGCATACACTTTCACATTTAGAATACAAGAAGTTGGTTGTAATGTTCTTGAAATGTAGCATCCTTTGGCTGTCAATTTTTATACGCCGCCAGAGGCGGTCGTATATTGGCGTCATCTTCTCCGTCTGTCCGTCCGTACATCCATATCTTGTGAACGCAACTCCTCCTACATTTCTAAATGAATCTTTTCAAAACTTGGTCAGTGTCATTACTGTAATGGGAAGATGTGCATGAAGTGGCGATTTTCCGGTTCATTTATTTTTACAAGATTTGTGTCCCTTGAAACTTAGTCTCTGTAGCTGATTGATATTGCAACCTTGTGAACGCAACTCCTACGTTTCTGAATAAATCTTTTCAAAACTTGGTCAATGTCATTACTATAATGGGTAGATGTGCATGAAGTGGCGATTTTCCGGTTCATTGATTTTTACAAGATTTGTGTCCCTTTAAACTTAGTCTCTGTAACTGATTGATATTGCATCCTTGTGAACGCAACTCCTCCTATATTCTGAATAAATCTTTTCAAAACTTGGTCAATGTCATTACTATAATGGGTAGATGTGCATGAAGTGGCGATTTTCCGGTTCTTTGATTTTTACAAGATTTGTGTCCCTTGAAACTTAGTCTCTGTAGCTGATTGATATTGCTGATTGATATTGCAGCCTTGTGAATGCAACTCCTCCTACATTTCTGAATGAATCTTTTCAAAACTTGGTCAATGTCATTACTATAATGGGTAGATGTGCATGAAGTGGCAATTTTCCAGTTCATTGATTTTCACAAGATTTGTGTCCCTTGAAACTTAGTCTCTGTAGCTGATTGATATTGCAGCGTTGTGAACGCAACTCCTCCTACGTTTCTGAATGAATCTTTTTAAAACTTGGTCAATGTCATTACTATAATGAGTAGATGTGCATGAAGTGGCAATTTTCCGGTTCATTGATTTTTACAAGATTTGTGTCCCTTGAAACTTAGTCTCTGTAGCTGATTGATATTGCAGCCTTGTGAACGCAACTCCTCCTACATTTCTGAATGAATCTTTCAAACTTGATATGTGGCATTACTATAATGGGTAGATGTGCATTAAGTGGCGATTATCTGGTTCATCAATTTTTACAAGATTTGTGTCCCTTGAAACTTAGTCTCTGTAGCTGATTGATATTGCAGCCTTGTGAACGTAACTCCTCCTACGTTTCTGAATGAATCTTTTCAAAACTTGGTCAATGTCATTACTATAATGGGTAGATGTGCATGAAGTGGCAGTTTTCCGGTTCATTAATTTTTGCAAGATTTTTGTCCCTTGAAACTTAGTCTCTTTAGCTGATTGGTATTGCAGCCTTGTGAACGCAACTCCTCCTACGTTTCTGAATGAATCTTTTCAAAACTTGGTCAATGTCATTACTATAATAGGAAGATGTGCACAAAGCAGGGATTTTGATGTTCATCAATATTTGCAATAGTTATGCCTTTCTAAACATGGTCTCTTGAAAACACAACTCAAGTTTCTAAACAGGTAAAAGTGCATAAAGCAGGGATTTTCTGGTACAGTGATTTTTGCAAGAGTTATGCGGAGAAAGAAAAAAGGATTCATATTGATACTGCTATTTGACCTACTTTCATAATGGAAGCATTTTTAGGGTTCTTTCTCTGTTCAGCTAAATTTATTGGTCTTACAGACTTCATTATGAGCTTATGCTTACAGAAATGTTAAAAGCAATAATTAAAAGACCCCTCTTGGTCTTTATATTTTGTGGCGGCGTATAATGTGGCATCACTGGCATTCTTGTTATAATATTAGAATAAATGGTTGTGAAATCAGTAAAACTAAAAAGTTTAAAATAAGAACAAGAAATAAGAACAAGCAATCTTAGTTAAGTTACATTATTATATACTATAATCATTATCAACTTAAATTTGAAAATAAAGTGTAAAGGGGTGAGTTGTGTGCATTTTTAGCTCTCCTGAGCACGTAGTGCTTATGTGAGCTTTAAGGATCAGTGGCCGTCCATCCGTTGTCCACAATTGTTTCAAACGACATCTTCTCTGAAACCACTGGGCCAAATTTGATGAAACTTGCCTGTGATGTTCCTTGCATAAAGCTCTACCACAGACTATGCGAAAACTTTTCCTTTTTCAAAGGACATTGCGACTTGTAAATACAAAATTTTTACCTGTCACAACCAATGTTTACCTGTTCAAACATTTTTGGCCATTTTTAGATATTCTCTGTTTTACATATACACTGTCCTAATTAGCTGTTCAAAACTCACAAACATGTAAATATGTGAGACCTGCAAAATAAGTACATATAGAGGAATAAACCCTACCCCATTAGATCTACAACAAGAAATTATTTTTGCACAGGTAAGATTATAAGATGCTATGCAAAAACTAAAGTTCTGTAAGTTGTGTGACCATAATGAGGAAATCAGCCGAAAAACTATCCCTGAAAGTGTCTGTTATTGTCAGGAGCTCTCTTCTTTGGTTCGCTGCTAGAACTGGCAGGCAATTTTCGATCCGGCATAGCACCATCAGAATATCTAAATTCATTGACAACAGAATCTTTAATTAATTATTTATGATAATGAATATTGAAATGATAAAAATTGAACCTGATAATGACCTTGTTAATTGATAATGGAAGGCGATTAAAAAGAAAAATACAATCTTTCGTGAATGCATCGTCTGCCATGTTGTTGATCGTTGACCGATAAAAACAGAATTTTCCATATGGTTTCCATTACGAAAGATATTGGTATATAAATTGCGGGGAACCTATCGAAATCATCTCAGACAGCCGATAATCATTACATAATCACTAAAAGTAGCAAAGAAAACTGTTTTTCGAAAAAAGTGAAAGTAATTTTCCAAAAATGAATTGGTGCTGTATGGATTTTTTCATCGGACATTGTGTAATAACAGACGTTTTCGTCTGTCAAAATGGAAATATACTGGACATGTCCGACTGACATTCGCATTGACTGCTACCAAAGTAATTCAAATGGTTCTGGTCCATTGTATGTCTTGGTCACAGGAGCTAAAAGATTTTAACAGTGAAATCTTTTAAAAATCTTCTTCTCTGAAACCACAAGGCCTAGAGCTTAAATTTGGTGTGTGGACCTTTAATCATAGCCCTGGCGTCAAAATTGACCCTGCCCAAGGGGTCACTTGATTTTACATAGGAAAAAAATAAATTATATTTGGTGTGTAACATGGCTTAGTGTACCTCTACCAAGTTTGTTCACGTCATGGCCCTGATGTCAAAATTGCCAGGTTTGGAACTCAAAGGTCAAGTTCACAATCACAGATCAAAGGTCATAAAATGGGGTATTTTTTCAGTTTCCGGACATTAACTCTTTCCTGGATGAATGGATATTTATATAACTAAAATGGGGGTGTTTTTTTATTTCCGTATACTGACTCTGTCCTGGAGGGATGGATATTTGCACCCACTGGCATGTATCTTCATATACAGACAGAACTTATGAAAGAAAGTGCAGATTACAAGACCTATAACTCTTAACTTCAATATATTTTGAATTACTCCCCTTTGGTGATAGAGCTATTGGGTAGGGTGAGTTTAAACCTTTTCCAAGGAACACCCAAGTCTAGTGTACATTAAGTGTGTGCTAAAATTTGCTAAAACTACAAAACAGTTCTATGTCAAAGCAACTCTTTGGGGGCATATGTCATTGACTGTGACAGTTCTTGTTACATAGATTTAAATAGGGAACTATGATCTTCAGCATTGTATCAAAGGGTACAGTTTCTTGTGTGGAATTGAACTATCGTTTGACCTTCTTTTAAATTTTTAAGCTCCAACTTTCAAAATTTGGACCTTAAGTGCGGTTTAGTGTGTTGAAATGAAATGAACTTTCTTGATGGATTCTTTATTCCGTAGGACTATGCTATAATATAGTAACTTGTACAGGCAATGAAAGCAGTGTTTCTCAGAAATAGTGACTTTAGGGCCATTTTGGCCCTCTTGTTTACCCTGGGGTCAAAATTGGCCCCACCCCAGGGATCACTTAATTTTACATAGGCTTATATAGGAAAATCTAGAAAAATCTTCTTGTCGGGAACCACAAGGCCTGGAATTTAGATATTTGGTATGTAACATACCCTTATGGACATCAACCAAGTTTTTTTTTTTAAATCATGACCCTTGGGTCAAAATTGTCCCCGTCTCAGGGGTCACTTGATTTTACATAGACTTATATATGAGAGTCTTTAGAAGATCTTGTCAGAAACCACGAAATCATAGATTCAATTATTTGAACCTGAGCTAAGTTTTCAAATCATGGCTTTGGGATCAAAATTGGTCCAACCCTAGTGGTCATTTGATTTTATAGCAATGACCATCAAAATTTGCACTGCTGGTACAGTTTTAATGAGGAATTGCAATTATTTTACTGTACTTCTGCATGGATTTTGTTTTCAGTATAACTATGTTATAAAAGGCAATAAAGGCATTATTTCTCAGGTGAGGGATACAGGGCTATCTTGGCCCTCTTGTTTTAGCTAATAAGCAGATGATAAACTTTCAGAAACCATTATATTTTGATAAAGAAGAAATAAAAGTCTTTTTAACATTTATGATAGTTTGGCTCACCCTCCTCCCATTGAAGTTCAGAGACATGATCTCTTGAAAGTCATGTTTGTATTTATGACTCCTAAAGGAATTTTGAAAGCGCTGTCTTGAACTTCTGTAATAAATACATTCCAGACTGACAAACTTTGTTCAGATGAAGACAGAACACAATTAGTATTCTGTGCTACTTACTGTCCTGGTGCAGCACATGTTGTGGAGCCTTCAGTTTATGTGAAATCACATTGATCATGTTAAACTGTTGTCTGAAATCTTTAGTAAACATTTTCTTCAATGGTGTTAAGTAATCAGTTTCTTCTATCTTGTCATAAAACATTATATCTAAGACTCTTGTTTTAAAGATTTCCATTTATGTTTGTATGTTAATGGAACACTGACTACTTTTTCTTTTCTTAATAAATTGATTAATGATACTTTCTTTTTATTCACTTATTAGTCCCCACCGGTGAAACCAGTTGGAGATTATAGGTTTGCACGCGTCAGTCCCGCTTTCCTGTCCGCTCCATTAATTATAACATTTATAGATGGATTTCAATAAAACTTCACAGAAGTATTCCTCACCCAAGTGTGTGTCGTGTGCATCAACCATATCCACCCTTGAAAGGTCAAGGTCACAGGAGTTTTTAGAATTTGCCTTTGGAATTCATAGGCGTCATTTTCATGTCCGCTCTATAATTTTCATATCTATGTATGGATTTTCATGCGTCTTTACAGAAGTGTTTGTCATAACACAAAGATGTGCCGCATGCATAAACCATGGTCAGTGCAGTTCAAAGATTATAACCCAATTTCCATTAATTTCTTGTTTCAGTCTGGTTTTTTTTTAGCTAACCTGAGCAAAACGTCCTCATGGTGAGCTATTTTGATCGCCTTTTGTCCATTGTCTGTGCATCCGTCAGGCATCAACAATTTCTTTTAAACAACATCTCCTCCTAAACCGCTGAATGGATTTTGACCAGAATTCACAGGAATCATCCTTATGTTGCCCTATATCAAGATTTTTCAAATTATTTTGATTTGTTGAAAAAGTAGGTCACAGGAGCTAAAAAAAGATTTTAAAAATGCAAACTTTGAAAATCTTCTGCTGCAAAACTGCAAGGCCTAGAGCTTTGATATTTGGTGTGTAGCATTGTCTAGTCCACCCCTACCAAGTTTGTTCAAATCATGGTCCTGCAGTCAAAATTGGCCCTGCCCCAGGAGTCACTTGATTTTACATAGGCATATATGGGAAAAAAACTAGAAAGATCTTCTTCTCAGAAACCACAAGGCCTAGAGTTAAAATATTTGGTGTGTAGAATCTCTACCATGGTTGTTCAAATCATGGCCCTTGGGTAAAAATGCCCCCACGCCAGGGGTCACATGATTTTACATAGGCTTATATAGGAAAACAACTAGAAAAATTTACTTCTCAGAAACCACAAGGCCTGAAGTTTAGATATTTGGTGTGTAACATTGCCTTATAAACATATACCAGGTTTGTTCAAATCATGGCCCTGGGGTCAAAAATTGCCCCGCCACAGGGTTCACTTGATTTTACAAAGGCATATAAATAGGAAATCTAGAAAAATCTTGTCGGTAACTACAATGCCATGAGTTTAGTTATTTGGTGTAGAACCTTACCTTATGGAAATCTACCAAGTTTGTTAAAATCTTGGCCCTGGGGTCAAAATTAGCCCTGTCCCAGGGGTCACTTGAATTTACATAGGCCTAAATAGGAAAATCTAGAAAAATCTTCTCAGAAACTGCAAGGCCTGGAGTTTAGATATTTGTTGTGTAACATTGCCTTATGGACATCTACCAAGTTTGTTCAGATCATGGCCCTGGGGTCAAAATTGGCCCCACCTCAGGGGTCACTTGATTTAACATAGGCTTAAATAGGAAAGATTCTTAAAAGATATCCTTGTCAGAAACCATAAGGTCATGTGTTTAGATATTTGGTATGTAACATGGCCTTGTGGACCTGAACCAAGTTTTCAAATCATGGCCCTGGGGTCAAAAACGGTCCCACGCTAGGGTTAACTTGCTGGTTTTTTTTCCACATGTAAACTTTTTGTGTGGAATTAAGATTGTATTGCTGTTCTTCTGCATGGATTTTGTATTCAAATATGACTATGTTGTAA
>CM037786.1:56495083-56545083 GCA_021229015.1 Solen grandis | reverse complement strand
GAAACATGGACATCTACCACGGGACACAACCAATAAGAATGCCACTGAAATATGCGAATTTCTCTCTTACCTTAAGAAACACAAACTCCTTAACGACATACATATCAATTACCTTACTCCTAAGAATTGTAGGACACCGAAATTCTACATGCTACCAAAAATACATAAACCTAATAATCACGGTAGACCAATTATATCTACCTGTGACGGCCCCACTGAAAGACTGTCCCAATATGTTGATTATCATCTTAAACCATTAGCACAAAAAGTACTATCCTATATTAAGGACA
Source organism: Solen grandis (assembly GCA_021229015.1). NCBI lineage: Eukaryota > Metazoa > Mollusca > Bivalvia > Adapedonta > Solenidae > Solen > Solen grandis. Next base: position 56,544,793 of record CM037786.1, on the reverse strand, counting down.
CTAATGATTTCTTACTCAAATTAGAAGAACTCAGAGAAATTCCACCACAATCATACCTTGTTATCATAGATGTCAAGTCTCTATATACATGCATTCCACACAAAGAAGGTATAAAAGCAATTTGAGAGGCACTAGAGAATAGGCTAGATAAACAGACCTTAACTTGGATCCTACTTAGAATGCTTATTTTTGTCCTCAAGAAAACATGTTTTAAATTTAACGAAAAATTTTACGAACAGATATCAGGAACAGCAATGGGAACCAAATGTGCCCCGAGCTTCGCTATACTTTTTATGGATAGATTGGGACAAAATTTCATCACCACTCAAACAATTTAACCACTAGTTTGGTGGCGTTAACTCGACAACATCTTTATAATTTGGCCACACTTCCGAGTGGAGTTATCCTCCTTTATCGACCCTGAATAGTTACCATGACACTATCAAATTTACAGCAGAAATTAGCGATACTAAAATAAATTTCCTTGACGTCTGTATTCATAAGGATAGAAACGGCAAACTAAGCACCAGTCTGCATACTAAACCTACAGATGCACATATTTACCTTCATTTTAAATCCTTCCATCCTTCACACCAAAAGAGAAGTATACCATTTAGTCAAGCTGTCCGCATTAGAATATGCAGCTCAGAAACTGACTTTATTAGAGCTACTCAGGAACTATATTTTAAACTAACTTCCCGTGGATACCCTAAACAAATTATATGTAAGGCTATCTTAAAAGCTACTAAACTCAACAGGAAGGAACTTTTAGAACATACAGATCCTGAATCAGAAAATAATATTATTCCATATACAGTAAAACTTTGTTCGCTCGAACACGCTAGAGACTGAAAAAAAAAAGGGCGAGCCATCGGTTGTTCGAGCCAAGTCATGTATCAAAATGTACTCATAAACATGTGCATGAATTCCATATCGTTAATTTCACCAGTCAATTTCCAGATTGTTAAACAGTTTTCTCTGTTCTATTTACCTGTATATTTGTGAAAAACATGTACACGTAAATTCTAACATTTGCTGTCTTATCTTTATAAATAAAATGTGATTAGTGAGTTTGCTTTCTTTCTTACTGAGTGGAAACAGAAACGACGATTAATTCAGAGATAATTCAATGACAAATTGTATGAAGCAATATTAACATCGTCAACTCTTGCTTGGAGAGCGTTTTCAATACATTATAGTATTTCTGTGTATGTGTGGCAATTTATTTTGATAATTACGAAAACAAAAAGGAAGATATGAGCCATTCTTTCTTTATTTTTTAAAACTTTAATATTCATTGAAAATAACAAAACAATACAGCACATCATCTTTTCAAACATGCATCTAGAAAAACCCTATCAAACGCAAAAACCAAGCAATTTTCAATCCAACACATCCATGGTAATTTTAGCACATTTCACCTTATTGCATTTAACATATCGATTCGTTCACATTTTAAAGAAGTCCGTGATAGAACTTTGTTTTGCAAAGCGTCGTTGCAAATCAATTTTTAAAAGTTCAGCACTCATCACACACAGGAGATTTAGGTTTCTGTCACTTCCACTCACAGTTTCCAAAAAACGTCTCATTACTTCACAAGCTTCCATAGCGTCTGCGGCAGTCGGCAGGGGTCTTGTTTCATACGCATCGTCATCACTGTCGTCGTCGGCGGTGGTTGTCCCTTTTCTACCTCGATTATAGCCTCGTATTTTTCTGCCAGGGTCTTTTGCTCCAGCTTCCTTTTCGTTCCTTTTTTTCCTGTTGCCAATCTGGGTATCCCCCCGGGTATCCCCCCGTTGCCGGGTCCTTCCCCAGATTGCTCGAAAACTGACGTACACTGCGACATCTCAGAATTGAGTGATATGAAAATTTTTCGCTCCTCATTTATAGAATCAGGTAACAGCACTGGCATTTTTTACTCAAATAAGAGCATAATTATGATTGCAGTGAAATATTTTATTTTCATTTAATTAAACATACCGCCTTTTTAATTAAGGCTATTTTCAAAGATTATGTTTGCACTTAATAATTCTAGGCCAATCGCCGAATAATTATGTAAATGCAATTAAGTTTCGGGTCCTCTTTAAGTCAGATTATATGCTTTAATTGGCCGACCACATGTTCTCAGTTTGTTTAACCTAATTGATTGAACAAAGGATTAGCAGTCACGCGCCAGAAAGGTGAGAACCGTCCTGACGAAAATCAAAATGACCTAGACGCACTGATAATTTCAAAGCTTCTGAGACACATGGACTATTATACAGGAAGTGTTCGAGCCAACTATTGTTGTTTACGCTATAAGATCAACCAAGGAACAGTATGATAGTGACGAGCCATCGAGCGATCGGTGGTCGAGCCAAGGGTTGTATATTTAGTTAAAATAAATAGGGAATTCGCCGGGACCGAGAAATATGTTCGACCGTCACATGGTAGGCGAGCGTGCGGGTGTCGAGCGAACAAAGTTTTACTGTATTGTAAACTATAGTTCTAATACTCTACAAATCAACCAGATCCTGAAGAAACATCATTATATCTTAGAAATGGATCCCAAATTTCACTACAAAACTCCTAATATCACTACAACTTACAGAAGAGCTAAATCTATTAAGGATTGGCTAATCAAATCGGATATAAGAGAACTACATTTAACAAAAGGATCTCGTCCATGTACACAGAACTGCATTGCTTGTCCACTATTAACTGGGAAAATGGAGATACTAATCAAGAATACAAACAAAATGTTTCAAATTAAAGGATCGTATAATTGCACTACTTACAGTGTCATCTACATTATTACCTGCAAAATTTGCAGAATTCAATGCGTAGGACAATCGAAAAATACTATAAGAGAGAGACTATACGGTCACCTAGCAGATATACGCTCTAAGAATAAAGTTAAACCTGTTTCCCGCCATTTTACGTTACCGGGACATAACATAAAAGATTGTCACGGTTGTCACGACAACTCCAAAGGACAACAATATAAGGTTACGAACGGAAGAAGTGTATATTGAAGTTTTCAAAACAAAATCACCGCTAAGACTTAACATAATAGGATAAACTAGAACTATCACTGAAGGTGATTCATACCCCCACCCCCATCTTTGACACAGGATGTATTCACATGACACATAAAACGAATGTTCACACATAGGATTTGGGCTTATAAGCATACCAAAAAAAAATATTATCACTAAAGGTGATCAATACCCACACCGGAAGTCTGTCATGTGTAGGAATACAGTTTCAAAAGTTTGCGTGAGTGAAAGACTACATGTATGTAAGGTTTAAAGTTAGTGTGAGCAATGGTTCAAAAGTTTTGGACAATGCTAAAAAGTTTTGACAGACAGACAGATAGACAGAGAGACACACATACAGACACACAGAAGAAAACAATTTGCCCCCAAGATCTGTAGCTGAGGAGAATAAAAATGCAGTCTAATTATGGTTCACATCCATATTTATTGTTTGCAAAAACCTGTCTTTAAGAATTTACATTGTGGTTTTCTTATGCACTGCACTTCCTCTCATCAAGATCAATCTACATAGGAAGTTTCATCAACCTAGCTACTTTAGTATTGGAGTTATGCTCCGGACAAAATCAAAAGATTAAAAATGACAAAGGGCAATAACTCCTTTCAAAATACATGCAGAGTTATGGTTCTTGTGCACTGCACTTCCTCTCATCAAGATCAATCTACATATGAAGTTTCATCAACCTAGCTACTTTAGTATTGGAGTTATGGTCCGGACAAAATCAAAAGATTAAAAATGACAAAGGGCAATAACTCCTTTCAAAATACATGCAGAGTTATGGTTCTTATGCACTGCACTTCCTCTCATCAAGGTCTATCTACCTATGAAGTTTCATCAACATAGGTACAGTAGTTTTGGAGAAATGGTCCGGACAAATATTTGTAGATCAACCGCCGGACCGACCGACCGACAGGGTGACTCCTATATACCCCCCCAAATTTCATTTGTGGGGGTATAATTAATCAAATATAAAGGATCATGGAAAGCGAAAACAGCCGAGAAATAACAAAACAACTAAGACAGTGCTTCTTGTGCAAAAAATTCATTAAGGGACCCATGTCAAATTTTAAACGGCATCACCTGACAAGACACTCCAACAAGGTAAAACTCCTACACAAGAAAGGACAATCTTTTAAAACACTCCAAAAAGATACATGATCATACACCCACGGAAATTGAAACACGGATATTCACAAAGAAATTATACATCCCACATATTGAAAAACCGAAACTATGGATTACCCCGCCAGAAGCCAGACCCAGATTAATTACAAGACCAGGGAAAAAGGATTGGCTAACATCAAGTATTTTGGACCAAATGTTAACAGAAATGATAGACATTCCTACATTAATCAGCCCTATTCAAGAGAACTTTCTAAAACCAATTTAACCCCCAGCGAGAGCAATGAGACCATACTACAAGATGAAAGAGAACATTATATTGACAGTCAAATTTTTATATACTCCATTTATGGAATCTTTGATACTGAATAATTTATGACTTTTTATTTTTTGCTACTATGGCAATGTTAATATTTTTAGAATTTCTTAATTTTATTTTTATATCTATCACGTAACACAGCATTCCTTTTTTCATATACTTTAGTGACCACAGTTTTATATATTTTTGTAATCCTGATGAAAACCATTAAATGGTCGAAAAGGTCCACTAGCCCATGTTACACACCAAATATCTAAACCCCAGTCCTTGTGGTCTCAGACAAGATGATTTTTTAAAAAATTTTCCTATGTAAGTCTACATGAAACCCAAGTGACCCCTGGGGTGGGGTCAATTTTGACCCCAGGGTCAAGATTTGAACAAACTTAGAAGAGATCCATCAGACAATGCCACACACCAAATATCTAAGCTCTAGGCCTTGCAGTTTCAGACACAATTTTTTTTCCATTGAAAGACTATATAAAACCAGAAGACCATTGCAGCTGAGCCAATTTTGACCCAAGGGCCATGATTTGAACAAACTTGGTAGATGTCCACTAAGCCATGTTACACACCATATACCCAAACTCCAGGCCTTGTGGTTTCTGAGAAGAAGATTTTTCTAGTTTTTCCTAAATAAGTTAATGTAAAATCAAGTGACTCCTGGGATGGGGTCAATTTTGACCCAGGGTCAAAATTTGAACAAACATGGTAAAGGTCCACTAGACAATGCCACACACCAAATATCTTAGCTCAAGGCCTTGTGGTTAAGGAGGAGAAGACTTTCAAAGTTTGCATTTTTAAATCTCTTTTTAGCTCCTGTGACCTACTTTTTCAACTTGGTCAAAATCCATTTAGAGGTTTAAGAGGATGACGGAGGCACGGACGCCAGACACAGACCCACCCTAATAGCTCAACCATGGGCATGTTGTGCTCAGGTGAGCCAAAAACATGGCCAGCAGATTCGGATTTTGCCAGCTTGGGTTACCATTTGTTTTAAATGAGAAAACAATTACTGAGTGAAGTGGGTGAATGATCAACATTTTTCTAATCAAAGCTATAAAGATCCTGTGGAAAAATCACCTGAATAAGATTTAAGTCTATAATAAATACCTTCACCATCTAAAACACAGATTTTAGTTTACATCAATGTTGAAATAATCTTTTATTGACAAGAGGGCCATGATGGTCCTGAATCGCTCACCTGATTATAAATGAGCAACATATGTTGGATTTTTCATATTGACCTACTTTTTGAACCCACATGACCCACTTTTAAACTTGTCCAAGATTTTATGGAGACAAACATTCTGACCAAGTTTCATAAAGATTTGGCCAAAAATGTGGCCTCTATAGTGTTAACAAGGTTTTTCTAAGATTTGACCTCATGACCTACTTTTTGACCCCACATGACCCAATTTCGAACTTGTCCAAGATTTTATGGAGAGAAACATTCTGACCAAGTTTCATGAGGATTGGGATAAAAATGTGGCCTCTAGAGTGTTAACAAGGTTTTTATAAGATTGACCTCTGACCTACTTTTTGACCCCTCATGACCCAATTTCAAACTTGTCCAAGATTTTATGGAGACAAACATTCTGACCAAGTTTCATGAAGATTGGCCTAAAGATATGGCCTCTAGAGTGTTAACAAGCCAAAATGTTGACGACGGGCCATCACAAAAGCTCACCCTTGAGCACGTTGTGCTCAGGTGAGCTAAAAATGGATTATCATGGAAGCATTGTATACTTACTTCTTTGCCTTGCCCCGGACCTTATACCCAAGTGCAGAGTCTGGGTTCAGTTCCACTGCTTTATCACAGTCATGGATGGCTGCCTTTAGCTTCTTCATGCGAGTGTATGCCCTATCACAAAAGGGAGAGAATTCAAACATGATAATTCCTGTTTAACTTAAATATTGAGCTATCACAGCATTGGTAAAACTTTCTGCTTATAGTTTAATCAGCCAGGTGTTATTTCTTATGTCCTTGGCATAGTACAAAAGTATATTTAAAACCAATCTTTTTACATGGTTACCTCTACTTACAGCAGGTGACACATCAAACAGTATATTTTGAGGGATTCAGAGAAAAAACTGTTGCAAGTATTTCATTTCGTCATCAATTTTAATAACATATAGCAAAAGCAAAGCAGAAAATTGTGCATTACATATAGGGCATAATGATTTTTTTTGTCAGATGTACATGATTTTCAATCATTCGGGAAAACCTCTGAATTTGTGAGCATTTGTTTGCCATCATGAAAAGCACATCATTCATAATGCTTTCCCAAATTTTAGGAACTAGTGTCCATCTGACAATAGAATCATTAGGGCTGATGTGTACTTCCAATGCACTCTATCTTAAAGAAACAAGGCTTTGTCAATATAGCAAGCAATACTGTCAGGAGTCCCAACCGTTGAAAACCCAGATAGAAACAAGAAAATTATGGAAATGGTTTATGATCTCCGAAATGCACTGACATTTCAAGCGTACATATGGTTGATGTACACGACACACCTTTGTCAGAACAAACACTTCTGTAAAGTTTCATAATCTAAACATAGATATGGAAGTTGTAGAGTGGACATGAAAATGTAGTCAATGAATACCAAAGACAATTTCAAACAACTCCTGTGACTTTGACATTTCAAGCGTGCATATGGTTGATGCATGTGACACATCTTTGTGTCATAACAAACACTTCTGTAAAGTTTTATGAAAATCCAATATAAATATGGAATTTCTAGAGTGGACATGAAGATATAGGCTATGAATACCAAAGAGAATTTCTTACAACACTGGTGACTTTGACCTTTTAAATCTGCATATGGTTGATGCGCTGACACATCTTTTTGTTATGACCAACTCTTCTGTAAGGTTTTATGAAAATCCATCCATAGATATTGAGGTTATAGAGCAGACACGAAGATGTAGCCTATGATCACCAAAGACAATTTCTAAAAACTCCTTTGACTTTGACCTTTCAAGGGCACATATGGTTGATGCCCGCAACACACAATTGTGTTTTGACAAACACTTTTGTTAAGTTTTACCATATAACAGGTTTTTTTCTGCGGGTGCAAATTTTTGCACCATTACAATTGTGAGTCACAAACTGATATAAACATGTTTTGGTTTGCCAGGGCATGTGTCACTTGGCTTATACACAAACACAGGTGTATCGCTAGGATTACAGCATAGAGCTTCATTTGTGAAAAATCATTAGTACTGTTAAGGTAATTGAGGGGAAGTGGAGTGACTGTACTGCTGGTACGACTGTCTGGCAACTAGGAGGAAAAAAAATAATATGCTCATTAAATATTTGCGGTCTGCTACCATCCGCCAAATTCCGAATATATAATACATTGCCGCAGAAAAAAAACAGTTATACAGTATGAAAATCCATCCATCAATATGGAAGTTATAGAACAAAAATGTAGCCTATGAACACCAAAGACAATTTCTAACAACTCCTGTTACCTTGACCTTTCAAGGGGTGCATATGGTCGATGCACACAGCACACCCTTGGGATATGAGGAATACTTCTGTGAAGTTTTATTGAAATCCATTTATAAATGCCCAAGATATGGAGTGGACACGAAAACAGGATGGACAGACACATGGGCCGACGTTCATATGGACAAGACACGTGCAGTCCTCAACTAGTGTCACTGGTGGGGACTAACAAGAGCTGTAAGAGGACTGCATGCTTGAGTATTCTAAAAAAAAATCTGATGCAGCAAGTTACATGACAGACAAAGCAGTGTCTGACAAATTCTCAACAAGAGGCCCATGATGGCCCTAAATTGCTCACCTGAGATAAATAGGTTGACCCAAGGAACATCTGTACCAATTTATTTTAAAATCTGGCCAGTAGTTTTGAAGAGGATGATTTTTAAAGTTTTCATATTTTTTTTCTTTTTGTTGCCATGGCAACCAGAGTTCAATATGGATCAAGTTTATTTTAGGAACTTTTGTGAAGGTTGACCCAACGATCATCCCTGCCAAGTTTAATCAAATTCTGTCCAGTGGTTTCAGAGGAGATGTTGTTTAAAGGTTTCTCTATATACATATAAGGCAAATAAGCCCCACCCCTGGCAGCCATGTTTTTTTACGGATCAGAATAATTTTAGCAACTTTGGTAGAGGTTGACCCAAGGAACATCTGTACCAATTTATTTTAAAATCTTGCCAGTTGTTTTGAAGAAGATGATTTTTAAAGTTTTCAAATTATTTTTCTTTTTGTAGCCATGGCAACCAGAGTTCTACATGGATCAACTTTATTTTAGCAACTTTTGTAGAGCCTCACCCAAGGAACATTCCTGCCAAGTTTCATTAAATTCTGTCCAGCGGTTTCAGAGGAGATGTCGTTTAAAGCAAATTGCTGACAATGGACGCCGCCGGACGAAGGGCGATCACAAAAGCTCACCTTGAGCACTTTGTGCTCAGGTGAGCTAAAAAGCTGGTAGCCCAGAATTTTATTGACAAATTCTAATGTGCAGCAGTGCTTAGACTCAGTCGGTCTTTATACAATTTATTTTATCATATGTAGTTTACAGTAACTGTTACAAAAGGCAGAGAGAACAATTAAAATGTTAGAATCAATCAAAGACATCAGTAACAGAGATCAGCAACTTTAATTTAACCGATGCATCCATGTACCTATATGTTAATCATCAAGTAGAATGTAAAACTCTCATGCCATTAATCCTACATGCATAAATATTACATTTTCCAGAAGCTTAGCCTTATGACATTAAACTACATCAGGAGAGGAAATGTATGTTTTGCATAACATATTCACATTATACTACCTTACTGAAATGAGAAACAAACTTTTCATGGGGAGAATTTCAAAGAAATGAACTTAAGAAATATATCTAAAATACATATATATTTATTTTATTCAGTTATCAAACTGACTTTTACTTGAATTATTATCCTGGCACAATATAAGCATCCTGGTAATTTATTAATATTTTTCATCACTTTGGTTGCCAAGAAAACTTTCAATTAAACTGATAAAATTTACCTAAGGTTGCACACAAGTTTCCTAACAAAGAAATCAGACAAATTCTGAATGATACTAAAAATTCTACATAAACTTCCTTACTGAGCTCTTTTGGCATACAAGACTGCCATGCTGGGGTTGTGTTTGATAGCATCTGTGAACAGCCCGATGGCCTCATCCAGGTTACCTGGAATATACAGTCATACATTGCAGCACTTACACTTCATACCTGGTCAGTTGCAGGAATTCAGTATGTGAAGTAGTAGGAAATACATAATATTTATATGTGAAGTACAGTCAGAAATACATATTTATATGTAAAAATATTTATATGTGAAGTAGTCAGAAATGCATGTTTATATGTGAAGTACAGTCAGAAATGCATGTTTATATGTGAAGTACAGTCAGAAATACATGTTTATATGTGAAGTAGTCAGAAATACATGTTTATATGTGAAGTAGTCAGAAATGCATGTTTATATGTGAAGTACAGTCAGAAATACATGTTCATATGTGAAGTAGTCAGAAATGCATGTTTATATGTGAAGTACAGTCAGAAATGCATGTTTATATGTGAAGTACAGTCAGAAATGCATGTTTATATGTGAAGTACAGTCAGAAATGCATTTTTATATGTGAAGTACAGTCAGAATTTAAGTACAGAATTTAATTCCCGCATGACTTTAATAAATCTGATAAAAATTATTTTTATTATAAGTGAAGTATACAACAGCACACAACACTATATCAAAACATTTATTAGTTTAACCAAATTGGATGACAAACTTTAACTTTAAATTTTATCAAAGTTCAAAAGAGGCCATTATTTACAATAGATTCAGTAACTAACTAGATGCGTAGCTGCGCCTAATCTGACCATGTGTACGGTACATAATCTATACAGCAAGATCATCTAAATTCAACACAAAAACTGTACCTGCCATCGAAACTTTGAAGGTCATAGCTCTAATAAATATATATAAAATCAAGTGACTCATGGGGCTGGGTCAATTTTGACACCAGGGCCATGATTTAAACAGACTTATATGAGGTCCATAAGTAAGCATCTTAACTCCAGCCTTTGAGAATTCTGAGAAGATCTTTTGAAGGTTTTCCTATACATGTCCATGTAAAATCAAGTGACCCCTGGGAGGGGGCCAATTTTAACCCTAGGGCAATGATTTGGACAAACTTGGTAGAGGTCTAATAGGCCATGTTACACAACAAATATCTAAAAACTAGGCCTTGTGGTTTCTGACAAGAAGATTTTTCTAGTTTTTCCTATATGAGACTATGAAAAATCAAGTGACCCCTGTGGTGGGGCCAATTTTAAACCAAGAACCATGATTTGAACAAACTTGGTAGAGGTTCACTAGGCCATGTCACACAACAAATATCTAAACTCAAGACCCTGTGAAAAAGATCTTTTGAGGGTTTTCCAATACAAGTCTAGGTAAAATCAAGTGAACCCTGAGGCGGGGCCAATTTTGACCCCAGGGCCATGAAACAAACTTGGCTGAGGTCTTCTTGGCAATGTTACACACCAAATATCTAAACTGCAGGCCTTGAGGTTTCTGACAAGAAAATGTTTCTAGTGTTTTCCAAAATAAGTCCATGTAAAATCAAGTGATCCCTGGGGCGGGGCCAATTTTAACCCCAGGATCATGATTTAAACAAACTTAGTAAAGGTTCATAAGACAATGCCACACACCAAATACCTAAGCTCTAAGCCTTGTAGATTTCACTGTAAAAATCTATTTTTAGCTGAGACCCAGATGCAACAGACCAGAACCATTTGAATTAAGTTGGTAGAGCTTCATGCAAATTTGGCCAAGTGGTATAGGAGGAGATGTTTTCAAATTATTTTTCTTTTTGTTGCCATGGCAACCAGAGTTCTTCATGGATCAACTTTATTTTAGCAACTTTTGTAGAGCCTCACCCAAGGAACATTCCTGCCAAGTTTCATTTAATTCTGTCCAGCGGTTTCAGAGGAGATGTTGTTTAAAGCAAATTGTTGACGACGGACGACGCATGACGACGGACGATCACAAAAGCTCACCTTGAGCACTCTGTGCTCAGGTGAGCTAAAAATCTACAACAACCCTTTTATAATCTATTTCCCACAATACAATCCTATGTAAAATCAAATGACCCCTGGGGCGGGGCCAAGATTTGAAAATATTCGGTACAGATCTGCTAGATGGTGCAACATGCCAAATTTCTAGGCTCCAAGCCAAGCTTTGTTCTCTATACATGTGTAAGCATATGTAAAAATAAAGAGACCCCTGGGGCGGGTCAATTTTGACCCCTGGGCCATGATTTGAAAAAAAACTTGATAGAGATGTACTAAACAATGCTACACACTAATTATCTTAACTCTTGACCTTGTGGTTTCTGAGAAGAAGATTTTCCTTTCTTCCTCTATATAAGCCTATGTAAAATCAAGTGACACCTGGGGCGGACCCAGTTTGGACCCAAGGGCCATGATTTGAACAACTTTGGTAGAGATCCACAAGACAATGGTACAAGCCTTATATCTAAGCTCTAGGCCATGTGGTGTCTGATAAGAAGATTTTTCTAGTTTTTCCCTATATAAGCCTTTGTAAAATAAAATGACCCCTGGAGCGAGGGCAATTTTGACCCAGAGGTCATTATAACAACTTTTGTAGTAGTTCACAAGACAATTCTACATAACAAATATCCAAGCTCTAAGCCTTGCAGTATTTCAGGAGATGATTTTTCTATTTTTCCTATGTAAAATCAAGTGACCCCTAGGGCAGGGCCAATTTTCACCCAAGGGCCATGATTTGAACAACTTAAGTAGAGATCCACCAGACAATACTACATACCCAATATCTTAACACCAGGCCATGTGGTTTCTGATGAGAAGATTTTTCTAGGTTTTCCCTATATAAGCCTATGTAAAATAAAGTGACCCCTGGGGCAGGGCAAATTTTGACCCTAGGGCCATGATTTGAACAATTTTTGTAAAGGTTTATGAGACAATTCTACACGCTGTAGGCCTTACAGTTTTGCAGGAGAAGATTTTTTAAGATTGCATTTTAAAATCTATTTTTAGCTCCTGTGACCTACTTTTTCAACCAGTCCTAATAATTTGTACAATTTTGTTAGAGGACATCATAAGGATGATTCCTGTGAAATTTTGTCAAAATCCCTTCAGCGGATTAGGAGGAGATGTTGTTTAATGGAAAAAGCACACACACACAGACAGATGGACGGACGACAGACGCCGGACAAAAGGCAATCATAAAAGCTCACCATGAGCACGTTGTGCTCCGGTGAGCTAATTATCTAAGCTCTAGGCCTTATGGATTCATAAAAGAAGATTTTTAAGATTTTCCTATATAACTCTATGTAAAACAAGTAACCCCTGTTGCGGGGTCATTTATCACCATAGGGCTATGATTTGAACAATCTTGGTAATGATCCATTAGATGATGCTACACGCAAAATATCTTAGCTTTAGGCCTTATTGTTTCATAAAAGAAGATTTTTAAAGTTTTTCACTATATAAACCTATGAAAAATAAAATGACCCCTGGGGCGGGGCCAATTTTGACCCCAGGGTCATGATCTGAACAACTTTTGTAGATGTTCATAAGACAATTCTACATACCAATTATTAAAGCTCTCCTTAGTTTTGCGGTTTTAATTTTAAAAATTTTTCCTGACCTACTTATTCACCCAATCAAAATAATTTGAACAACTTTGATAGAGGTCATAATAAGTATGATTCCTGTGAAGTTTGGTCAAAATCCATCCAGTGGTTTAGGAGGAGAAGTTGTTTAAAGGAAAAGTTGACGCAAGACGCACGCACGGACGGACGCCGGACAAAAGGCGATCACAAAAGCTCACCATGAGCACGTTGTGCTCAGGTGAGCTAAAATACAAGAGGGCCATGATGGCCCTAAATCGCTCACCTGAGATAAATTAGTAATATGCTGTGACATCACATGACGTCTTATGACGTCAGGACTCAAAATATCTAAAGAAAATCTGCAGAACTGGAAACTGTGTAAGTTATTTAGGTCTTATGTTTGAATCTTGCTTCAACCACAGAACCTCAGTCTTTCAGAATTTTGGTCAGCTGAATGGATATGCACAGCTAAGTCTTGAGATGTAGCATCTGTGAAATTTTGAGAAAATTCAGACCATAAATGGCGGCTATAGAGCGCGTACAATATTTTTCACTATTTTTAGCTCTGACGTCACGTGACGTCATAGGATGCTGAAAATGTTAATACATTAAAGCACATACATTACTATCTATGAAATTTTTATCATTCTGAACAACCGACATCATATCGAAATCATTGCCCAAATAATAAGAATTAAGTTGTATGTTGTGACGTCACATGACGTCAGATGACAAGAGTTCTAAATGGATCAAGTTTATTTTAACATCATTTGTGAAAATCTGGCCAGTAGTTTTGAAGAAGATGATTTTTAAAGTTTTCATTTTTTTTTTCTGTTGCCATGGCAACCAGAGTTCTACATGGATCAAGTTTATTTTAGCAACTTTTGTGAAGGTTGACCCAAGGGTCATCCCTGCCAAGTTTAATCAAATTCTCTCCAGTGGTTTCAGAGATGTTGATTAAAGTTTTCCCTATATACATAAAAGGCAAATAAGCCCCGCCCCTGGCGGCCATTTTTTTTTAATAGGATCGGAATAATTTTAGCAACTTTGGTAGAGGTTGACCCAAGGAACATCTGTACCAATTTATTTTAAAATCTGGCCAGTAGTTTTGAAGAAGATGATTTTTGAAGTTTTCATTTTTTTTTCTTTTTGTTGCCATGGCAACCAGAGTACTATATGGATCAAGTTTATTTTAGCAACTTTTGTGAAGGTTGACCCAAGGATCATCCCTGCCAAGTTTAATCAAATTCTGTCCAGTGGTTTCAGAGGAAATGTTGATTAAAGTTTTCCCTATATACATATAAGGCAAATAAGCCCCGCCCCTGGTGGCCATGTTTTTTACGGATCGGAAATTTTTTAGCAACTTTGGTAGAGGTTGACCCAAGAAACATCTGTACCAATTTATTTTAAAATCTGGCCAGAAGTTTTGAAGAAGATGATTTTTAAAGTTTTCATTTTTTCCCTTTTTGTTGCCATGGCAACCAGAGTTCTACATGGATCAAGTTAATTTTAGCAACTTTTGTGAAGGTTGACCCAAGGATCATCCCTGCCAAGTTTAATCAAATTATCTCCAGTGGTTTCAGAGGAGATGTTGTTTAAAGGTTTTTCTATATACATATAAGGCAAATAAGCCCCGCCCCTGGCGGCCATGTTTTTTTACGGATCAGAATAATTTTAGCAACTTTGGTAGAGGTTGACCCAAGGAACATCTGTACCAAATTATTTTGAAATCTGGCCAGTAGTTTTGAAGAAGATGATTTTTAAAGTTTTCAAATTATTTTTCTTTTTGTAGCCATGGCAACCAGAGTTCTTCATGGATCAACTTTATTTTAACAATTTTTGTAGAGCCTCACCCAAGGAACATTCCTGCCAAGTTTCATTAAATTCTGTTCAGCGGTTTCAGAGGAGATGTCGTTTAAAGAAAATTGTTGACGCCGAACACAGAGCGATCGCAATAGCTCACCTTGAGCACTTTATATTAGGGTTTTTCAAGAATTTAAGACTATTACAAAGACACATATAGCATTCTCAAACCTACTTTGCGGTCCAATAGAACGCGGTATTTGGGCTTGGACCAAGGGCGTTGTACTGTATCAAGTTTATTATAGCATTAGGGATCACTTCATTAACTTCCACTCAATGGTTTCAGAAGTTTCATTTTAAATTACCTTGTACTAAGGTAAGCTAAAACTCTACAATGCTGAACAGAAGGATGACTTACCATCCCCAAGAGCGGACATGGCCTGGCTGCGGAGATCCATGGCCTGCTCCATCGAGTCATCTGTTATTTCAGTGTCAAGAGGAGGGTACTCTGGCATGAAGTCGTCTGGGTCATCCACCACACCTTCAATATCCAGTTCTGTAACACCAGGACAGGCAGATGGAAGCAATAGGACATGAAAAAGCATAACCATAAAACTGATGTCTCCCCCCACACCCCCCCTCCATCCCCTCAAACACACATATGCACTTATTGACATAATGTTTTATTTGCTTTGAAAAAGTAGATCAACCATGATTTCAGTTACCAAAGCATTAGTTAACTTCTGCACACAGTGACTTGAAAATAGGAATACATTATTATTTTTCACATATAAAAGAATAATTAGGATGACAAGCAACAGGTAAGCCCTGTGTGGCTAGGGAAGAAAACGTTTGCAGATGTTTGCAGTAATTGAGTATATTCATGCCAAATATCTGATTATTTAAATTCATGTTGTTTAATATTCATTGAATTTTACAGTAATTACATTATCACTATCCATGGAGTAATGGCTGACTATATTGATCAAGCTCTGCCAAGAGTTATGGACCTTGTGTGTGAGACTTCCTCTAATTTCTTTCCATAACTGAAATTTTGTTTCAATAACATAAGAAGAACAAGAGCTACCTTAAGGACACATAATTGTAACGAGAGGGCAAAGATGGCCTTGAATCACTCACCTGAGAAACATTACCTTGATTGCATTTTATAAAACAGTCATACTGAATACAAAATCCATACAGAAGTACAGCAAAATGATTGTAATTCCACACAAAAACTGTACCTATGGTCTAAATTTTGATGGTCAAATCTATAATATCAAGTTACCTCCAGGGTGGGACCAATTTATATCCATAAGCCATGATTTGAAAACTTTGTTCAGGTCCACAAGGCCATGTTACATACAAAATACCTAAACCCATAATCTTGAGATTTCTGACAAGATCTTTTAAAGACTCTCCTATATAAGTTTATGTAAAGGAAGTGCCAGTAGAACCAGTGGATGCTCCCTGAACTGTGCTTCGTCACTTGATGAAAACTTTATTACATGTAAACTATTTGAACTCTGGAAAAAATTTAAATATGAAAAATGACAAACGGTACAAACTCCTAAATTATGCGACTGAGAGTTATGGGTCTTGTGCACTGCACTTCTCCTCATTGAGATATATTTACCTATGAAGTTTCATGTTGATGCCTATTATAGTTTAAGTGTTATGCTCCCGACAAAATTTAAGTATGAAAAATAACAAAGGGAAATAACTCCTAAATTATGCAACCAAGAGTTATGGTTGATAGATGTCCACAAGACCATATTACATACCAAATATCTAAACACTAGGCCTTTAAGTTTCTGACAAGATTTTTTTTAGTTTTCCTATTTAAGTCTCTGTAAAATAATGTGACCCCTGGGGCTGAGCCAATTTTGACCCCAGGGCCATGATTTCAACAAACTTGATAGATGTCTATAAGGCCATGTAACACACAAAATATCTAAACTCCAGGCCTTGTGGATTTTGACAAGAAGATTTTTCTAGACTTTCCTATATAAGCCTATGTAAAATAAAGTGACGCTTGCAATGGGGGCCAGTTTTGACCCAAGGGCCATGATTTGAACAATTATGGTAGATGTCTATAAGGCCATGTTACACACCAAATATCTAAATTCCAGGCCTTGTTGTTTCTGACAAGAACATTTTTCTAGACTTTCCTGTATAAGCCTATGTTAAGAAAGTGACCCCTGCAGCTGTGCCAATTTTGATCCCAGGGTCATGATTTGAAAAAACTTGGTAGAGGTCACCTAGGCAATGCTACACACCAAATATATAAACACCGGGCCTTTTTATTTTCTAACAAGAAGATTTTTCTAGATTTTCCAATATAAGCTTATGATAAGTCAAGTGACCCCTTGGACAAGACCAATTTTGAACCCAGAGCCATAATTTGAACAAACTTGTTAAGTGTCCATAAGGCAATGTTACACATGAAATATCTAAACTTCAGGCCATGTGGTTTCTGAGAAGGGATTTTTCTAGGTTTTTCGATTTAAGACTATGTAAAAACAAGAGGGCCATGATGGCCCTGGATCACTCACCTGGTATCATTAGTCTATGTTAAATCAAATGACCCCTGGGGTGGGGCCAATTTTGACCCCAGGGTCATGATTTGAACAAACTTGGTAGATTTCCACCAGACAATGCTACACATCAAATAAAACCGGTTTGGTTTCTGAGAAGATTTTTCAAGTTTTTTCCTATATAAGACTATGTAAAATCAGGGACCCCTTTGGTGGGGGCCAAATTTGACCCAATGATCATGATTTGTAAAAACGTGATAGAGACCAAGTAGACAATGCTACATACCAACTATCTAAACTCCAGGCCTTGTGGTTTCTGAGAAGAAAATTTTTCAAGTTTTTTTTTCTATATTAGCCTATGTAAAATCAGTTGACACCTATGGCGGGGCCATATTTGACCCCAGGGCCATGATTTGAACAAACTTGATAGTGATCTACAAGACAATGCTGTACACCAAATATCTAAACCCCAGGCTTTGTGGATTCTGAGAAGAAGATTTTTCAAGTTTTTTTTCTATATTAGCCTATGTTAAATCAAGTGACCCTGGGGCGGGGCCAATTTTGACCCCAGGGCCATGATTTGAACAAACTTGGTAGAGATCCACTAGACAATGCTACACACGAAATATCTTAACTCTATGCCTTGTGGTTTCTGAGAAGAAGATTTTTCAAGTTTTTTTCTATATTAGCCTATCTAAAATCAGGTGATCCCTTGGCGGGGCCAAATTTGACCCCAGGGCCATGATTTGAACAAACTTGGTAGTGATGACTAGACAATGCTACACCAAATATCTTAACCCAGCCTTGTGGTTTTTGAGAAGAAGATTTTTCAAGTTTTTCCTATATTAGCCTATGTTAAATCAAGTGACCCTGGGGCGGGGCCAATTTTGACCCCAGGGTCATAATTTGAATAATCTTGGTAGAGAGTCATAAGATCATGCTACATACCAACAAGGTGGCCATGATGGCCCTAAATCGCTCACCTGAGATGTAAGATGATTTTTAAAGTTTTCATATTTTTTTTCTTTTTGTTGCCATGGCAACCAGAGTTCTACATGGATCAAGTTTATTTTAGCAACTTTTGTGAAGGTTGACCCAAGGATCATCCCTGCCAAGTTTAATCAAATTCTGTCCAGTGGTTTCAGAGGAAATGTTGATTAAAGTTTTCCCTTTATACATAAAAGGCAAATAAGCCCCGCCCATGGCAGCCATGTTCTTTACGGATCGGAATTTTTTTTAGCAACTTTGGTAGAGGTTGACCCAAGGAACATCAGTACCAATTTATTTTAAAATCTAGCCAGTAGTTTTGAAGAAGATGATTTTAAAAGTTTTCATTTTTTTATTTTTGTAGCCATGGCAACCAGAGTTCTACATGGATCAAGTTTATTTTAGCAACTTTTGTGAAGGTTGACCCAAGGATCATCCCTGCCAAGTTTAATCAAATTCTGTCTAGCGGTTTCAGAGGAGATGTTGTTTAAAGGTTTCTCTATATACATATAAGGCAAAAAAGCCCCGCCCCTGGTGGCCATGTTTTTTTACGGATCGGAATAATTTTAGCAACCCAAGGAACATCTGTACCAATTTATTTTAAAATCTGGCCAGTAGTTTTGAAGAAGATGATTTTTAAAGTTTTCATTTTTTTTTCTTTTTGTTGCCATGGCAACCAGAGTTCTACATGGATCAAGTTTGTTTTAGCAACTTTTGTGAAGGTTGACCCAAGGTTTCTCTATATACCGTATACACGGTCAGATTAGGCGCAGTTACGTATAAGGCGCATCCTAACTTTCAGGGTAACTTATTTGAAAAAAAAACAACAAGAGGGCCAAGATGGCCCTAGATCGCTCACCTGAGAAAAGTATCATTCATTGCCTGTACAAAACAGATTGCTTAAGAATAAAGATGATGAGGTGAAACAATGTTCAGGAATGTTCTGACCCCATCCACAAAAGATATCATCATGACAAACATTCTGCCAAAGTTTGAGGATGATTGGACCAAAAATGTTGCCCTCAGAGTATAAACAAGATTTTTCTAAGATTTGACCTACTGATCTACTTTTCTGTCCAGCCCCACCCATTTACAAACTGGTTCGAGATATCATCATGACAAACAATCTGACCAAGTTTGAGGAAGATTGGATCAAAATTGTGGCCTCTAGTGTGTAAACAAGATTTTTCTAAGATTTGACCTACTGACTACTTTTTGTCCAACCACCCATTTAAAGGTTCAGATATCATCAAGACAAACATTCTGACCAAGTTTGAGGAAGATTGGATCAAAATTGTGGCCTCTAGTGTGTAAACATCAAAATTGTTGACGGACGACGGACAATCAAGTATCCCAAAAGCTCACCCTGAGCTATGCTCAGGTGAGCTAACAAAAGCAAGAATCTGGTATTGTTTATCATGGTTTCGTATAGACTTTGTGTCATATTATCGTATTCATTGGCTTTCAGTATATCCATTTTCTGAGATCGTATACCGGTAATTTTCACTTCTCGGTGATTGAAAAAAGAAACCTGAAAAGCTGTATATCATCATATAAGGTGCACCCCCTCTATAATCTGCCGGTGTATACAGTACATATAAGGCAAATAAGCCCCGCCCCTGGCGGCCATGTTTTTTTACGGATCCGAATAATTTTAGCAACTTTGGTAGAGGTTGACCCAAGGAACATCTGTACCAATTTATTTTAAAATCTGGCCAGTAGTTTTGAAGCAGATGATTTTTAAAGTTTTCATTTTTTTCTTCTTTTTGTTGCCATGGCAACCAGAGTCCTTCATGGATCAATTTTATTTTAGCAACTTTTGTAGAGCCTCACCCATGGAACATTCCTGCCAAGTTTCATTAAATTCTGTCCAGCGGTTTCAGAGGAGATGTCGTTTAAAGCAAATTGTTGACGACGGACGATGCACGACGATGGACGCCGGACGAAGGGCGATCACAAAAGCTCACCTTGAGCACTTTGTGCTCAGGTGAGCTAAAAATTAAACAATGCTACTCACCAAATAAGGTCAATAAGCTCCAGGCCCTGCAGTTTTACAGATGATTTTGAAAGATTGCATTTTAAAATCTATTTTTAGCTCCAGTGACCTACATTTTCAACCACTCAAAACAATTTGAAAAACTGTGATAGAAGACATCATAAGGATCAATCCTGTCAAAATCCATTCAGTGGTTTAGGAGATGATACATGGACGCCGGACAAAAGGCGATCACAATAGCTCACCATGAGCACTTTGTGTTCAGGTGAGCTAAAACATATCGCTCACCTGAGTACCACTGCTCCAAAGGCAACCTTAAGTATTAGGGACCATAACTCCCATACAAGATACAAGGCATAATAATCCTTGGTTTATTAAGATTATGTATACATCTGATCAAGATTGCTTTATAAATGTGGATGCTAGAATGTGAACAAAGTTAAATATGACATTTTTTATACTTTAAGGGCCATAACTTGAGATAATGGTCAAAAACCATGTCCGCCTTGATCGCAAGATAATAGTCATTATCATTACCATCAGTGTTGTGTAAGTTTACTTCTAAATAATCCCAAGAAAGTTGAATTTTCAAAAGATCAGTTTTGTTTGAGCAGTTTTGTTAGAGGGTAATGATGAGATCATTTTTGTTAAAAGAAATTAAAGTCTTACCAACATATTTGAGAAAATTGATTGCTTAAGAAATAAAAATGCTAGTGTAAACAAGGTGAAATCTGGCTTTTATTATATTGAAAGGGGCATAACTCCTAAATTAACTAGCCAATATCAGTTATAATAGAACCAGATTGTGAGCTTATGGTCATAAAAATTGTCTTAAAGTTTGAAGATGACTGCTAAAAAAAATGAAGAATTTGGGTGTAAACAATGTGAAATCTGGCATTTTTATAATAAAAAGGCACGTAACTCCTGACCTAATTGGCCAATCTCAACCATAATCAAACTTGATTGCAAGATTATGGTCATAAACATTGTGATAAAGATTGAAGACGATTGCTCAAAAGATGAAGATGCAGAGTGTAAACAAAGTGAAATCAGGCAAATTTTTTATATTAAAAGGGGCATTACTCCTGACCGAATTGACCGATCTCAGCCATAATTGAATGAATCGAGACAATATGGTCATAAACATTGTCATAAAGTTTGAAAATGATTGCTTAAGAAATGAAGGTGATAGAGTGTGAACACTAAATTGTTGACAATGCACAACGCACAACTGACAACGGACACTCACAGGATCACAATAGCTCACCTACATTGATCAAGTTTTTTTTAGCAACAATTGCAGAAAGTTACTCACGGAACACCTGTGCCAAAACAAGAGGGCCAAGATGGCCCTGTGTCGCTCACCTGAGTAAGATGGCTGTGTTAGGCATAATGACAAAAAATCTAGCATCTAAAAGTGTTTTTCTAACATTTGACTAAGTGACCTACATATTGATCCTACCTGAATTTGCACTCAACTGGGAATTCATGCAGTCATCATTCATATTAAGTTTAATGAAGACTGGGACAAAAATGTAGGCCTCTAGAGTGTTCACAAGGTTTTTCTTAGATTTGACCTGGTGACCTAGTTTTTGACCTCATGTGACTCATTTTCAAACTCATCCAATATATCAATTAGACAAACATCCTGACCAAATCTATCGAAGATTGGGCTAAAACTGTGGCCTGTAGAGTGTTGGCAAGGTTTTTCTAAGATTTTCCCTGGTGACCTAGTTTTTGACCCCATGTGACCCAATTTTGAACTCATCTGAGATATCATATAGACAAACACCCTGACCAAGTTTCATGAAGATTGGGCCATTACTGTGGCCTGTAGAGTGTTCACAATGTTTTTCTAAGATTTGACCTGGTGACCTAGTTTTTGACCCCACATGACCCAATATCGAACTCATCCGAGATATCATGTAGACAAACATCCTGACCAAGTTTCATGAAGAATGGGCCATTACTGTGGCCTGTAGAGTGTTCACAAGGTTTTTCTAAGATTTGACCTGGTGACCTAGTTTTTGACCCCACATGACCCAATTTCGAACTCATCCGAGATATCATGTAGACAAACATCCTGACCAAGTTTCATGAAGATTGGGCCAAAATTGTGGCCTGTAGAGTGTTCACAAGGTTTTTCTAATATTTGACCTCGTGACCTAGTTTTTGACTCCACATGACCCAATTTCAAACTCATCCAAGATATCATGTAGACAAATATCCTGGCCAAATTTTATGAAGATTGGGCCAAAACTGTGGCCTCTAGAGTGTTTACAAGGTTTTTCTAAGATTTGACCTGGTGACCTAGTTTTTGACCCCACATGACCCAATTTCCAACTCATCCGAGATATCATGTAGACAAACATCCTGATTAAGTTTCATGAAGATTGGGCCAAATTTGTGGCCTCTAGAGTGTTCACAAGGTTTTTCTAAGATTTGACCTAGTGACCTAGTTTTTGACCCCACATGACCCAATTTCGAACTCATCCGAGATATCATGTAGACAAACATCCTGATTAAGTTTCATGAAGATTGGGCCAAATTTGTGGCCTCTAGAGTGTTCACAAGGTTTTTCTCAGATTTGACCTAGTGACCTAGTTTTTGACCCCACATGACCCAATATCGAACTCATCCGAGATATCATGTAGACAAACATCCTGACCAAGTTTCATGAAGATTGGGCCAAATTTGTGGCCTCTAGAGTGTTCACAAGGTTTTTCTAAGATTTGACCTCGTGACCTAGTTTTTGACCCCACATGACCCAATTTCGAACTCATCCGAGATATCATGTAGACAAACATCCTGACCAAGTTTCATGAAGATTGGGCCAAATTTGTGGCCTCTAGAGTGTTTACAAGGTTTTTCTAAGATTTGACCTAGTGACCTAGTTTTTGACCCCACATGACCCAATTTCGAACTCATCCGAGATATCATGTAGACAAACATCCTGACCAAGTTTCATGAAGATTGGGCCAAAACTGTGGCCTCTAGAGTGTTCACAAGCAATTGTTGACGACGGACGACTGACGACGCACGACGGACAAAAGGCGATCACAAAAGCTCACCCGAGCACAAGTGCTCAGGTGAGCTAAAAATCTAAAATTTGGAACAGGCCCCGAGGTTATAAAACTTTTTCCAGCTCAACTCAGTTTGAGACTGAAAATTGATTTGCTTATTTTTGTTTATCAAAACAAACTGAGTAACTTTGATAGTGAATTTATGTAAATTGTAGTACGGGCTAACTGTGGAACAGAGAAAGTATAGCAAAATTTGAAAAACGTAACTGCCTAGAACAATTTAACTTTGAGCACAAACCCGAGTTGAGCACGAAAAATGTTTATAACCTCGGGGCCTGGTCTCTATAGTTTTCACTATTTACGTAAAAGGTACATTAGCCCTGCCCTTGGCGGTCATGTTTTTTTTAAAGATCTGAATAATTTCAGCAATCTTGGTAGAGGGTTTCCGAAGGAACATCTGTACTAAAACATTTTGAAATCTGGCCAGTACTTTTGAAGGAGATGATTTTTTAAGTTTTCATATTTTTTTCCATTGCCATGGCAAACAGGGTTCTACATGGATTAAGTTTATATTAACAACTTTTGTGAAGGTTCACCCAAGGATCATCCCTGCCAAGTTCTGTCAAATTCTGTTCAGCTGTTTCAGAGGATATGTAAAGTTTTCACTATAAACATTTAAGACAAATTAGCACTGCCCCTGGTGGCCATGATATTTTATGGAATTGAATGATTTTAGCAATCTTGGTAGGGGGTTACCAAAGGAACATCTGTGCTAAAACATTTTTAAATCTGAGGCCAGTAGTTTTGAAGGAGATGATTTTTAAAATTTCATTATCTTTTTCCTTCAGTTGCCACGGCAATCAGAGTTCTACATGGATCAAGTTTATTTTAGCACTTTTTGTGGAGGTTCACCAAAGGATCATCCCTGCCAAGTTTAATCTAATTCTGTAACGGTTTCAGAGGAGATGATGTTCAAAGCAAATTTCTGATGACAGACAACGCACGATGGATGCAGGGTGATCACAATAGCTCACCTTGAGCACATTCAAATCAGAGGTTGAAGAGAGCCTCTGTGATCTACACACCAATATCGCTCTCCTCACTCTCCGGTTCAGGCTCTGGTTCTGGTTCATGCTCCTTCGGTGTAGTTTCTGGGGCTGGCTCCTTCGATGTAGTTTCTGGGGCTGGCTCCTGAGACAACAAGCTCTAACATTTTATCCTCAAATACAATAGGTATGTGTTACAGAAAACATAAACATATGGAGTTGAAATAAAGAGTTACATATATTTCCAATACTGTAAAATCATAACTTTTCATAGCTGATTATTATCATAAAAAATCAACCACAAAAAGTTCTTACATGTATATGGAATGGACTTACATTTTCTGGAACAAGAGTTTATGACTTTATGTACTCACAAAATTATCTTAAATACAGACACAAAAAATAATCAATGCCAATGAAAATTTATAATTTTACAGTGCAAGGGTAAGAAAACAAGGCTTTGACAGTAAAGCAAGCAACACTGTCAGGAGTCCCCACTGGTGGAAAACCACCCATGAAGAATCTGTGCCATATAAAAAATAAGAAAATAATGGAAATGGGTTATGATCCCTGAACTGCACTGACCTTTCAAGTTTGCATTTGGTTGATGCACTTCTGTGAAAATCCAAACATAGATATGGAAATCATAGAGCGGAAATGAAAATGTAGCCTATGAATACTTAAGACAAGTTCTAACAACTCCTATGACTTTTACCACTGAAGCGTGCATATGGTTGTTACACCAACACATCTTCATGTAATGACAAACACTTTTGCAAAGTTAAATGAAAATCCATCAATACATAGGGACACAATGTTGTAGCCTTTGAACATCAAAGACAACTTCTAACAACTCCTGTGACCTTGACCTTGCAAGAGTGCATATGGTTGATGCATGTGAGGCATCTGTGTCATAACAAACACTGCTGTTAAGTTTTATGAAAATCCAAACTTAGATATGGAAGTTATAGAGCGGACATAAAAATGATGCCTATGAATACCAAAGACAATTTAAAACAATTCCTGTGACCTTTCAAGCAAGCATAATTATGGTTGTTGCACAAACACATCTCTACGTAGTAACAGACACTTTTGTAAATTTTTATGAAAATCCATCCATTAATATGGAAGTTAGAGAGCGGACACAAAGACGTAGCCTGTGAACACGAAAAAGACAATTTCTAACAACTCCAGTGACCTTCACCTTTCAAGGATGGATATGGTTGATGCACGCAACACACCCTTGGGTGAGGAATATTTCTGTGAAGTTTTATTGAAATCTATCCATAAAAGTCTAAGATTTGGAGCGGACACAAAAGTGGGGTGGATTGGAGGAATGACGGACAGATGGAAGGATGCGTGTTTCACCAGTGGAGACTAATTAAATTCTGACCACTGATTTCCAAGAGCAAAATTCTTGAATATTTCCAGAAAGAGTATAAAAGTTAACTAGATGATGCCTTTGGGCCTCATTTTTCAAGAGATCAACTTTAGCAACTGCAGTAAAGGACTATGAGATTACCATTTGTGCCTAATAAAACTAGAGCTATCACTGAAGGTGATTAATACCCCCTCAAAATGCTTTGATACAGAAGAAGCCAGACTCCAGGCGAAGCATAGATAAGAACCTGTATACATAGTATATTGGTCAGGGTTTGAATTTAGACAGATTTTGCACTTGCTAATATTAGCAAGTGGTAAGTTACTTTACTTGCTAAATGAAAAATCAACTCGCAACTTTAAGGTTTCAAATTTTAAAGATACTTGTAAAGGGTCAAGTGTAAATTTTAACAAAACAGTGCAAAGTATGGTGACAACAAGCTGAGTATGCAATTTTAGTTTCGGGCCCCTTATGGCAAAATGGTTGATCTTTTTTTGTCTCTCTCCAGACATCCACCATCATTTGTAACGGTACTACCAATTTTCCATTCTTTCATAAAATGGAGTTAACGTTGCTGACTTTAGTGGAGGTGTTGGCATATTGACCGAATCTGTTTTTAATTTAATACTCTTAGAACACATGAATTAGATTGGGAAAGATGGAATTATCAAGTATCGTACAGTAGGATATATACAAATTCTATCGGCCAGGTGTAGGCTGCAGAAATTTTGCTCTGACAAAAACTTGGATTTATAGCGATTTACAGTGTTCTCACAGACTAGATTTTTGACACAGTGCTTTATGAACATTCAAGGAATATCATACAGCATTTTTTTTTTGGAAATATTTCTTTAATTTATGAGAAAATTGCAAAAGAAATTGGATTTATATAGGATTTATTCTTTTTTTTCTTTCATATAAATGCATGACTTTTTAGTGAACAAAATCTCACCATAAAATGTGTTTTATTCAGTACAATAGAGAACAAGTAACTGGTGTTGTATGCAACACATAAAGTCCCCTACTGGCTCCACCTTGACTCAATATGGTAATCAATCCCATTTTTTGCCATATTTTCACTATTTCCGTTACCATAGCAACCACAATTTTAGTCGAAGAACAAAAATAAAATGACGTGCATAATCTACACATTGCCATCTAGTCATATACCAAGTTTCATCAAGTTTGCTTGCTTAGTTATCGCGGGATCCCATTTTTTGCCATATTTTCACTATTTCCGTTACCATAGCAACCACAATTTTAGTCGAAGAACAAAAATAAAATGACGTGCATAATCTACACATTGCCATCTAGTCATATAGCAAGTTTCATCAAGTTAGCTTGCTTAGTTATTGCGGGATCCCATTTTTGCCATATTTTCACTATTTCCGTTACCATAGCAACCACAATTTTAGTCAAAGAACAAAAATAAAATGATGTGCATAATCTACACATTGCCATCTAGTCATATAGCAAGTTTCATCAAGTTAGCTTGCTTAGTTATCGCGGGATCCCATTTTTGCCATATTTTCACTATTTCCGTTACCATAGCAACCACAATTTTAGTCGAAGAACAAAAATAAAATGACGTGCATAATCTACACATTGCCATCTAGTCATATAGCAAGTTTCATCAAGTTAGCTTGCTTAGTTATTAAGTTATCGCGGGATCCAGATTTGAGCGGACAGACGGTTGGACAGACGGACGGACGGACAGACGGAGGGCAAACCTATAGTCCCCTCCGGTGTGAACACCGGTAGGGGACTAACAATTACTCCATTGTGCAAAGGTGCCAAGGCAGGTTATCAAACCAAACAATGAAACCTTAGCACTTTTGAAATCTTTCCATATATTGAAATACAGAGGTGCCCGAGGTGGAAAGGGACAAATAAAGCGTGAATGGGATACAAATAATGGTGTTAATATCAACAACATAATAACTTTACCACAAGAAATTTCTACAATCACTTCAAATAGGGAAACAAACAATCTGTCAAAAAGTAGGGGAGAGTTAGACAAGTCTTGGAACTGTAACAAAAGAATACAATTTGAATCTCAAACAATCACTAAGGGTCAGAAAAATATAAAAATTTGTTGCATAAATCCTCGTTCAATCAAAAACAAATCCTTGGCTCTTAATGACTTTATTTCCTCAAATGACTTAGATCTTGTTGCAGTGACGGAAACTTGGCTAGGATCTTCAAAAGATAAAGCTTGTATTGGTGAACTGCTACCAGAAGGTTACAAAATTAAACAAGTCCCCAGAAATGGCAGTAGGCGTGGGGGAGGGGTTGCCCCGAGTCATAAAAGTAACATAGACATTAAGATCATATCTTCAACCAGTGATAACGCGTTTTCCACTTTTGAACATTTAGATTGTAATGCAACGATAAAAGATTACTCACTGAGAATAACTGTTATTTACAGACCACCACCATCTAAAGCAAATGGTTTGAAATCGAGTGTGTTTCTTGAAGAAGAATGGCCCAAATATTTATCTAAATATGCAACAATAGATAAAAACTTCATCATAACTGGAGACTTAAACTTCCATCTTGACAGCCCCAGTGACCTTGATACCATGAAATTCAACAGTACATTGCAGTCATTTGGTATGTTGCAACATGTTAAAGAGCCCACACATGTGCGTGGTCACATTCTAGATGTACTTATTACCAGAGAGGTCGACAAAACAATCACTGGGATATTAGTAACAGATCCAGGATTGTCCGATAGCACAGGCAAAATAGCGAAAGACCACTATGCAGAAGCAGAAAAGCCAGCACCAATAAGAAAAACAGTTGCATACCGAAAACTTAGATCTATTGATATTGAATCCTTCAAAGCAGACATTAAAACATCAAACCTTTTTTTGTAACATTGACCAGTGCCAAGACACAGAAGAATTAGTTTTTGCCTATAATAACTAGAAACTATCACTGAAGGTGATTCATACCCCCACCCCCATCTTTGACACAGGATGTATTCACATGACACATAAAACGAATGTTCACACATAGGATTTGGGCTTATAAGCATACCAAAAAAAAATATTATCACTAAAGGTGATCAATACCCACACCGGAAGTCTGTCATGTGTAGGAATACAGTTTCAAAAGTTTGCGTGAGTGAAAGACTACATGTATGTAAGGTTTAAAGTTAGTGTGAGCAATGGTTCAAAAGTTTTGGACAATGCTAAAAAGTTTTGACAGACAGACAGAGAGACACACATACAGACACACAGAAGAAAACAATTTGCCCCCAAGATCTGTAGCTGAGGAGAATAAAAATGCAGTCTAATTATGGTTCACATCCATATTTATTGTTTGCAAAAACCTGTCTTTAAGAATTTACATTGTGGTTTTCTTATGCACTGCACTTCCTCTCATCAAGATCAATCTACATATGAAGTTTCATCAACCTAGCTACTTTAGTATTGGAGTTATGCTCCGGACAAAATCAAAAGATTAAAAATGACAAAGGGCAATAACTCCTTTCAAAATACATGCAGAGTTATGGTTCTTGTGCACTGCACTTCCTCTCATCAAGATCAATCTACATATGAAGTTTCATCAACCTAGCTACTTTAGTATTGGAGTTATGTCCGGACAAAATCAAAAGATTAAAAATGACAAAGGGCAATAACTCCTTTCAAAATACATGCAGAGTTATGGTTCTTAGGCACTGCACTTCCTCTCATCAAGGTCTATCTACCTATGAAGTTTCATCAAGATAGGTACAGTAGTTTTGGAGAAATGCTCTGGACAAATATTTGTAGACCAACCGCCGGACCGACCGCCGGACCGACCGACAGGGTGACTCCTATATACCCCCCCAAATTTCATTTGTGGGGGTATAATGAATTATCTGCATTGGTCGAAAAGCATGCTCCACTACACAAGAAGACTATAACGCTACGACCCACCTGCCTTTGGTTCACTGAGGAACTCCATGAAGCCAAACACACTAAACGTAAATTAGAGCGGAAATGGAGGAAAACCAAATTATCAATTGACTATCAAATCTATCGGAATCAATGTGCAACAGTTAACAAAATGTTAACAAAAGCTAGGGTTGATTATTACTCTGAAAAAGTTTCATCATGTGGACATGACCAGAAGAGTCTGTTCAAAATTACAAAACACCTCCTTGAAGGTCCTAGTGAAATTGTCCATCCAGCCAGTAAATCCTCTGAAGAACTTGCTCAGAAGTTCAGTGATTTCTTCATAAGTTGAAAACATCAGAAATTATATAAAAGCTCAAAAACAAAATAATTCCAACAGTCTTAACAGTGTTTCTCATTCTTCAACCTTGAGTAAATTGAAAGTTTTCAATCAAGCATCAGAGGAGGAGGTACAAAAGATAATAAACAACTCGCCAAACAAATCCTGTGAACTAGATCCTATTCCAACCTGGCTTTTGAAATCCTGCCTTAATGAACTTCTGCCAGTTTTGACAAAAATTATCAATATGTCATTGGACACATCTCATGTACCAGTGCCTTTTAAAACTTCTCGTGTTAGACCACTGATAAAAAAACCGAACCTAGATAAAAACACATTCAAGAACTACAGACCTGTCTCAAACTTACCATTTGTGTCCAAAGTGCTTGAAAAAGTGGTGAGCGCTCGATTTAGTTCAAAACAACCTACATGAAGAAAACCAATCGGCATATAGAAAATTTCATTCAACTGAAACTGCCTTAGTAAAAGTACAAAATGATATCCTTCATTCCCTCGATCAGAATAATGTTACAATCCTTGTACTTCTGGATTTGTCAGCAGCCTTCGATACGATTGACCATACAACACTATTAAACCGACTGGAGAATGACTTTGGGATTGCAGACAAACCTCTTTCCTGGGTGAGGTCATATCTATCTGGTCGTTCACAAAAAGTGTGTATCGATGGAAAACTGTCAAAACCTGTTCATATGAGTTTCAGTGTTCCACAGGGATCAGTATTTGGTCCAAAATTTTACACAATGTACACAAAACCCATTGGTGACATTTGTAGGAAACATGGGCTCGAACATCATTTCTATGCTGATGATTCCCAGTTGTACATTTCTTTCAAACCTATCGATAAAGCAAATGAAACTGTAACAATAGCCCGAGTTGAAAACTGTCTCCAAGAGATTGAGTCGTGGATGAACTGCAATATGCTGAAATTAAATGCAGAAAAGGCTGAGGTTATTGTATTTAGTTCAAACCGGAATGCTGCACTTGTAAAAGACATATCTGTCAAAGTTGGGGATTCTGTGATCGTCCAATCTCCATCTGTCAGAAACCTTGGTTCAATGTTGGACTCCAACATGACTATGGATCAACATGTCATTGCGGTCACCAGGTCGTGTTATGGGCAGATACGCCAAATTGGTCACATCAGAAAATATCTAACAGATGATGCAACAAAGGTTCTAGTGAATTCCCTTGTAACCTCGAAAATGGACTACTGTAACTCTCTTCTGCAGGGAACACCAAAGAGCATTTTAAACAAGTTACAAAATGTGCAGAATACAGCTGCTCGGCTGATAACAAAAACCTCTCGATATGACCATATAACCCCTGTTTTGAAAAAACTTCACTGGCTTCCTGTACAAAGTAGGATTCAATACAAAATTCTCACTCTAACCTACAAGGCACTGCACAATGAAGTACCAACTTATATCAAGACAATGTTGGAAATCTACCAGCCAAAAAGACAGTTGCGATCTCAGAGTGATTCTCTCAAACTTGTAGTACCAAAATGTCGGACTGTGACATATGGGGATAGATGTTTCGCATATGCTGCACCAAAACTCTGGAACTATCTTCCTATCAGAATTAGACATTTAAACACAATGGATTCTTTCAAAAGGGCATTAAAGACACACCTTTGCCTCCAAGCATATAGAAATTGATCTTTGGATACTTTTGGTTTGTCATCTGTTGGATGACATCAGTTTCAGTTGGTCACTACTGTATTTGGTTGTCATCTTTTAGATGACATCAGTTTCAGTTGGTCACTACTGTATTTGGTTTGTCATCTTTGGAGTTAGTCCTTCAACTGTTAGCTGACTTGACTTTTAGTCAGTTACTACTAAGGATTTCAGTCTGTTGATAGTTAGCTGACCTGACTGTTAACCGGTAACTGTTCAAGGACTTCTAATCATGATTTACTGTTAGTGAATCAGTTATTTTAATCATTTTTAGTTTATTTTTTTCTTGGTTCCTTGCTGTTGGGGGAGTTAACTGTATCTAATTCCTCCATCAGAAACCTGATACTTTATTAATTATATATTTTTATATAATATATTTTTATATTACAATGTGAGTGAGCGTGGTGATTTGTGTGTATGTGTGTGTGTTTCTGAATGCAATTGTAAAGCACTTTTGAACTGCATTGCTATGAAAAGAGTGCTATTTAAATGTGGTATAATAATAATAATAATAATATACTGTAATGTTGTCGGTAAATTAGTTTGATTGTGCTCTTAATTTTGTCTTTAGTATTAGACATAGTTACAGCATGAAATCAGAGCCCTCACAACTGAACTAACGACTGTCTTTTCATTCTACTAGTAATTAATAAATTAACACATCTGGCAGTATCATGAATTCACCCATACAATCAATATAATTTGCTGAAAACCTGCTCAACACTTCAATACTGAAGTGTCATCTGTCAAAACTGCCATAACTGTGAAATACACAGGCAGGCTGTCAACCAAGTTTTGTTCAAAATATAGGAATTTTCTTCAGCAAAATATAGGAGTTTTGGGCAAATTTTGGACAAAATATAGGAATTTTACAGCATCAGCATTTCCATTCTTCAGTAGGAAATATCAGTGATATATAAGTGGTAACTTACTTACTTGTTTGTAGATAACATTATTAAACTTATTTTACTTAACCAAACATTCATACTGCATCTCCATCAAGGCAGATATGCTGGAGCAACACAGGGTAGTCATCCAGGTGCATACCTGAAATTTTTTTATTGAAATAATTAACAAGCAACAATTACATAATTAACAAAAGTACCCTGCCAAATATTGACTGATATAATGTATACATAAACTCTTGAACACTTGCAATTGGCTACCACAAAGGGACTATCTGTGAAAATAATACTAGGTTATTTATCTCTGAGAAATACAATCTTTTCTATGAAACTTCCTCTTATTATTATATGTATTAACAAAGTTAGCACTTATGATTATAAAATTCCAATTCCAAAGAAAAAGTATCAGAAATTGGAAACAAGTTTTCATATTTTTACACAGAATAATCAATTATCAAGAAAAATCACTCTGCAAGATGGTACCTTCGCAAAGGTAACATACATTCAAGATTGCCAAATGCTTTCCAAACGAATCAGCATCATTTAGGTTAAAACAACTTGCACAGACAAGTATAAAATACAAGAGATAACATCATCTGACAATTTAACAGCCTTTCTTTGCATTTGAGTTTTTGGCAGCAGGTTTCTTGCTTTCTTCTTGACTTGAAACTTTTCTTTTTTTATGGCAAATTGTATCAGTATCTTCAGATGCTTTAGTGGATGATGACTTACTGCTAAGTTGTTTGTTTCTGATAATGACAGCACTTCTTTTTTTACTCAAATTGTGCCTTTTTTGCTGACAGCTTTCGATACCCTTTCTTCCCTTCTCCATTTTGTTTTCTGCACTTTCAAGCATTCCCTGTGCCACTTGAATTTCAACATCATTCTTTGCTTTCAGAGCAACTCCCAGTTTCGTTGTTGCTTCCTTCAACAGAACTTCAGCACTTTTCAACACATTACTGTACTCATCTTTTTTTTTTTTTTCCCTTTTTTCTGTTTTTATCCTTTAACTTTTTTATTTTCTTCATACATTGACTTTGCTCTCCTTGCCATACTGACCTGTTTGTTTGAGATCTGGATATTGTGAGGACCTTTAACTTGATTTACTTTGTCCTTTGCCAGTCTTAAGCCATTTATAGTCTCAATACTCAGTCCAGTCCTCTCTGGGGTTACTGTGTTTTTGTTGTCTGACAGGGATCTTTCAACATCCGCATTTCCATGTGCAAGAGTCAATGCTGATTTGATGACTTTCGCTATAATAGGGTACTTCATGTGGCCACTTTTCGTCTTCTGATCAGTTACTTTGTTCCAGTAATGATCAATTCTCAAGTAATTTCCATCTTCATCCTCTAAGCATTCTGTTGGAATTTTGGATGTGCTATAATCCAGCCATTCATTTTTAAGGGTTGGAAGCTCTTCTTTGGAAACCACATGAGGAAGCTTTGTGGCAACAGAAGCTATTGCATTGGAGCCCTTTTCATGTTTCTGCAGAATAGGGTGCAAGTATTGCATGTCTGTAAGCAGCTCATTCCTCAGTGGAAGATGTAGAGCCAGATACTCAGATACAGTCACATAGAAGCTTCTCACATGTTTGAAAGTTAAATGATGCCGTTCTTTTGGTATTTGTAAGAGCTGCTGCTTGCCTGCCACTCCTATCTCAATCCCCTCATCTGGAAGCTGGTTCTGTAGATCAGTCACATCAATGTCAAGAAGTCTTCTACCAGTTCTCCTTCCCACAATGTCAGCTTTCAGAAATCTGAACATAAATGTTCTTAGTAGAGTAGAGCACTCGTCTGTCAAGATGTGAATAATCGGTCCTCTAGTTTGAAACATGGTGAGGAACCTTTCAAACAGAGGAGTGACAGAAGTAAGGAAATTAAACTGGAATAGGAGGTTCTTATCCTTTAGTCCCTGGCAAATTCTTTGATATCTTTCATTCTTTTCAAGATTCTTCCTCTCAGTGTTTGACTTCTTGGATTTTGGCAACTTGACAGTGAAGTAATCTAAGCTTACAGTCCAGTTCTTCAGTACCCTGTTCATTGCTGGAAGCAAGGTCAGCCATCTTGTTGGAACATGTCTCAGGAACAGACTTTCATCCATGTCGTATACCAGCTGGAGATTAGAGAAATCTTCTCGTCTTACTGGCTGCTGCTTGAAAAATTGATGCATATCAAAGGTCAAGTCTTCAGCACCACTTCCAAAGCTGTTTAAGCCTTTCCTGAATGTATTGTGCACTGTATGCAAGTTGCATGGTTCAAAGTCTAACAAGCCGTGGTATCCTCGCCTCTTTAGATTTTCATTCACTTGTCTGTGGATGGACTTATTGACATTTGGGCCATCAGATGAGATGCTTATCAAGTTTTTCATCGGGAGTTTTAATTCTGGCTCTTCTTCAAGACTAAGTAAAGCATCACTGAAAATTTCTGCTGTAGCATGTCCAAAATGAAAGGCTTTCAAAAATCTTACTGAGACCTCAGCTTCCAACTGATTCCAATATCTTATCAGGATATCCATCTGCCTACACTGCTGTGCTGTTGTTGTTTCGTCGAACATCAGAACAAACCCAAGGTTGCTGTCAATTACTTCCTTCACGATGGATTCCAAAAGAAAAGGTCTTATAGCTTCTGAAACAACGTATGAAGCTTTTGTTCTTGATAATGAGAATTATTCAGAAACATCACATTTGAACATCCTCTGGAACAATTTATCAATATTGTCACATGATCTGAATGAGAAATCGGATGATGCAACTTTGTAACACCATAATATTTCTGACTCTGATACCTGGTTTTGTAATGATGGTGTCATGAACTTGCTGATAGTATGACTAGTCTTCCTGCCAAATTCGGCTGAATCCTTTGCAACATGTTCTTCAGAAGATGTAAATGTACTAGTGGCACTGGCTGTAGGTATCCCAGAAGTAGCTGTTTGGTCATTCTTAAGTAGCAGCTTTTGAGCTGTGCCTTTACCAAATCTTACATCTGAAATCTGTTTGTGTTTGGAAGTCTTACTGTGCTGTTTCACCTGATTGAAACCACTATTCTTGATGGAAAACTCTTTACAACATAATGTGCAATAAGCACAATTAGTTTTGTCTTTAACACACTTGCACCAGAGTCCAACTAAAACACCATTGTCATCAACTTGATCTAGCCACTTGTTGTTCCATTTAGTCTTTCCACCTGGCATTTTGATTATCCAGTTACATTGACCTCACTTAAAGTTACATAAATGTATGGTTTTCCACTAATAAACACTGTAAACAACTTTTGCTGGTACTGTTCTCATCAACTTGGTACTAAAGCATCTTGATCTGAAAAAGAAACTTTCATGAAATAATAACTACTTACCTTTTTTTTTTTTCCATGACTTCCAATGCTCTAAAAAGCTGAACTGGAAACTGTTTTTACTACCCTTTGCAAATTTTTTTAACAATTAAGCACTTCCATTCAAGTGGCAAGAGCACATCATGCTCATTGTACGATTTTGAAGTATTGAGTGACTTAACACACTGACAAATCAAAGGGCTGTCAAGTCAAAACCAAACCCCAAAACCAAAACAGCCCAAGCCTACAAGCATATTAAAGCAAAGGAAGTCTGAAGGTATGCTCTATTCCAAGTGACTTATGGAAGAGCATCAGATTTCCCCTCAGATTTCATCATTGGGGAAGAACAAGAACAATTAATGACCACAATGCTTGTAAATTACCTTTCAAGATTTGAGGCTCGGCAAACTGTTTCTCAAAGCCTTGAAAGGTCTCCACAGGGATGAGCAATGGGTGTTGAGCAGCACTTCTGCATGATTGAGATGCTTTGGATAACTTTAGACAGCTTAAATCTGTAATTTGAAACATCTGAAGGCAGCATCAAAAAAGTTTCATTTTTTTAAATTCATATCGACAAAGTATGTTGGAGAAAATACAGGAAAAATTTCCAAAATATAGGAAAATATAGGAAATATAGGAGGTTTTTCAAAAAATAGGAAAAATCTCAAAAATATAGGAAAATATAGGAATCGGTTGACGGCCTGCACAGGTGTAAGTCGTGTCGAAATGACTGCTTATTGATTTTCCTTAGTCCAGCATGTATCTGCGTGAGCAAAATTGTTAACCAGACTGACTGCTTAGGTAATTCATAAAAATAAAAAGCATGCGACATGGGAGGGAATGCGACAAATGCAAGAATTTGGAGCCATTTTAGATAAATTTGAGGCATTGGCACATTTGGCGCACGACAGTGGAGGTCCAGTGTAGGATATGCAAAAATAGCAAGTACATGAAATTTCCACTCACATTTATAAATTGTCACTCTTATTTAGCAAGTATGTGAGCTTAAATTCAAACCCTGTTGGTTATGATAGTAAGTAAGTAATAAGGTAAGTAATAAGTAAGTTAAGTTTTTATTTAAAGTGGATAGAGAGTTAGTCCAAAAGTGTAGAGTTAGTTTTTGGACACTGCACTTCTCCTAGTTACCATCTGTTCACATTTTATGCTTCATGTCAATACCATGTACAATATTAGAGTTATGTTTGGGACAAGAAAAAGAAAGCAATTTAACAAAGGGAAATAATTAAACAAGAAGGGCCATAAAGGCCCTGAATCACTCACCTAAGTATAAGGTTACCTTATAAGGAACATCTGTACTGAAACATTTTGAAATCTGGCCAGTACCGTATACACGGTCAGATTAGGCGCAGCTACGTATAAGGCGCATCCTAACTTTCAGGGTAACTTATTTGAAAAAAAAAATCACTTATTGTATCGTATGCGGCGAAATCTTGTTTTGAAATTTGCGCCGTCGTACATTTTGACAGACTGAAAGCTACCCATACGTCACTGGGCTAATCATACGGTGAACCGTTTTATTTACACATGGCATAAGATTACCGTTAGACCGTTACATTAACGATGGGTAGGCTAAAGGTGACACATTTTCATAACATGACATTACTCAACCGTGTCCCCGCATTCAAACACTGGGGACCATTGTCACCTGTCAAAATTCTCCCAACTAACAAACATTACGTAACAATTGCCACCTGTCAAGTTTCTCCTATACATCATGAGGTCCCGTAAAATAAACTTATTTGTTTATATTGAAAATGGCTTCCATCAAGTTGTTTCAGTTTCTCACGATCATTTTATCATGAAATATACCTGTAGGATAACTAATAAGAACAAAAACAATAATCTGGTATTGTTTATCATGGTTTCGTATAGACTTTGTGTCATATTATCGTATTCATTGGCTTTCAGTATATCCATTTTCTGAGATCATATACCGGTAATTGTGATTGAAACAAGAAAGTCAGTAGAACTGACAGATGCTCCCCGAAGAACGTCATTGTTACAAATAAGACCTTGGTCAATGGGTGGGAGGATGTAGGAACTGGGTCAAGCCGAAGATATGCGCATCTCCTCTTTGTTATAAAGCTTCACATAAAGTTTTGTTGAAATCAAGCTATTAGTTCCTGAGAAATAGCCCGGACAAGAATCATACTAGATATACCGTTTGCATAAAAGTCAAAGGACCATAACTCTGTGAAAAATTGAGGGACAGTTACCCCCATTATATGCAAATCTTCTCTTGGTAATAAAGCTTTCCATAAAGTTTCGTTGAATTCAAGCCATTATTTTCTGAGAAATAGCCCAGACAAGATTCATGCAATATGTACTATAGGTCGAAAAATCAAGGGGCCATAACTCTTTGAAATATTTAGGAACCGGGTCATGCTGACGATATGCGCATCTCCTCTTGGTAATAAAGCTTCCCATAAAATTTCGTTGAATTCAAGCCATTAGTTCCTGAGAAATAGCCCGGACAGAATCATGCAATATGTACTATAGGCCAAAAAGTCAAGGGGCCATAACTCTTTGAAAAATTTAGGAACCGGGTCATGCTGACGATATGCGCATCTCCTCTTGGTAATATAGCTTCCCATAAAGTTTCGTTGAATTCAAGCCATTAGTTCCTGAGAAATAGCCCGGACAGAATCATGCAATATGTACTATAGGCCGAAAAGTCAAGGGGCCATAACTCTTTGAAAAATTTAGGAACCGGGTCATGCTGATGATATGCGCATCTCCTCTTGGTAATAAAGCTTCCCATAAAGTTTCGTTGAATTCAAGCCATTAGTTCCTGAGAAATAGCCCGGACAGAATCATGCAATATGTACTATAGGCCAAAAAGTCAAGGGGCCATAACTCTTTAAAAAATTTAGGAACCGGGTCATGCTGACGATATGTGCATCTCCTCTTGGTAAGAAAGCTTCCCATAAAGTTTCGTTGAATTCAAGCCATTAGTTCCTGAGAAATAGCCCGGACAAGAATCATGCAATATGTACTATAGGCCGAAAAGTCAATGGGCCATAACTCTTTGAAAAATTTAGGAACCGGGTCATGCTGAGGATATGCGCAGCTCCTCTTGGTAATAAAGCTTCCCATAAAGTTTCGTTGAATTCAAGCCATTAGTTCCTGAGAAATAGCCCGGACAAGAATCATGCAATATGTACTATAGGCCGAAAAGTCAATGGGCCATAACTCTTTGAAAAATTTAGGAACCGGGTCATGCTGAAGATATGCGCATCTCCTCTTGGTAATAAAGCTTCCCATAAAGTTTCGTTGAATTCAAGCCATTAGTTCCTGAGAAATAGTCCGGACAAGGAAAGTGGGACGGACAAACGGACGGACGGACGAAGCGGCGACTATATGCGTCACCTTCGGTCAGCATAAAAAGAAACCTGAAAAGCTGTATATCATCATATAAGGCGTACCCCCTCTATAAACTTGAATTATCTGGAAAAAAAGTGCGCCTAATCTGCCGGTGTATACGGTAGTTTTAAAGTAGATGATTTTTAAAGTTTACAAAAAAATTTTCTCTCTGTTGCCATGACAACCAGAGTTCTACATGGATCAAGTTTATTTTAGCAACTTTTGTGAATGTTCACCCAAGGATCATCCCTGCCAAGCTTAATCAAATTCTGTCCAATGGTTTCAGAGGAGATGTCGTTTAAAGCAAATTGTTGACGATGCACGACAACGGACGACGGACACAGGGTGATCCTAATAGCTCACCATGAGCACATTGTGCCAAAATACAAAAACAAACTAGAAATTGTCGGTAGTTTTAGATTATTACTCAAACTATAAGCTTTAACAAGGTAACAATGCAAATGCATGTGGATACTAAAGGTGTGAAAATTGCATTGCATCTGACTTGCGTTTCCACCTGTTATGCAATCGAATATCTGCAAAACAACTGCAGGTAAACAAGATGGCTGCCTGCACGTTGTACGATTAAAGAGATGCTCATTATAAAAGGTGTGAAAGTCGTTACATACCGACAAAACAGTGCGTTGGGAACAGGTAATTAGGGTCGCTTGTCACATAAGATGGAGTCCTTTAATTCAGACCATTTATATAGGGAAATACGTTGGACGGATTAAAACTAAGTCGGATAAGACAGAGAGTTGTTTAATTCAGAGGGTCACTCAGACAGTCTCGACTGTATTATTGTGCTTCTGTGTGTGTTAGTGAGTGCAAGAATTTGTGTCCCAGCTGTTACTTTGTTATGTATGGTATTGTTTGAAATAACTTGGCACATGTATCTCTGATGTATCATAGCGTATAGAGTGTAAGCTGGGGATCAAATCAGTAACAGTAGCTAGCAATCTGGTTAACTGAACATAGCCAAGGTCTCTACCTTGAAGGTCAAGGTCACAATCTTGTCCCAGCTCTAACTTTGTTGTGAATGGTTGTGTTTTGAAATAAATTGGCACAAGTGATCCTTAGGACAAGACAATGTGTTGAAAACAAGAACCAGATCACTTCCTTAAAGGTCAAAGTCACACCACTCTGTTGAATTTAAAATCCTGTCCCGGCTGTAAATTTGTTGTGAATGGTTCTGTCCAAATATCTGCTTTCTTACTCATCTGGAAGCGATTTTATATGTACAGTGTAACCTCTGAAATCCAGACCCTCCAAAATCCGGAAACTTCTGAAATCCGAACCATTTTCTTGGTCCCGAATTTTCCCCTTCTGTTTATATGTAAATAATACCTCTGAAATCTGGAAGTTCTAAATTCTGAATTCCGTACAATAATTTTGTAAATATTGGGATATATCAACACTATTTTACCTCTGAAATCCGAACACTGCAACAGGTTGACTGGTAATCAGACTGGAAACTGTAAACCCTGCGGCAATTTATTCCCTTATTTTCTTCTTAATTGATTGTTTATTAATCAGTGGTGATCATTATTTTGACATGTATTAGAATTACAATTTGTCCATTATTCTGACACCCATAAGAATCACATGTTTGCCCCTCCAAGTTTGCACTGGCAAATACATAGGCAATTAGATACTGACACATTGACACATTGTAAATAATTAAAGTGGTGATAAAATGGATTAATTGATATTTTTTTGCAACAAACATCTTTAAGTGTAATAATGGTATTTTTAGAAGGGTAATAAATTATGCTGCATTGAAAAATGTGTTGATTTTGGTAAGTGGCAAAAATTAAAGTTGAGAGAAAGAAAGAAAAAGACAAATAATGCTCGGAATCAACATTAGCATAACCCATTTTGACAAACTAGATGTGGGTGTTCCTCGGAACACTTGTGTCGCCTGCATTTAAGCATGTTTGATGAAAGAATTGACTAGAAAATCGATCTTTTGACAAATTATTGATAAAGCATAATCTATTTTGTGAGGTACAAAATAACACCAAATCACACACACACACACATATATATATATATATTTTTTTTTTTTTGGGGGGGGGGGGGGAATAAAATATTCAAACAGTGCAATATGTAATAATTTTCCCGAGCACTTTCGACTATACAGTCTTCATCAGAGGTCAGTGTCAGAATGACTATGAATTCAAAACATTAACTGTAAGAAAAATTATGACGTCATTAAGCACTTATGACGTTAATTATATATATGTTGCAAGTTTGTAGTCATCATTATCATTATTGAGTTATCATTCTTGTGTACTGCACTCAGACCAATGAGATCTATCTACTATAAATGTTTAAGGCAACACTTCAAATACTTTACAAGTTATGCACCACACAAGAATTAAATCCAAAAAAATAAACAAAGGGAAATAACTCCAAAAATACAACAGTTATCATTCTTGCACAATGCACTCCATGAGATCTTTCCACCTGTGAGGTTTCAAAGTAATACCTCAAATACTTTTCGTGTTATGCTCCAGACAAAAATGAATTTTTGCACTGCACTACAAATCCATGAGATCTTTCCATCTATGAAGTTTCAAAGCAATATCTCAAATACTTTTTATGTTATGCTCCTGACAAAAATAAAGACTGAGAATCAACAAAGGACAATAACTCAGGAGAAAAGAAAGTGAGAGTTATCATTTATGTGAACTGCACTCCTCTTCAATGAGATCTATCTATCTATAAAGTTTTAAGTCAGCACCTCAAATACTTTTTGAGTTATGCCCTGGACAAAAATTAAGACTGAAAATCAACAAAGGGCAATAACTCAGAAAATATGAAAGTCATGGTTATCATTCTTGTGCACTGCACTCTGCCTCAATGTGATCCATCTTTTAAATTTCAAGGTGATACCTCAAATACTTTTTGAGTTATGGTCCGGACAAAAATAAAATCTCAGAATCAACAAAGGGTAATAACTCAGAAAATACGAAAGTCAGAGTTATCATTCTTGTGCACTGCACTCCACCTCAATGTGATCTATCCATGTTTTAAGTTTCAAGGTGATACCTCAAATACTTTTCGAGTTATGCTCCGGACAAGAAAGTGTGACGCCGACGACACCGACGACGACGACGGACAAAGTG
This sequence comes from Solen grandis, assembly GCA_021229015.1. Lineage (NCBI taxonomy): Eukaryota > Metazoa > Mollusca > Bivalvia > Adapedonta > Solenidae > Solen > Solen grandis. Next base: position 56,502,210 of record CM037786.1, on the reverse strand, counting down.
ATCCCTATGTGTCTGCCATGCTATGCAGGCGACACAAAAATGGCAAATAGAGAAATTAGGTGAGAGGGATATATAAGGTAAGTAGAGAGAGAGAAGAAAGAGGAAGGGAAGGGGAGAGAAAGAGAAGTAAGATGATTGATTATGGAAAATCATATTAACATAACCGTTTTGCAAAAAAACAAACAAATATATACATGTATAATTAGGTAAAGCTTCAAAGGATTTGATGATAATTACACTTAACAAACAATATTAACACTGATTCACATATAAACAAGTTACACTATTCACAACCATTAATAAACATAGATACATATGTGCTAGTCTAATTCAATCCAGACATCTGAATTCCGGAAACCTCCAAAATCCGAACTTTTTGGTCAGTCCTACAGGTGTTCAGATTTCAGAGGTTACACTGTATTTGAAATTTGATGACACTAGTTCAAATCTTGGATTCGCCATAAAACCTTTGAATTTTCGAATTTGGAAAAACGGACACCGGGATGCACAACTAGAGCCTAACATACACATTCTGTGAAATTTTGATGAAAATCAGTCCAGAAATAATGACTGTAGACCGCATACAAACATTTTTAGACAACGTCAACGTTTGACGTCAAGACACATCATAGACAAATGAAAATCACTGAAATGCAAAATGTTCTATGTGAAGCATATGCTATTATATTTTCAAGGTGTTCATACATTTGTAACATAAAGAAGTTAACACGTAAAAATTAGAAATTACTTTTCACCTCATTACGTCATATGACGTTCATCTTCTCCGAATATAAAGAAGATGTAGATACTTATATTTTCTCCAAATATCACCTTTCTAGCTCATCTGTAAGCGATTTTATATGCATGTGAAATTTGACATCAATGGTTCGAATCTTGGATTCACCATAGAACCATTGCCTTTTCGAATTTTGAAAAACGGACACCGGGATGCACAACTTGAGCCTAACATACACATTCTGTGAAATTTTGATGAAAATCGGTCCAGAAATAATGGCTGTAGACCGCGTACATACTTTTTCACCTGATGTCAAATCTGACATCTTATGAATATGAATATCATTGCATTCGAAAGCATGACCTCATGACCTTTTTTTTTACCCCACATGACCCCAATTATTTGTCCAAGATTTTATGGAGAAAAACATTCTGACCAAGTTTCATGAAGACTGGGCCAAAAATGTGGCCTCTAGAGTGTAAACAAGGTTTTTCTAAGATGTGACCTCGTGACCTTCTTTTGACCCCACATGACCCAACTTAGAACTTGTCCAAGATTTTATGGAGAAAAACATTCTGACCAAGTTTCATGTAGATTTGCCCAAAAATGTGGCCTCTAGAGTATTAACATGGTTTTTCTATGATTTGACCTTGTGACCTATTTTTTGACCCCACATGACCCAAATTTGAACTTGTCCAAGATATTATGAAAACAAACATACTGATCAAGTTTCATGAAGATTGGGCAAAAAATTTGGCCCCTAGAGTTAACAAGGTTTTTCTATGATTTGACCTCATGACCTAAATTCAAACTTATCTAGATTTTATGGTGGCAAACATTCTGACCAAGTTTCATGAAGATTGGGCTAAAACTATGGCCTCCAGAGTGTTAACAAGCCAATTTGTTGACGGCGCAGGACGGATGACAGATGCTGGATCACAAAAGCTCACCTTGAGCACGTTGCGCTCAGGTGATCTAACAAGAGGGCCAAGATGGCCCTTGATCGCTCACCTGAGAAAGATGATTGCTTAAGAAATAAAGATGCTAGAGTGTAAAAGTGAAATATGGCTTTTTTTATGGTGAAAAGGGCATAACTCCTAAATTTACTAGTCAATATCAGTTATAATTGAACCAGATTGCGAGATTATGGGCATAAACATTGTCTTAAAGTTTGAAGATGATTGCTAAGAAAAGGAAGATGCTAGAGTGTAAACAACGTGAAATATGGCATTTTTTTATATTAAAAGGGGCATAACTCCTGACTTAATCAACAGATCTCAGCTTTAATCGAACTCAATCGAGACATTATGGTCATAAGCATTGCCAAAATGTTTGAGGATGATTGCTCAAAAGATGAAGATGCTAGAGTGTAAACAAAGTGAAATCTGGCATTTTTTTATATTAAAAGGGGCTTAACTCCTGACCTAATCGACTGATCTCAGCCATAATCAAACTCAATCGAGGCATTATGGTCATAAGCATTGCCATAAAGTTTGAAGATGATTGCTCAAAAGATGAAGATGCTAGAGTGTAAACAACGTGAAATATGGCATTTTTTGAATATTAAAAGGGGCATAACTCCTCACTTAATTGACGGATCTCAGCAAAAATTGAACTCAATCGAGACCTTATGGTCATAAGCATTGCCATAAAGTTTGCAGATGATTGCTCAAAAGATGAAGATGCTAGAGTGTAAACAAAGTGAAATCTGGCATTTTTGGAATATTAAAAGGGGCATAACTCCTGACCTAATTGACGGATCTCAGCCATAATCGAACTCAATCGAGACATTATGGTCATAAACATTGTCATAAAGTTTGAAGATGATTGCTCAAAAGATGAAGATGCTAGAGTGTAAACAAAGTGAAATATGGCATTTTTTTATATTACAAGAGGGCCATGATGGCCCTTAATTGTTCACCTGAGAAATATTGCTTTCAATGGTTTATAATATGAACATACTTAAAGTGGGACCAATTTTGACACAGGGCCATGATTAAAAACAAACTTTGGTAAGGTCATTATTTTAACAACTTTTGTAGTAGTTCACAAGACAATTCTACATAACAAATATCCAAGCTCTAAGCCTTGCAGTATTTCAGGAGATGATTTTTCTATTTTTCCTATGTAAAATCAAGTGACCCCTAGGGCAGGGCCAATTTTCACCCAAGGGCCATGATTTGAACAACTTAAGTAGAGATCCACCAGACAATACTACATACCCAATATCTTAACACCAGGCCATGTGGTTTCTGATGAGAAGATTTTTCTAGGTTTTCCCTATATAAGCCTATGTAAAATAAAGTGACCCCTGGGGCAGGGCAAATTTTGACCCTAGGGTCATGATTTGAACAATTTTTGTAAAGGTTTATGAGACAATTCTACACGCTGTAGGCCTTACAGTTTTGCAGGAGAAGATTTTCTAAGATTGCATTTTAAAATCTATTTTTAGCTCCTGTGACCTACTTTTTCAACCAATCATAATAATTTGTACAATTTTGTTAGAGGACATCATAAGGATGATTCCTGTGAAATTTTGTCAAAATCCCTTCAGCGGATTAGGAGGAGATGTTGTTTAATGGAAAAAGTTGAAGCAAGACGCACGCACGCACAGACAGATGGACGGACGACAGACGCCAGACAAAAGGCAATCATAAAAGCTCACCATGAGCACGTTGTGCTCAGGTGAACTAATTATCTAAGCTCTAGGCCTTATGGATTCATAAAAGAAGATTTTTAAGATTTTCCTATATAACTCTATGTAAAACAAGTAACCCATGGTGCGGGGTCATTTATCACCATAGGGCTATGATTTGAACAATCTTGGTAATGAACCATTAGATGATGCTACATACCAAATATCTTAGCTCTAGGCCTTATAGTTTCATAGGAGAAGATTTTTAAAGTTTTTCCTATATAAGTCTATGTAAAACAAGTGACCCCCGGGGCAGGGCCAATTCTAACCCCAGGGTCATAATTTGAACAACTTTTGTAGAGATTCACTAGACAATGCTACACGCCAAATATCTTAGCTCTAGGCCTTATTGTTTCATAGAAGAAGATTTTTAAAGTTTTTCACTATATTAACCTATGAAAAATAAAATGACCCCTGGGGCGGGGCCAATTTTGACCCCAGGGTCATGATCTGAACAACTTTTGTAGATGTTCATAAGACAAATCTACATACCAATTATTAAAGCTCTATGCCTTACAGTTTTGCAGGAGAAGATTTTCTAAGATTGCATTTTAAAAATCTATTTTTAGCTCCTAAGACCTACTTATTCACCCAATCAAAATAATTTGAACAACTTTGATAGAGGTCATAATAAGGATGATTCCTGTGAAGTTTGGTCAAAATCCATCCAGTGGTTTAGGAGGAGAAGTTGTTTAAAAGAAAAAATGACGCAAGACGCACGCATGCACGCACGGACGGACACTGGACAAAAGGCGATCACAAAAGCTCACCATGAGCACGTTGTGCTCAGGTGAGCTAAAAATAGTACAGCCGGAGACTATTACAGACCGTAATCCGTTCAAGTACACCAAATCTGCGTTCCGTTTGCGTTTGAACATCGTTTCATTTGCGTTTGCAAATCGTTTCATTTGCGTTTATCGTTTACGTTTCTAAACGATAAACGCTGGATATAAACGCTGAATGCATCTATAAACGATTACAAACGCATTTGCATTTCAACTTCGTTTATTTTCGAACCGTTCTCCGTTTGCGTTCACCGTTTGCGTTCACCGTTTGCATCGTTTTTCGTTTACCGTTTACACAAACGCATCATCTCTGACACTGCTTTCTGCACGTATCGGACCCAAACCATTTCGGAACCTAGACTAATGGGACCCTAGTGAAATCGTACCCCTGGACCTATCTGTCTATACATTCTAAACGCTGGAAGTAACTTAAACAATTAAGTCACAAAAAAAGTATTAGTGGCTATAATTTGAATTATTAAAATCAAATTTATTTTTACTAATTTGTTAGAGGGAAATCGGTGAAGTGTAAGAAAAACATTCTGGAAATAATTTTACGAAAAATCTGTGAAGTTGTTGCAACCTCTAGAAAGACAAAACAATGGCGGGTACTAGCAGGCGGTTGAGTGTTTCGGCAAAGAACTTCATATTGGACTTAAACGCTAAAGGATTGTCAACAGTTATCATAACAAGAAGACTCTTAACAACTTTAGGAATCGTTAAAATATAATTGCACTGTCAACATAACCACGATAAAGTTAGAGAATATCCGAATCCCATACCTCAGCGTTTAATGCAAACGTTTTGATACCGTTTATCGTTTGCGTTTATCTTTTTTATCATTTTGTATAGTTCGTTTTTTTTTTAATTTGTTTGCGTTCCGTTCGTGTTTCGTTTGCGTTTGAATAGCGTTTCGTTTACGTTCGTTTGGTGTACTTGAACGGATTACGGTCTGTAGCAAATGCCGCCTTTAGGTGGGGGATAAAAAACAATTTAACAAATGGAAATAATTAAACAAGAGGGCCATGATGGCCCTGGGTCGCTCATCTGAGTATAGTGTTACTCAAGGAACATCAGTCTCTATTACAACATTTTAAAATCTGGCCAGTAGTTTTGAAGGAGAGTTTTCAATATATACATATAAGGCAAATTAGTCCTGTCCTTTGCAGCCATATTTTTTTATGGATCGGAAATTTTTTTTGGCAACTTTTGTGAAGCTTCACCCAAGGATCATCCCTGCCAAATTAAATCAAAATCTGTCTAGCGGTTTCAGAGGAGATGTCATTTTGAGCTTTCACTATGCACATATAAGGCAAATTAGCCCCGCGAATGGCAGCCATGCTTTTTACGGATCAGAATAATTTTAGCAACTTTTGTGAAGCTTCACCAAATGATCATCCCTGCCAAATCAAATCAAACTTTGTCCATCGGTTTCAGAGGAGATGTCGTAAAAAGATTTCACTATATACATATAAGGCAAATTAGCCCCACCCCTGGCAGCCATGTTTTTTAATGGATTGGCATCATTTCAGCAACTTTTGTGAGGCTTCACCCAAGGAATATCCCTTCCAACTTAAATCAAACCCTGTCCAGCGGTTTCAGAGGAGATGTCATTTAGATTCACTATACACATATAAGGCAAACTACCTCCGCCCATGGCAGCCATGATTTTTTAAGGATTGGAACAATTTTAGCCTGACTTGACTTGTTTTTTTTTAGTTAACCGTCGCTTAGACAGTTTTTCAGTCATATAGTGACGTCCAGCTAATTACAGGTGGAGGAAGACCCCAATACACGGAGGCATCCGGGTAGATCCACCGACCTACCGAAAGCCAGATGGAAGGTTCCTCATACCAAATCCAAATGACCCTGCCGGGATTCAAACCCACGCGGTGAGGGGCTGAGTGAGTGTTAAAGTCAGCGACTTTACCCTCTCGGCCACAGAGGCCCCTCTTCAAGAAATAATTCAAGAATAATTTTAGCAACTTTTGTGAAGCTTCACCCAATGATCATCCCTGCCAAATTTAATCAAATTCTGTCCAGTGATTTCAGAAGATATGGCATTTTAAGATTTCATTATATACATATAAGGCAAATTAGCCCCGCCCCTGGCAGCCATCTTTTTTTAGGGAGCGAAATAATTCTAGTAACTTTTATGAAGCTTCACCCAAGGATCATCCCTGCCAAATTTAATTAAATTCTGTCCAGCTGTTTCAGCGGAGATGTTTTTTAAAGACTTCATTCACTACATACATACAATGTATAAGGAAAATTAGCCTTGCCTCTGGAAGCCATTTTTTCCCGATCAGAATAATTTTAGCAATCTATTAGAGAGTTACCCAAGGAACATCTGTACCTATATATTTCGAAATCTGGGCAATAGTTTTGAAGGAAATGATTTTTAAAGTTTTCATTATTTCTTCCTTTCCGTTGCCATGGCAACCAGAGTTCCACATGGATCAAGTTTATTTTAGTAACTTTTGTGAAGGTTCACCAAAGAAACATCCCTGCCAAGTTTAACTAAATTCTGCAAAACGGTTTCAGAGGAGATGTCTTTTAAAGTAAATTGTTGACAATGGACGACGGACGCAAGGTGATCACAAAAGCTCACCTTGAGGACTTCATGCTCCGGTGAGCTAAAAATGGACCATGTAGAGTCACAGTTCTTGGACACAGCACTTATCCTAGTCGCCATCTGTCTATATTTATGTTTCAAGTCAATACCTTGTATAATATTTAAGTTATGTTCCAAACAAGAAAAAAAATTAACTATGGGAGATAATTAAACAAGAGGCCCATAGGGACACAAATCGCTCACCTGAGTACCACTGCTCTATATGCAACCTAGTATACATGTATCATACTGATATACATGTTTCTCAGGAACTTGACAGTTTTTCTTACCCATTTT
>CM037786.1:56473247-56494983 GCA_021229015.1 Solen grandis | reverse complement strand
GACATTCAGTAAAAAATGGTCAGTGAAGCGAGTATCGCGCTATCAGAGCTTTGATTTGTGTTCGTGCAGTACCCCATCTACAACCTTTTTTTTATAGATTGAAGTAATTATGCAGATTTTCTGCACAGGTCAGGGGCTACGAACTCATTTCGGATAGTATATATACAGAATTTGGTCATCTTTTAGTGTATGAAATAACCGTTGGATATCTGAAGTCGATAGATTGATGTGATTATGAGTATGTTACAATTATTTGTTTTGGAGTTCAAATGGGTTATTGAAACAGCCTAAAATGACCAATCGCTGCACATTTACTATCAAATTTATTTGCGAGCCACATTTGCATCGAAACAAACTTTATTCGTTCGCTTGGTAAAGTGATCACGTTATAAAAACAGTTACACCATTCGATTGCAGTGAAATCAGCATAGAAATAGTTTTCATGTAACAGGCGCTTTTTGTAGCCTGTAAGTATTTATTTTTGACACAGCATTGATTTTTCAGCATTTTTGCTTAATTCTAGTGTACATATTTGTACAGATATATACAATTGTTCGATCAAGCAATGTTTACCTATTGAGAAGTTATTCGGTTTTAAATCTAGGAAAACCTGGGTTGAAAAACATAGTACTATAGTTGTGTGACTGACGTCACACACAACTTAAAATGGTGACCATCTCGAGCCTTGTCTCGTACTGTGAAATATAGGGAAACATTCTGACGTACGTCCCTGTATAATACCACTGTGCATACTAACAACTGCTTGCCACAGAAGGCCTTATCGGCACGACGTCGTGCAGATAATTTCCTTATTCCCACGACCGTAGTGCCGATAAGGTTGCTTATCTGCATGACGGAAATATGAAAATAGCATAACAAAAAGCGAAAATATCTTTATGTCAAGAATTACAGGTAGTTTTGCCAAGTAGATATGGTCAGTAGTGTAGAGCAGAAGTTTAGGCCCGTACACCTTACATTCGGGTATAGTTAAGATGCACGAAATGCACGGGTTTTAAAGTACACTATATAGAGAAGTTTCGTTGTGTGTATTGTCATTCTCGATGCGCTGGTCAGACTGGAAGACGCGCATTGTTGTTTGCGAGACGTGAGAGACGTATGGGTGTCTTCAAACCATATCTACAAGCTAGTGGCTTTTTAAGGAGGACAAACTCAGTAACCATGCAGCCGGGTGTAGTTAGCCATGTATTGGTCCTTCGCACTGACAATTAACGTCCGAGAATCCCTGTTTCATGTGCAACATGTTGTGAGATGGTGCCACGTGCGTCTATAACAGTGGAACGTGTCCTTGCAGTAGAGATACACGATGCCTGAGTCTTTGGTAGCGTTGCTGTATAATGTAGACTGTTGTTAAGTTAAATATTTTGCACATGTAACTTGATTGTTTCATGGGCCTGTGTGGCAGAGATATTGCTGTGTGCTATTGTTAATGAGCCTGTGTGGCAGAGATATTGCAGTGTGCTACTGTTAATTGGCCTGTGTGGCAGAGATATTGCTGTGTGCTATTGTTAATGAGCCTGTGTGGCAGAGATATTGCAGTGTGCTACTGTGAATGCGCCTGTGTGGCCAGTATTGCAGAATATTGCTGGTTGGTGAGCCTGTGTGGCTAGTATCACTTATGTAGTAGTGAGTGTCAATGATCAATCTGTGTTAAGGTATACATACAAGCGGCATATTATTGCAAACATATTTTGATATTGTGTAACGTAAAGCTGAGAGTGAGTCACGTTCATATGAAAGTGTTAGTTTTATTTGTATGTGATGTATTAATATACTCGTATTATACGCATTCATACTGTTTAGACCGTGTCATAGATTATAGTGAACCATTACATATTTTTGAAGGCTATCTTGAGAGAGATAATTGGCTTTACGTAGACGAGTATATTAATGCAAAATATTTCATATGCTTCGTAAGGTAGTTAGTGTATTACTCTGATCTTCTTGTATATATTGTAAACACTTATTTTAATTAAACATTGTAGATATTTGTAAACAGTCTCGTTGTTATACCTATCATTACAAAGAACAGGGAATCACGTTAATGAGTAATTCATATAAATCGTGACACTTTACTTTGTTATTTTTTCCTTCTTCCTTTCTTTCCGGTAATATATTATACCTATATTGTCTTTTACACTGTTGAGTCCAACATTTACGATTATTCAACGCAAGTATTCTTCCGGGATTTCCCGAGCTTCAGTGATACATCGCCTAATCTACGGAGATATTCCCCGATGATGTTTCAAATTCGGTGAAATTCCGGGCCCCTTCGCCGATCATCGAGAAGGTCCCCGGAGCTTTCCCGAGCCATCCCCGATATTTCAAGGCCATTGTTAGGGTGAACATTCAAAGAAGCCTTGTGACCATAGCCGAAACATCAGTGAACGTACCATCTCCGAAGCCTTATCAATGCTATTTCTCATGGGACTGTCCCTTCTTTTTCGCTCAATCATCGCAGCCATCGGGAGAAAATTAGTGATTTTCCCCTAGTCGGACATAGGAGAGTAGTATAGGCGCCTCTTTACACCCAAGACTGCGCATGCGCAGGAGTGACGTCATCAGATTTTTCGCGCATGTGCGGCGGCCCATATTGGTTTCTAGTATGACACTAATTTTAGAATGACATCATTGGTCTATATTTAGAATGACCATATCGGTAGACAACAGGATTTAAAAATAAATATGTACATCATATATATATACAAAAGTAACAGGCGGCCATTTTAAGTATACAGAGGTGACTTGTATACTTGATCAAGATCTACTCGCGGAAATTGAGGTCACTTCCATTCGATCTCAGACTGTGTCCTAGAGGTATCTACTGTTCCTTCTACTATATAATCATATTAATAATTAAATAACATGTCTACTATATAGGTACAGCAGTAATTATAGCAAAAATAGGATCAAATAGTAATAATGATGGTTACTATGAAATAATATATATGAAATAATATGTCTACTCTATAAAAATGCGAACAATGGCCTATTCAACTGTCAAAAGTTAATCCCTTTAAAGTCGCCACTCTGTCTGGCGTGTGTTGATTTAGGAGCGGATGTGCGAACAATGGTCTATTCATGTGTCAAAAGTTAATCCTTTAAAGTCGCCCCAGTGTCGGCGTGTGTTGATTCAGGGACGGAAATGTGAACAATAGCTTTTGTCACGATTACTGGCCCGGCACTAATTAACTATTGGTACGTCTATTGTATTTAGCGGATTGAAAATTCAACCAATCAGAAACCTCCCTTTTCAACCAATCAGGAACGAGTCCTCGACCAATCAAATCTTAGCATTTTAATACCAATCGAATTACGTATTCAAAACGAGGCCCAGGTCTGTTTCACATTAATGCATAAAGTGAACTTTTTTTTTTTCAAAACAGCTATTTAATAAGTATTCCAGATTTTTCTCAGCCTTTCTTGTGCATTTAATTAAATGACATAATAGAATATAATGGAAATAATTTAGATATTCCCAATAATAATAATAAACTGAAAAAACTATTACTGAACACTTATTGCTTTGATGAAAAATCAACTTACCAAATTCGTAACTTCCAAACTATTTTTCCTCAAAATACTCCAATATATCTTAAGTCCAATAACAATATAAAATACACTCTTTGAACATTTCTTAGTATGTAAGACTCGAAATTTTGCTCTTTATACGTCAATATGTACTGACTTGTCTTAACATACACCATGTATTCTCTGTTAAACGAGAGTGGACAAGATCTTACAGGTTTATACATGACTTCGACTCCTTGTAAGGGCCCCAGTACCATTTATACGTCAATATTGGTGGACTTGAGATCGGATTAAGATAGCCCCACAAAGGAGCTGGCCAATGTTTACGTTAATCCTTAGCTTTACCTCGGAAACGGATTAAATTTTTCAAAATGTATGACTTTCAGAGGAAGCCTGTATGTGTGTTATAAAGTGATTATGTATCGAAATATTCTGTTCTGTTCAACAATTGATACGTTATTTGTAATACATCACAATGTTCGGAATGTTTAAGCTTTAAATTCGTAATGGTTTATATTATCTTGGTGAAACAAAAAGCTTTAAATCAGTTTTTTCCTTTCTAGGGCAACGGTTTACGATATCGATTTTCAAAATGTTTATATCAATTGATAGGTTTTATCAAAATACTTCAAAATAAACCCTATGTTCTCGATTCGATTTTCAACCGTTTACCGATTATGACGTAACAGCGATTTTAAACCTTAATTAAAATTTAACATTTCCTGCCCGATATATACATCATTGGAAATGTCTCGTCTCCACAATGTCAAAAATGTATACTTTTATAGGGTTATCTTTATTCATTCACGAGATATAAACGTTTGAAAAATGTCTCGTGACCTCCAAAGTTGAAAATGGCGCCAAATTCAAATATTCTCCAAAAAATATATTTAAGTCTATATCTCAGTCATTTCTCGACCGATTTACATGATCCTGGTATCAATGTAAAGGTCTCATGTCAAGCTATGTTTTGAACTCAATGAACCGGAAGTGTATTGGTGGTACAACCGGAAATGACGTCATCATATATAAAATCTCTCTTCAAGACAACCGAATTAACTACTGAAAAGATTATCATCATTTAAGCGACAGATCACTTATTGATTTGATGAAAAATCAACTTAACAAATCGGTAACTTCCAAATCCAGCCCTCAAAAAGTTAATCACATCTATTAGTTTAACTACAATGTAAAAATACGTTGTTTGAACACTTTGTAGTATTTCTGAAATTCATCTTGAGGAATGGCAAAAAGACTTGAAATTTAACCAAAGTAAAACGAGGAACTCTCCACAAGAACGGGCCGATTTTACTTGGACATACATATATAAAGGGACTTGAGGGAGTTGGTTAGGCTGCTTCTCTTTATACGTTAATATGTACTGACTTGTCTTAACATACACCATGTATTCTCTGTTAAACGAGAGTGGACAATATCTTACAGGTTTATACATGAAATCAACCTTTTTAGGGTCCAGTACCATTTATATGTCAATATTGTTTGACTTCAGATCGTATTAAGAGAGACCACAAAGGTAGCTAGCCAATGTTTACATAAATACATAGCTTTACCTAGGTAACGGATAAAATATTGTCAAATTGTATGACTTTTAGAGTGAGTCATATGTGTGGTGTTTTATGTATCGATATATTCAATTCTTCATATGTTCAGCAATTTTATACGCTATTTGTAAAGTGTAATACATCAAAATGTTCGGATTTTATCAGCTTTTATCAAGAAACTCGTAATGTTTTTATTTTCTATCTTGATCCTCTCCCTCCCTCTCCCTCCTCCCTCCTCCTCTCCCCTCCCCCTCTCCCTCCTCATCCTCCTTTTCAAGCCCTGTAGGCTTTATTTTTGTATGATTTGCTTGAAATTTTGACTGAAGATAAAGTAATATATTTCTATGGAGCCATGTTACTTTTGTTTTCCGGAAAATCCAAAGGTCAAGGTCATATATTAATTATCGGGTTTTTCTTCGTCCTTAAATATCTCAAAAACGGTTAATATTCTATCGAGACACTATACGTATAATGTGTAGTGCTTAGAAAGATCTTTTAGATGATTTAGTTTTTTATGATCGGGTTGAATCGATTGAGTTATGGCGAAATACAAAAATTTGTAACCCTCAGTGTGTTTAAACAGTTTATATCTCGAAAACCATTGATTTTCGAAAATATGATATTATTTGTAGAGCAATATTTGGGCCTTATTTGATGCTTAAAGTTTAATGATTAGCTTAAGTTTCATGAGTATTGGGAAAAAAAGAGATTCGTGCATATAGCTTTGGTGATTTTTTCATTTTTTCAGGAGGTTTAAGAGCTATTATCTCAAAAGATATTGAAAACTTTCTATACATAAAGCGAGTGCGATGTAGAGAAGTTTAAGACGATTATTTCGATACCTTAAGTTTTGAAATTGATCAAAGTAAAAGGAAGTTACATCAAAAATAAGAATTTAAACATGTAGAATTTCAGCGATTTTTGCCGGTATGTCAAGTTTAACTGGTTATATCGTAAGAATCATTGTAAATAAGTGCAAACATTAAGCAAGTGAGATGTAGAGAATTTTAAGACGATTATTTTGGTACTGAGAGTTTTAAAATTGATTAAAGTATAAGGAAGAAACCCCCAAAATAAGAATTTAAAACCAATTGTAAGAATTTTGGAAACTATCCTACTTTCACTTTCACCTTAATTGAAGCATTTTCGGAAAATGTAAGTTTACAGATATGTATTAGTCATATAAATTGCAAAAATCTTTTTACTTATATCTTTCTGATATTACTAGTACACAAGTGTACCGTTCCGGTGGCCAAGTGGTTAGAGCGTCGCCTCGGAGCGGGGGTCGTGGGTTCGATCCCCGGCCACGACATACCAAAGTCGTAAAAAATGGTATTGTTAGCTCCCCTTCCTTGGCGCTCAGCATATAAAAAGTAGTTGCAGGACTGGTTGGCTCGGTATCAGGATATGTGACTTGGTGTGGTATCATGCCACATGTCTAGGCGTGATACTGCATGTGGCAGCACTATAACTGCATCAAGTAGACATCGTCTCCAAATGACTGAAATACTGTCGGTGGACGTTTAAATCCAACAAACAATTACACTGAACCATTGTTGACAATGATTTAATGTTGTGTCAAATCATTTTATTAACGTGCAGTATTGCGTTACCCATAATCCTTTGAGCGTTTTGACACATGTCATTTAGACCGTTGTTGAAACGCTATTTCCCGACTTTATTGTTGCATTAATCGATAAATGTTGTACAAGCTATATTCCAAATTTATGATAAATGATAACCTATGTGAAAATATGTTATAGTACAATGTAATTTAATTGCCAGCTTCACGATACATTGGAGTATATAAATGTAGACGTTTGAAACAAATGATCAACACATGTCATCCGTTCAAGACGCTGCAAGCTAATTTGTCCGTTAGCTAAAAGGGTCAAATGGAGTAACTTTGTTAAATACAGTCGTCTCGATCGTATGTACAATCATTATTGAAATTTAACTCACGAGGCCTACACGCGTCGACGATTCTATTGCATGGTAGCATTTACGATTTTATTCCCGCGGCTGTACACTAAATAAAAAATAAATTTAAAAATGCAGAATTAAGAGGTTTAAGTTTAATTGCTTATGTTTTGAAAATCTATAAAACTAGATCACAAATAATGCTACAGTTGAATTGTAGGGATTTTCAGGACATTTATTTTGGTACCTAGAATAATAAAATTGGCAAAATTATAAGAAAGCGATATCAAAATAAAGTTGTTTTTTTTTGCCATATGGCTTACTTCACAAAGTTCATGCATACGACAAGTCCATGCGAAAAAAAAGAGTAAAAGGTAGGGAATTAATATATGTTCTTTCTAACGGTATAAATCTTTACATTTGACAATGTTAGCAGAAAGTCCATCATTCGTATCAACGAATGAAATCTAGTTCTTATCTTTTTTTCTTCTTTTCTACACCTTAATTTTTATATGTTGCAAAAGTCACATGACCATGAAAATTTAATCGCTTAATACATCCTATACTGAAATTTGATTTCAATGATTTTTATATGCCTATGATGTCATATGACGTCACAGTTTACATTGTCTTCAAAAGTTTGTTCGCAGTCTTCATCCTTAAATATCTCAAAAACGGTAAATATTCTATCGAGACACTATGGTATAATTTTTAGTGCTTAGAAGACCTTTCAGATGATATTTAGTTTTTGATGATCGGGGTTAAATCGGTTGGGTTATGCGGAAAAACAAATATTTGGTAATCCTCAGTGTATTTAACAGTTTGTATCTCGAAAACCTTTGATTTTCGAATATATGATGATGAATATTATTTGTAGAGCAATGTTTGGCCGTTCTTTTTATGCTTAAAGTTTAACGATTGACCTAAGATTATGGAGGAGTAATGGAAAAAAACGAAGTTCATGCATATAGTTTGGGTGATTTTTTGCAGTTTATTCAGGTTTAAGAGCTTGTATCTCAAAAGATATTTAAAATATTCCTATATATATAAAGCATGTGAAATGTACAGAATAAATAAACTATTACTTATATCATATTGATATTACTAGCTAAACAAGTGTTACAATATTTTCATGATGTGTCATATCATTTATTTACGTTTCTCATAAATGCATATCAGTTTGCAGCATTGCGTTACCAATAATCTTTTGACCGCTTCAAATACATCGCCTCCCGGATGCGTTAGAAAGCTGATATTTTGACTGAATATAAGTCTCCATGTCTTTCTTACATTTTGAGAAGATGAACGCGTAGCTGAACGCATAGCTGATTTGATCTTGTTATATTCTTTATCAAATATAGTATAGTACAGTACAGTACACAGAGCACCCCAGCACCAAAGCAACAACCGGAAATATGGAAATAAAAATGGCCGCCCCTCGTGTGAACAGGCATGTGCAAATTTAAACTTTTAAAAATACAATGTTCTACGAAATAATCAACGGATTTACTTGTCATTAACCTTAATTATAACTTGTAAAAGTGAATCAAGTGAAATGACATCTAAACTACACTGAATATCTAAATACAGACATTACACAAATGAATTACATGGCATGTTTACATCGAGAGTGCAAATGTGACACGGGCGTAAGAGAAAAATCCTGACGTAATGCATTAATTTGACTTGTTGAGCAGGAAAAAAGTAAATTTATGTGATTTGTCAGAGAACGCTGCAAATCATCAATAGCAGATGACAGAGCCAACCTAAGACAAATACAAAGATAAGTAAAATTAGTAATGCCGCCTTGGCATTACATATTGTCTTTTTCAAAACCTGAATGCACTTTTTCTTATATGTCTGTGGCAAATTGTTTTTTAAAATTTATTTATTTTTGTTAATCAAAAAATAGGAAAAAAAAAAAAATATTGTAGGATGTAAAAAAAAGGGTATGGGAGGCAATTTAAAATATGTTTTTTTAAACCCAAAAAAATTTTGCACTTCCTTTTTTTTTTCCTTGTATTTCTTTTTTTTTGAACATATTCTGTTGTAAGCGATAACCACCAAATTCCCGGTCACTTTTCTTAACTAAGCCCAAATTTATACTGCAGTTCATTGGGTGAAAAAAATTTACATAACAAAATATACCAAAATTAACAAAACAGTTAAAATCTCTTTTGAAATAACTCCTTTAAAATTTTATTTTATAGCGAAGGATTTCAAAAATTAAACACGATGCCCCAAAACTACGATACAACTTTGAGAAAAAAAAAAACAAAAAACATTTTTGGCTCTTTTCTATTTTATACTGGCACCTTTCGCGTTTGACATACTATATATTCGGGGCCAAATTTAAATTTTTTGTCTTTTTTAATGACTCCATTTAAAATTTTTCCTTTAAATTTACGGTTGCTCTTGCACATTTTTTAAATTTTAATGCGTAATCAGTGCTATCACTCTTTGGTAAAAAAAATGCATAGTTTCAATGTATCAAATTTCATGCATTCAACGGACGCATTTTTAAAATTTTTTAAAGTGTCACCCTCGAAAGAGATCGAATTACATGTAACTTTTGTTTTAAATTATACACACACAGTACTTGAATTCTGATTTTTATTATGGCAAAATATGTATGTCTAATATTTCAAAAAAAAATTAAAAAAAAAAAAACAAAGACAAAAAACAATTTAGGTGTAAAAAAAAAAACCGGAAAAAAAGAAAAAAAAAGACTGGGACTCAAACCTACAATTTTATATTGTCGGCTAATGCTGGAAATTCCAACCAGTTTATTTGAAAATCTATATCAAAAGAAATTTAAAAAAACACAAAAAAAACAAAAAAACAACAACAACTAATTATGTGTAAAAAAACAAAAGGAAAAAAAAAAACGACTCCTGCAATATTATCTGTTTTTACAGTTTATTAAATACAATATCTTCAGCATTTATTTACAAAACGATTTTTATTTAATTTTGACTTCCGTAACACAATCGAACTGAGCCTGAAATAAATACGAAAATTGTCACCATTTAGTGTTAAGAGAAAAAATAAATTTTGGACTTTTTTCTCTATGTAGTAAAAATAGGAAAATCTATAAATATTTTATTTTTAATATAGCCCCGAAATGTCGGTCCAATCCAAAATGTGTGCTTCCTAAGAACGTTTTGCAAGCAACACTGTTCTAAAAACCTTAAAGATTTTATATTAATTATATGAAAACTATGTTTTTATTGATTTATTTTTGTTTTGAAATGAAAACCCCTGTATACCACAAAAATGAAAGAGAATCAGCCGGTTTGGGTTTGGGTTTGGGTTTGGGATAATTGGTCAGTCGGTTGGTTTGGGTCAGTCAGTCATGCGGTCTGTAAGCAAAATCTTGTCCTGTACTTTTATTTCATTTCACCTGTTATTTGGGCCCATAAAATTTATCAGAAGCACTAAGTGTGCAAGACGCTAATTTCACTTCATTCCCACCGAGGATTACGAAGTTATTTGCCCCTGAATCAACTTGGGGATGTCTTGTCCAGTGAATTCCTCTTTAAATTTTCAGTCGATTCATCTAAATAACTTTTGCAAAAAATGTTCAACATTAGCATAATGTGCAAGACGCAAATTTCACTTCGTTCCTACAAGGATTACGGAGTTATTCCCCCTAATTCGACTATAAATATCTTGTGATACGAACTACATTTCTTACCGACTCGGTCAACTTTTGTGTGTGAATTGATAATCAGGTGGATAGATGCTTTGTTATAAATTTCACTTGAGTTGTTCAAGGAGGGCAGAGTTATTGCCCTGGTTCCATTTTGCATTATCTCCCTTTGGTTAATTTTGTTTTTCTTGTCAGGAACATTACTCAAATATTATACAATGTATTGACTTAAAATTTAAAATGTAACCAAAATCTGATGGCAACTAGGAAAAATGCATTGTCCCAAGAACTGTAACGCTACCTGGCCCCATTTTTTAATTATCTACCTTTGATAAATAGCTTTTTTTTCTCGTCCGGAAATTAACTCGATTATTATACATGGTATTTACTGAAACTTAAAGTGTAAACAGATGGCGACTAGGAGAAGTGAAATGTCCAAGACCTGTAAACTACACTTTTATACTGCTGTGCCAAAAAACCCATAACTGATTCTCTATCCACTTTAAAGAATTACTTTACTTACTTATTGATTGCTATCATATATAATATACTATTTTAAAACAGGTTCTTATCTATGCTCCGCCTGGAGTCTGGCTTCTCCTGTATCAAAGCATTTTGCGGGGGTATTAATCCCCCACAGTGCGACATAGGTGCCGATATCAGTGCTATATTGGCCCGAAAAACTTCTGCTGACGGGGTTTTTGGGTGTAGTTAAAGGCAATATGAACTAACCTATACTACTTACGGTATTTTTCTATGTTGAAGGGGGAGACAAAAGTTGGCAGTTTTGTCTTGCTTTTGATCCCTTTAGTGACGTCTTGGTCACGTGGTATTGCTACACTGTAAGTTAAGCATTTTTGGAAAATAGAAAATACATGTACCCTACTTTCCCATTTTAAAATAATTTTAAACATTTTCGGAAAATGTAATTGGCAATGGCCCAGAACAGTGAAAATTGTATGGCAAATATTTCAGACCATGTCTTTTGAATGCAATGACTTTCAAATTCATACCCACGTCAAAATGACATCATAGACGCTAGATTTGACGTCAGTTAAAACGTTTGTACGCGCTCTGCAGAATTCATTGTTGAATGGTTTTTCTAGTAAATTCACAAAGTTAGGCTTTTGTTGTTGTTGTGCATCCTTACTTTCGTTTTTCAAAATATTGAAAAGAATGAGGTTCTGTGGTGAAACCAAGTTTAAAAAAATATGCCCTCGAAATTAAATTTATTTACAATCTGACTAAAGTACACGATCTTCCTACGATCTTATGTAACGTAGCGTATATATAGGAGATGACTTTATTCAGATTGAGTACTCCATATGAGATAAAATGCTGAAATTTACACATATTGTAATTTTAATATTTTCTTCAGATTTTCCAAAGACCGGACGTCATTTGACGTCCATGCGGTTATTGTATTTTTTTCATTTCTCGTGAAATTAATTCAGTGTGATCCCAATGGTCAGAATTGCAAAAAAGGTAAATATTGAATATGCTGAATTTTCATATGCAATTATATTCACATCCTTATGACATCAGAATAACTTTGGGATCAAAAAGTTTGTAAGCGATCTGCAGACATTATAAATTGAGGAAATTTTTTCGAATATTTTCAAAGAATGTATAGGTTAAATCTAGATACCTAATATTTTCTGCGATTCCGTATTAATAATTTTCAATTTGATTGAGATTTAAACGGTTGCAGAAAATCCTATCGTTTGCCGTGTAAACGAAATCTAGTTATTATTATTATTATTCTACTTTTTTCTCCTTTTGAGGTTCAAATTAAACAGGCTACCCAGAAGGCAGCAGCATGAAATTTTAACAGTATGCACAGTGACTCGGCGCACAGTGACGTCATTTGAGTCACCCCTGCGATAAGACATTTTGCTTTAGAAATAAGCGGATTTATGATCTGCATGCTTGATTTTTTGGAGTGGCATGTAACTTTCAATAAATATGTAACCCAGTGTCCCATCCCTACATGGTGACATGCGTCTCCGGATAATCGCATAAGTCAAGGGCATATATCAGTCATCGATGTCTTTTATTCGGCCCCTGGGTATATTAAAAACGAAAAAATATTATACCTAGACACTATGAGTAAATTTGTAGTGCTTTTAAAAAACCTTTCAGATGAAATTTAGGTCTTTAAGATCGGGGTGGATCGGTTGATTATGGAAAAAAACAACGAAAAGTGTACTTTTAACAAAATTGAAGCGCTGAAGCTACAGTGTCAATTATTATGATTTTTCAGGATTAAAGCATTAAAGAGTGAAGTGATGTAGCCCTATTAAAAGTCCACTCAATTACTGATAACTAATATGTGGTGCTGTCTTCATATGTAAGACAGAGGTTGACATAGATAGTTGATGATCACTATTGATTTTGAGGTCATTTCGTCAAAGGTCAAGGTCACATTGACACTTAGTATAAAATTCTTGTCCGCACAATAAATTGTGAAGGGAATAAGCATAGATTTTTGAAACTTGGTAGGAAAATTGCCCATTGTCAGTTGAAGACCCTATTGATTTTGAGGTCATTCGATCAAAAGTCAAGGTCACAGTGACATTTAATATACAAATCCTTGTCCGCTGAATTCCTTGAGAATGAAAAAGGCTAAGTTTGTGAAACTTGTTAGGGATATTGTCTATGGCCAGTTCACGTTCTTTTTTTAAATTTTGAGGTCAAATGTCAAAAGTCGGGATCAAAGTGACACTTAATATAAAATCTTGTTTATTTATTACTTTAGAAGAAATAAGCCGCCTATGTCTGGAAACTTGGTAGGCACATTGTCCACGGGTGTATATGACACCTAATGATTTTTGAGGTAATAAATTCAAAGGTCAAGGTCACACAATGACACTAAGGTCATTAAAGCAGAAAGCCCTATCGTTTGTTTGGGAACAACGAAATCTAGTTCTTCTTCTTATTATTATTATTAGGGACTTTCTGCTTACAGGCAAAAGTCTATTAGGTTTGTACTTTTTTTTTTAAATTTGGACTTCCTGCCTACAGGGAGAAAATCCTATTGGGTTTGTACTGTTTTTTATCATTAGGACTTTCTGCCAAATGGTCCTATTGAGTTTGTACTGTTTGGTTTTTATTATTATTATTATAAGGACTTTCTGCCTACTGTCAGAAAGTCCTATTTGGGGTTTTTATTGTTTTCTTCTTCTTTTTTTTTTCTTCTTCTAATATATTATTTGTGTTAATTTCGAGTGTTGCCCTTGACTCAGAACAATGAAAATTTTATGGCATATATTTCAAACGATGAGTTTCCGCTGCAATGAATTTCATATTCAATGATGTCATATAACGTCAGATTTGACGTCAGGTGAAAAAGATTGTACGCGGTCACAGCCATTATTTCTGGGGCCGATTTTCATCAAAATATCACAGGGTGTGTACGTTAGGCTCTAGTTGTGCATCCCGGTCCGTTTTTTCCAAATTCGAAAAGGCAAAGGCTTTTTGGAGAAAACCCAAAATTCGAACTATTGACGTCAAATTTCAAATGCGTATAAAATCGCTTCCAGATGAGCTAGAAAGCTGATATTTAGACTGAATAATAGTCTCCCGGTCTTCTTTAAAATGAGTCACATGACTTCATAATGCTAATAAAACCATTCATATTAAATCTTAACGGCTTTCAAGCCCTGTAGGCTTTTTTGTATGATTTGCTTGAAATTTTGTCTGAAGATGCAGTATTAGATTCTATGAAGCCATGTCATTTTCGTTTTCCCGGGAAAAAATCAAAAGATCAAGGTCATATATCAATTATCGGGTTTTTTTTTCGTCTTTAAATATCTCAAAAACGGTTAAAAATTCTATCGAGACACTATGCATATAATTTATAGTGCTTAGAAAGACCTTTCGATGATATTTAGTTTTTGAACAAAAATTTGTAACCCTCAGTGTGTTTAACAGTTTATTATCTCGAAAATCTTTTGGTTTTTGAAAATATGATGATGAATTATTTTTAGAGCAATGTTTGGTCGTTCTTTTGTTGCTTAAGTTTAATGATTGACCTAAGATTCATGGAGTAATGGGGAAAAAACGAAATTCGTGCATATAGCTTTGGTGATTTTTTCATTTTTCAAGAGGTTTAAGAGCTTGTATCTCAAAAATATTAAAACTATTCCTATAAATAAAGCGTGTGAAATGTAGAGAATTAAAACGATTATTTTGGTACATAAAGTTTTGAAATTGATCCAAGTTAAGGAAGTTATATCAAAAATAAATTTAAACATGTAGAAATTTTAGCGATTTTGCCATTATGTAAGAGTTTCACGGCTTATATCTTAAAACCCATTTTGAAATAAGTCAACACATTAAGCGAGTGAGCTGTAGAGATTTTAAGACGATTGTTTTGGTACCTAAAGTTTGAAATTGATCAAGGTATAAGGAGGTTACATCAAAAATAAGAATTTAAACATGTGAATTTCACGATTTTCCCGTTATGTAAGAGTTTCACGGCTTATATCTTAATTTTCCCTATGAAATAATTTCAGCACATTAAGCGAGTGAAATGTATAGAATTTTAAGACGATTATTTTGGTACCTTAAGTTTTGAAATTAATCAAAGTATAAGGAAGTTACATCAAAATAAGAATTTAAACATGTAGAATTTCAGCGATTTTGCCGTCATGTCAGAGTTTTACGGCTAATATCTTAAGAATCATTAGAAATAAGTCCATACATTAAGCAAGTGAGATGTAGAGAATTTTAAGACGATTATTTTGGCACCTAGAGAGTTTTGAAATTGATCAAGAAATAAGGAAGTTACTTAAAAAATACGAATTTAAAGCCAATTGTAAGAATTTTCATAAAATATCCTACTTTCGCTTTCACCTTAATTGAAGCATTTTCGGAAAATGTAAGTTTACAGATATGTATTAGTCATATAAATTGAAAAAAAACCTTTTTACTTATATCATATTGATATTACTAGCTAAACCAAGTGTACCGTTCCCGGGTGGCCGAGTGTTTAGAGCGTCCGCCTCGGGAGCGGAGGTCTGGGGTTCGATCCCAAAGTCGTAAAAAATGGTAACTGTTATAGCTCCCTTGCTTGACACTTAGCATATAAGGGGATTGCAGGACTGGTTGGCCCGGTAAACAGGATAATGTGACGGGTGTGGGATCATGCCACATGTCTACGACGTGTACTGCAGTGTGGCAGCACTAAAATGCATTAAGTAGACATCGTCTCCAAAAGACTGAAATACTGTCGGTGGGACGTTAAATCCAACAAACAAACAAACAAACATACAAACTAAACAGATGTTGACGATGATTTAATGTTTTGTCAATCATTCTATTTACGTTACATTATGAATATCAGTTGCAGCATTGCGTTACCCATTAATCCTTTGAGGTTTGACACATGTCATTTAGACCGTTGTTGAAACATTGCAATTTCCCGACTTTATTGTTGCATCTATCGATAAATGTTGTACAAGCTATATTCCAAATTTATGATAAATGTATAACCTATGTGAAAATATATGTTATAGTACAATGTAATTTAATTTCCAGCTTGGGATACCATGAGCGTGTATAAGTGTAGACGTTTGAAACAAAAAGATCAACACATGTCATCCGTCAAGACGCTGCAAGCTAATTTGTCTGTAATGCGGCGTTAATACAGTGCCGATTATGTCTCCCCTTTGAGATCAGACAGCGCCCACGACACGAAAGCGAAAAAGTCGGATTACTATCCTCAATGTCCTATCATTGTCTGAACGCCGTCCCTATATGTTCGTAACAGAGTCATTTCGGATCGGGATGGTCCGGAGAGGTCGGCCAAGCACTCCTGATAGTTAGGTGCGTTCAGTAACATTCGGGAAACTCAGCCGATTTGTCTAGTCGGATTACAATCGTGACTATGTCGTGACAGATTCTGCTTTTTTCGATCAGAATCGGATTGAGAACGGGATAATCGGGACGAATTCTGCTGGAAACGGCTGGATCGGGACGCCTCCTGAACAATATCTGATGTTGTCGTGATTAAATAAATGTTTTTACAAATTTTAATAAAAGTTTGAATTTCCAGCCACGAATCACAGGATCTTGAACCAGACTTTTGACACATTTTAATCGGGAATGGTCCTATCAAGAACGGCAGTAAAATCCTGAATGTGTGCCTAGGCATTAGCTAAAAGCGCACAATTTAGAAAACTTTGTGTAATACAGTCGTCCGACGTATATACAAGCTTATTTGAATTTACTAACGAGGCTACACGCGTCGACGTTTCCCTTTTGCATGGTAGCATTTACTATTTCATTCCCGCGACTGTACACGAAAATTAAAAAAAAAGAATTTTGATATGCAGAATTAAGAGGTTTAAGTTTAATTGTTTATATTTTGAATACCTAAAAAAACAAGACCCAAATATGCTAAAAATGGAATTTCAGGCCATTTATTTTGGTACCTAGAATACTAAAATCGGCCCAAGTTATAAGAAAGCGATATCAAAATAAATATTTATTTTTGGAATATGGCCTTATTTCATGAAGTCCATACGAAAAAAAAGTAAAAAAGGGAGGGAATTTAATATATATTCTTTCTAACGGTATTAATCTTTATATTTTTCAATGTTAGCCCGAAAGCCTATCATTCGTTTTCAACGAATGAATTCTAGTTATTATTCTTTTTTTCCAACCTTTTCATGTTTCTATTCATTAAGTTGCTGAAGGTCTAGGACAAAGAAATTCTATCAACAGACACCTGAAGCAATGGGATTTTGGAATATGTTATTTTTATCTTCATATGACGTCACATGACGTCAGAAAAAAAATAGCTACCAAAGTATGTACGCGCTGTACAGCCGTCATTTATGGACGGATTGTCATGGAATTTTCACAAAATTATATATTAAGACCTCATTGTGCAGGATTATATAGGTTTGCCAAGATTCGAAAGAACTAACGTTCTATTTCGAATCAAGATTCGAACCAAGGACGTCAAATTTCAAAACCATATAAAAGCGATTCTAGATGAGATAGAAAGTTTTATATTAGCGAGATTATTCCTCTCTGTGTTTCCTTTGCATTTTGTAAAGATGAACGTCATATGACGTCATACGACGTCAACAATTTGTATAGAAATTTTCCCATTTCTTGATGTCAATTTTACTCATGTTGCAAAGGTTTTATAGACAATGAAAATTAAATGATTTATGTAGGTAATCTTACCATTTAGATTCACTGTTTAAAATTTTCATATGACGTCAAGTGACGTCCGAACTAAAAATAGCTACCAAAGTTTGTACGCGCTGTACAAACGTCATTTATGGACGGATTGGCATGGAATTTTCACAGAAGTTATATATTACGACCTCATTTTGCAGGATTATATAGTTTGCTAAAATTTGAAAAAACTAACGTTCTATGGCGAATCCCAAAATTCGAACCAAGGACGTCAAAATTTCAAATCCATAAAAAACGTTTCTAGATGAGATAGAATTTTGATATTTGGCGAGATTTTACACTCTGTGTTTTCCTTTGGATTTTGTAAAGAGAACGTCATATGACGTCATATGACGTCTCAAGTTGCATGGAATTTTCGATTACTTGATGTCAATTTTTTCATGTTGCAAGGGTTCATAAACAATGGAAATTGAAAGTCCTTTGTAGTTGATCAAATTTAAAATTTTGATCCAATGTTTAAAATTTTCATATGACGTCAAATGACGTCAGAACAAAAAATAGCTACCAAAGTTTGTACGCGCTGTACAGCCGTCATTTATGGACGGATTGGCATGGAAATTTTTACAGAAGTTATATATTACGATCTAATTGTACAGGATTATATAGGTTTTGCCAAGATTCGTAAAGAACAAAGGTTATATGGCGAATCCAAGATTCGAACCAAGGACGTCAAATTTCAAATACGTATAAAATCGTTTTAGATGAGATAGAAAGTTGGGTATTTGGCGAGATTATATGTCTCTGTGTTTCCTTGGCATTTTGTAAAGATGAACGTCATATGACGTCATAAGACGTCATCAAGTTGTAAAGAATTTCGATTTCTTGATGTCAATTTTACTCATGTTGCAAAGCTCATAGACAATGAAAATTAAATGTCCTTTGTACATAATCAGGTACATTTAGATTCAATGTTTAAAATTTTCATATGACGTCACATGACGTCAGAACTATAAATAACTCCCAAAGTTTGTACGCGCTGTACAGCCGTCATTTATGGACGGATTGTCATGGAATTTTCACAAAAGTTTATATATTAAGACCTCATTGTGCAGAATTATATAGCTTTGCCAAGATTTGAAAGAACTAAAGGTTCTTTGGCGAATCCAAGATTCGAACCAAGGACGTCAAATTTTAAATACGTATAAAATCGTTTAGATGAGATAGAAATTTTGATATATGGCGAGCTTTACGTCTTTGTGTTTCCTTTGCATTTTGTAAAGATGAACGTCCTATGACGTCATCAAATTGTAGAGAATTTCCGATTCCTGAATGTCAATTTACTCATGTTGCAAAGGTTCATAGACAATGAAAATTTAATGTCCTATGTAGGTAATCATGAACATTAAGATTTAATGATTAAAATTTTCAATGACGTCACATGACATCAAAACTTAAAAAAGCTACCAAAGATCATCGTCACCGTCATTTATGGACGGATTGGTATGGAATTTTCACAGAAAAATATTACGACTTCATTGTGCAGGATTATATAGGTTTGCCAAAATTCGAAAAACACCAGGTTTGTCATGGTTTGCAGTGCAGAAACCCCTATCTTTTGTTCAAAACAAAGAAGTCTAATTAGGACTTTCTCCCCCTTTCGGGCAGAAAGTCCTGTTGGGTTTTGTACTGTTTTTTTTTTAGGACTTTCTGCCTACAGGCAGAAAGTCATATTGGGTTTGTACTGTTTTTTATTAGGACTTTCTGCCTACTAGGATTTCTAGGATTTTCATATGCTATGACGTCATTATGACGTCACATTTGAAATATGCTACAAAAGTTTGTACGCGGTCTACAGCCATTGTTTGTAAACCGATTTTCATAAAATTTTCACAGATTGTGTATATTAAGTTCTAGTTGTGCACCCCGGTGTTTGTTTTTCAAAATCGAAAAGTCCATGGTTCTATAGCGAATCCAAGATTCGAACTAAGGTCGTAAATTTTTTAAATGCTTTTTAAAATCTGTCCTATTTAAGATAGAAAGTTGATATTTAGTCAGTATATAGGTCTCTAGAAGTTTTTAAAACATTTTGTGAAAATAAATGTCATATGACGTCACGTGACGTCTTATAAGATATTGTATTTCTAAATTAACAAGAGTATTTCTATATGTTGAAATTGTCAAAGGGGCAATGAAAATTTAATGACACATGCTTCAATTGCTAAAATTTTTGATTTCTATGATTTTCATGTGCCTATGACGTCATATGACGTCACACTTAAAAATATGCAACATAATTTTGTACGCGGTCCAGAGCCTTTGTTTATGAACCGATTTTCATCAAATTTTCACAGAATGTGTATATTAAAATTTCTAGTTGTGCATCCCGGTGTCCGTTTTTAAAATTCGAAAGTTCCAAGGTTCTATAAGCGATTCCAAGATTCGAACCAAGGGCGTAAATTTTCAAATTCTTATAAAATCGGGCCTATTTGAGATAGAAAGATGAAAATTGGGTCAGTATATAGGTCTCTGGGAGTCTTAAAAATTTTGTGAAAAAAAATGTCCCTATGACGTCACGTGACGTCATTAAAATGATAATGAATTTCTATACTAACAAGATTATTTCTATATATTGAAATTTTTGAAGGGCAATGAAAATGTAATGCGCATGCTTCAGATGCTGAAATTTCGATTTCAATGATTTTCAGAAGTCTATGACGTCATATGACGTCACATTTGAAATTGACTAAGAAAGTTTGTACACGGTCCAAGCCATTTTTAAGGGGCCCTTTTTTATCAAATTTTCAAGAAAGTTATATAAGTTCTTATTGGATCCCATTCCTTTTTTTAAAAAATTCAAAAGTCCAGGGTTTCAAATAGGAATTCAAGATTCGAACCAAGGGCTCAATTTTTAAATGCTTATAAAATCGGTCCTATTTGAGATAGAAAAGGATATTTTGGGCAGTATTAAAATCTCTGGGGTTTTTTTAAAAATTTTGTGAAAAAAACGTCACATGAGTCACTTGAGTCATTATATGATAATGTATTCTAATATTTAAAAAGATATTTTTATATGTTGAAATTTCGAAGGGCAATGAAAATTTAAAGACAAATATTCAGACGCTGGGAAATTTTGATTTCAATGATTTTTTAAAGCCTTGACGTCATTGACGTCACAATTTTAAATTGACTACGAAATTTGTACACGGGCCAAGCCCTTATTAAAGGGCCCATTTTTTTCAAATTTTCAAGAAGTTAATTACTTTTTATTGTGTATACCGGGGTCCGTTTTTCAAAATTTTAAAAGTCCCCAACATTTTGGCGGACCAATATTTTGAACCCAAGATTAAATTTTTAAAGCTTATAAAAACTGTCCTATTTGAGAAGAAAAATTTGAAAAATTTTTCTTAGTAGGTCCTGGTGCTAACAAAAGTGAAAAAAAACGTCAAAGACGTCACGTGACGTCATTTTTTTTTTTATTTTCTTTTTTCTTCCAACTAAACGCTTATTTTAATATGTTGCAAAAGTCCTAGGACCAAAAATTTTTATGGGGTTTTTAGTCAGTAGGAAATTTCGTTTTTATGATTGTCACACCTATACTCACATGAGTCACAAAAAATAAAATGTGAAAAATGGTGTTTGCGCCTACAGCCGTCATTTATAGGGATTTTTTTTCAAATTTCACAGATGGTACATTTGAAAATAGGTGTGCTATCCGTCACTAACCCAAATTCGAAAGACCGAAGTTCTGTGGGGAAATAAGATTCGAACATAGGGCCGAAAATTATTTTAATTAAAAAGGGTTCAGGGTGAATAGAAAATTGAAACTTACACAGTTGCAGTTCTGCAGAATTTCACTAATTTTTATTTCCCGACGTCATATGACGCAGTGACGCAAAAG
>CM037786.1:56423147-56473147 GCA_021229015.1 Solen grandis | reverse complement strand
ACTGCAAACCATGTCAAACCTGATCATACTTATTAAGTTTTCTGAAATACACCATCTTCAAAAATTGAAGAAAATCCGTCCCGAATGGATAGCTGTAGAGTGCAAACATAAATAAATAGCAGAGGAAATCTGTGATGTCATATAACATAATTTAAATTTTAAAGTCATTGCATTCAAAAGGGAATATGTTTCTTTGTTTTCAGTTATAATTTTAATTTTAAAGTGACAATGACAATGTGAAATCTAGCTTTTTTCAATATTAAAAGGGGCATAACTCCTGACCTAATATCAATTATAATTTAGACTGGGACAAAAATGTAGGCCTCTAGAGTATTCACAAGATATTTCTAAGATTTGACTGGTGACCTAGTTTTTGTTCTCATGTGACTCATTTTCGAACTCATCCAATATATTAATTAGAAAAACATCCTGACCAAATCTTTTGAAGATTGGGCTAAAACTGTAGCCTCTAGAGAGTTCACAAGGTTTTTCTTAGATTTTCCCTGGTGAAGTTTTTGACCCATGACCCAATTTCGAACTCATCGAGATATCATGTAGACAACATCCTGACAAATTATAAGATTGGTAAAACTGTGGCCTGTAGAGTGTTTTCAATGTTTTTCTAAATTTTTAACTAGTGACCTATTTTTTGACCCCACATGACCCAATTTCGAACTCATCCGAGATATCATGTAGACAGACATCCTGACCAAGATTCATGAAGATTGGGTTAAAACTGTGGCCTCTAGAGTGTTCACAAAGTTTTTCTAAGATTTGACCTGGTGACCTAGTTTTTGACCCCACATGACCCAATTTCGAAAACATCCGAGAAATCATGTAGACAGACATCCTGACCAAGTTTCATGAAGATTGGCCTAAAACTGTGGCCTGTAGAGTGTTCACAAAGTTTTTTTCTAAGATTTGACCTGGTGACCTAGTTTTTGACCCTACATGACCCAATTTCGAACTCATCCGAGATATCATGTAGACAAACATCCTGACCAAGTTTCATGAAGATTGGAACAAAAACACTATTTTACTGCATTCTTAGTTTCCATGTAACTTCCTTATATTAAGTCCAATTTTAAAAAGCTAGGTACCGTTAGAAAGGTCTTTTCATTTCCCACAATTCCCTCGCTTCATAATTGTATGTATTTTAAACACTTTGTAGCTACGGGCGTTTAAACCTTGAGCATACGGCAAAAATCGGGGATAAATATGTTCATATCGTTTTGTTTTTCCTTATAACTTATTGAATATTAGGTCAATATTTAAAATTTAACATATTCTGTCCAAATTTCATGTTTCTAGCTTATCTGAGTGCTTCGTAATACATCAATACATTTTCTGGTCCAAAGTTCGAAACTTGGTTCAGCCATAGATCCTTGATCTTTTCAAATATTGCAAAACGTATATAATCCTGCACAACAAGAACATAATATATACATTATGTGAAAAAATCAAGTAAATCGGTCCAATCATGAGGGCTGTAGAGCGCGTACAAGCTTTTGTAGCTTTTTTCAGCACTGACGTCATGTGACGTCAAATGAAGAAAAAAATATGACGATCATCCGAGATATCATGTAGACAGACATCCTGACCAAGATTCATGAAGATTGGGTTTAAACTGTGGCCTCTAGAGTGTTCACAAGGTTTTTCTAAGATTTGACCTGGTGACCTAGTTTTTGGCCCCACATGACCCAATTTCGAACTCATCCGAGATATCATATAGTCAAACATCCTGACCAACTTTCATGACGATTGGGTTAAAACTGTGGTCTCTAGATTGTTCAGAAGGTTTTTCTAAGATTTGAGTTGGTGACCTAGTTTTTGACCCCACATGACCCAATTTCAAACTCATCCAAGACATCATGTAGACAGACATCCTGACCAAGATTCATGAAGATTGGGTTTAAACTGTGGCCTCTAGAGTGTTCACAAGGTTTTTCTAAGATTTGACCTGGTGACCTAGTTTTTGGCCCCACATGACCCAATTTCGAACTCATCCGAGATATCATATAGTCAAACATCCTTACCAATTTTCATGACGATTGGGCAAACTGTGGCCTCTAGATGTTAATTTTTCTAAATTTATGTGACCTATTTTTGACCCCACACCCTTTCAAACTCATCCGAGATATCATATAGACAAACATCCTGACCAAGATTCATGAAGATTGGGCCAAAGCTGTGGCCTCTAGAGTGTTCACAATGTTTTTCTAAATATTTAACTAGTGACCTATTTTTTGACCCCACATGACCCAATTTCGAACTCATCCGAGATATCATGTAGACAAACATCCTGACCAAGTTTCATGAAGATTGGGACAAAACTGTGGCCTCTAGAGTGTTCACAAGCAATTGTTGACGACGGACGACTGACGACGCACGACGGACAAAAGGCAACCAGAAAAGCTCACCCGAGCACAAGTGCTCAGGTGAGCTAAAAAGAAAGGCCTTTATATTTCCAACATTTCACGTGTTTCATATTTCAACTTTTCTGTTACGTGCTCTAAGATATAGAAAGTTATTTTTCAAAGAAACGGCAAAAAAATCGGCAAAACGATGTTTATGTCTATTATTGCCCTTCGACAAATAACTTTATAATTAATGGTCCGATCATTAAAATCTGCATACCATTAGAACCGCATTGCATCACGCTAATAATACTGTTCTTTATGTTATTTTCAAAAATTAATAGTTTCTAGAAAAAAAAAACAATCAAAAGATAGGGACTAACTGCAGAAATGCATAAAAGAACGGTTTAAATGAATTCTTATTTCTCATCTAACTTCCTTATAGGATATCCGATGTCCAATTTTCAAACGCAAGGTACCATTAGAAAGGCCTTTTAATTTCCAACATTTCACGTGTTTCATGTTTCAACTTTTCTATTACGGGCTCTGAGATATAGAAAGTTATTTTTAAAGAAAACGGCAAAAATCGGCAAAAAGATGTTCATGTCTATTATTGCCTTTCGACAAATAGCTTAATAATTTATGGTCCGATCATTAAAATCTGCATATCATTAGAACCACATTGCATCATGCAAAAAAAAATGTATGTTATTTTTAAAAAATCATTAGTTTCTTCGAAAAAAAAGGAATCAAGTGATCGGGACGTACTGCGGGAGTGCATGAAAGAACGGTTTTACTGCATTCTTAGTTTTCATGTAACTTCCTTATATTAAGTCCAATTTTAAAAAGCTAGGTACCGTTTGAAAGGTCTTTTCATTTCCCACAATTCCTTCGCTTCATAATTTTATGTATCTTTAAACACTTTGTAGCTACGGGCGTTTAAACCTTGAGCATACGGCAAAAATCGGGGATAAATATGTTCATATCGTTTTGTTTTTCGTTATAACTTAATGAATATTAGATCAATCTTTAAAATTTAAACACCAAAAGAACGGCCGGGCATTGATCTACAAATTATATTCATACTCTTATTAACAAAAATCAATAATTATCGAGATATAAGTAGTTAAGTGCACTTAGGGTTGCAGCATTTTTGTTTTTCTGCAATAACTCAACTGATTCAACCCCGATCTTCAAAAACTATATATCGTCTGAAAGGCATTTTAAAGCACTACAAATTATACGCATAGTGTCTCGATAAAATATTTTTCGTTTTTGAGATATTTAAGGCCGAAGAAAAAACCGATAATTTACATGAGACCTTGACCTTAGCTATTTTCCGGAAGTGGAAGTGACTGATGACAATAAGAGGCTATGTTGCACCTTCAGTGAAAATTTTATGCAAATCGGTCAAAAACTTTGTCTTCCAGTGCTAAAAAACCGTATATTTTGGATACAAAATTTGATAACGCGTCATGACGTCATTTTACGTCATACGACGTCAATCTTCTCAGAACTTAAAGAAATCAATAGGACACATATTCTGTCCAAATTTCATGTTTCTAGCTTATCTGAGTGCTTCGTAATACATCAATACATTTTCTGGTCCAAAGTTCGAAACTTGGTTCAGCCATAGATCCTTGATCTTTTCAAATATTGCAAAACGTATATAATCCTGCACAACAAGAACATAATATATACATTCTGTGAAAAAATCTAGTAAATCGGTCCAATCATGACGGCTGTAGAGCGCGTACAAGCTTTTGTAGCTTTTTTCAGCCCTGACGTCATGTGACGTCACATGAAGAAATTAATTATGTCGATCAAAAGCGCCAAAGTCACTGTGTATACTATTAAAATTTCATGCTGCTAGCTCATCGGCAACCTGTTTTAATTTGAACCTCAAAAGGAAGAAAAAAGTAGAATAATAATAATAACTAGATGTCATTCGTTTAAACGAATGATAGGACTTTCTGCAACATCTGCTTTATATAGTATATATATAGAAGATGACATAATAGATAATCTGTCCAAATTGCAACTTTCTATCTCCTCTATTTCTATATAAAATAGCACAAATAGAACACATTCTGTGAATTTTAATAAAAGTCCGCCCATATCTTGCACATGTAGTTTACATACAAAATTTATACTATGTCATATGACATGAAAGAAAAATGAAACAGTGTTCAAATGTAAGTTTCTAACTTTCATCACACATAGAATTTCATCACTCCAGCTCAGTTGTAACCTTGTTTAATTTTAGCCTCAGTAGGAAGAAGTATTGAATATTTGTATAGTGCTATATCCTTTCGACACCTGTAACGTAGTTAAACGTATTTAGCGATTTTGGCGTGTTTGGGCTTCCGTAGTTTTGCCATAAATTCCTGGAATTTCGAACTATGGTGATATTTTGAAAGGTAACATCCCAGCCTACAAACTGATGCAATATGAATATCGTTAGCATAACAATGCAGTTTTTAGATGGTCTAAAATGTTGGGCTGCGTGTGAATTTTTCAAGGCTTGCAAACTGCTCGCTAGCTACATAGTGTTGCAAATACGGATTTTTGTCTTGTGCCGTTGTACATGTATTAACTTCAATGCTTATTTTGGAAACAGTCAACATTCGACAAAAAAATCAAAAAAAATCAAGATATAGCCCATCAATTGCAATTTGATATTTTTTTTTTTTTTTTTTTTTTTAAGTCCAATTTCAATAAATTTGGTACCGTTAGAAAGTTCTTAAAATTTATACGCATAATGTATAAACTTATCTTCAGTCGTTTCTGAGATATTGACTGTTAAACCTCAAGAAAACAGCATATTATCAGCAAAATTAGCTTCATTTCATTTAGATTTTTTTGCTTATAACTTTGTATTGCATAAACCAATTTTAATAAACTAAATATCTTTGGAAATGTCAATTATTCAGCTATAATTTTTATTCATACATAATTTTACAAAAATCGATATTTATTGAGATATGGCTACATATATGCAGTAGGGGTGAAATCAAAATTTCCTCACGTGCCTAATAACCCATAAAAATTTCATCGTCCTAGGACTATTGCAACATATTAAAATAAGCGTTTAGTTAGGAAGAAGAAAAGAATAATAATAATAAACAAATGACGTCACGTGACGTCATATGACGTTTATTTTCACATAATTGTTAAGACACCCAGAGACCTACTAACTGACAAAATTTCAACTTTCTATCTCAAATAGGACAGTTTTTATAAGCATTTAAATATTGACGTCATTGGTTCGAATCTTGGATCCGCCATATATGCTTGGACTTTTCGAATTTTGAAAAACGGACAACGGTATACACAATAAGAACGTAATATACACACTCTGTGAAAATTTGATGAAAATCGGCCCATTAATAATGGCTCTGGACCGTGTACAAACTTCTGTAGTCAATTTCAAATGTGACGTCATAGGCTTCTGAAAATCATTGAAATCGAAATTTCAGCGTCTAAATCATTTGTCATTAAATTTTCATTGCCCTTCGACAATTTCAACATATAGAAATACTCTTGTTAATATTAAAAATACATTATCATATAATGACGTCACGTGACGTCATATGACGTTTCTTTTCACAAAATATTAATGACTCTTAGAGACCTATATACTGACCAAATATCACTTTTCTATCTTAAATAGGACCGATTTTATAAGCATTTAAAAATTTACGACCTTGGTTCGAATCTTGAATTCGCTATAGAACCATGGACTTTTCGAATTTTGAAAAACGGACACCGGGATGCAGAACTAGAACTTAATATACACATTCTCTGAAAATTTTATGAAAATCGGCCCATTAATAATGGCTCTGGACCGTGTACAAACTTTCGTAGTCAATTTCAAATGTGACGTCATATGACGTCATAGGCTTCTGAAAATCATTGAAATCGAAATATCAGCATCTGAAGCATGCGGCATTAAATTTTCTTTGCCCTTCGAAAATTTCAACATATAGAAATAATCTTGTTAGAATTAGAAATTCATTATCATATAATGACGTCACGTGACGTCATATGACATTTATTTTCACAAAATGTTTAAGACTCCCAGAGACCTATATACTGACCCAATATCATTTTTCTATCTCAAATAGGACCGATTTTATAAGAATTTGAAAATTTACGACCTTGGTTCGAATCTTGGAATCGCTATAGAACCATG
Organism: Solen grandis; assembly: GCA_021229015.1. NCBI lineage: Eukaryota > Metazoa > Mollusca > Bivalvia > Adapedonta > Solenidae > Solen > Solen grandis. The sequence goes on along the minus strand of CM037786.1, from coordinate 56,466,595 downwards.
GACTTTTCGAATTTTGAAAAACGGACACCGGGATGCACAACTAGAACTTAATATACACATTCTGTGAAAATTTGATGAAAATCGGTTCATAAACAATGGCTCTGGACCGCGTACAAAATTTTGTTGCATATTTCAAGTGTGACGTCATATGACGTCATAGGCACATGAAAATCATAGAAATCAAACGTTTAGCAATTGAAGCATGTGTCATTAAATTTTCATTGCCCTTCGACAATTTCAACTTATAGAAATACTCTTGTTAATTTTAGAAATACAATATCTTATAATGACGTGTCATATGACATTTATTTTCACAAAATGTTTAAAACTTCTAGAGACCTATATACTGACTAAATATCAACTTTCTATCTTAAATAGGACAGATTTTATAAGCATTTAAAAAATTTACGACCTTGGTTCGAATCTTGGATTCGCTATAGAACCATGGACTTTTCGAATTTTGAAAAACAAACACCGGGATGCACAACTAGAACTTAATATACACAATCTGTGAAAATTTGATGAAAATCGGTTCACAAACAATGGCTGTAGACCGCGTACAAACTTTTGTAGCATATTTCAAATGTGACGTCATATGACGTCATAGGCATATGAAAATCATAGAAATCAAAATTTCATCGCATCAAGTATATGCCATTAAAATTTCATGGCCCTGGGACCATTGCAACATGCTTAAATTAACGCTCAGTTTGGAAGAAAAAAAGAATAAGAAGAATAAAAAAACACTAGATTTCATTCGTTGATACGAATGATAGGACTTTCTGCTAACATTGAAAAATATAAAGATTAATTCCGTTAGAAAGAATATATATTAAATTCCCTACCTTTTACTTTTTTTTTCGTATGGACTTCTCATGCATGAACTTTTTGAAATAAGCCATATTCCAAAAATAAACAAGTAACTGGTGTTGCAAGCAACACTTGAGTCCCCTACCGGTGAGGTGCATAATTTTTCCATTACCACAGCAACCAGAATTTTGGTCCAAGAAAAACAAGACTTTGGTTAAAGTAAATGTAAGGGAATATTTAAGTTATGTCCATTTAAGCAAGATTTACATGTAGAGTTGTTGTCTCTGCTGTGCCCACTATACAATTCATGCAAGCAAGACAGATGCAAGAAATAGAATTAATAATAGTTAGCTTGCCTGATCCAAAATGTTTTTCTTTGGTCTTTAGTCTTGTTGATGAGAAATGAGAACTTTCACTCTGCATCACCACCCTGACTATATACATGCCTTATAAAATTTATTATAAAGTTATCGCGGTCGCGTGATCCCATTTTTTGCCATATTTTCACTATTTCCGTTACCATAGCAACCACAATTTTAGTCGAATAAAAAAAATAAAACAAGTGCATAATCTACACATTGCCATCAGTCATAAACCAAGTTTCATCAAGTTAGCTTGCTTAGTTATAAAGTTATCGCGGGATCCTATTTTTGCCATATTTTCACTATTTCCGTTACCATAGCAACCACAATTTTAGTCGAATAAAATAAAATAAAACAAAGTGCATAATCTACACATTGCCATCTAGTCATAAACCAAGTTTCATCAAGTTAGCTTGCTTAGTTATTAAGTTATCGCGGGATCCAGATTTGAGCGGACAGACAGACGGACGGACAGACGGAGGGCAAACCTATAGTCCTCTCCGGTGTGAACACCGGTAGGGGACTAATAAATCTTTATTTTGATATCGCTTTCTTATAACTTGACCAATTTTACTATTCTAGGTACCAAAATAAATGGCCTGAAATTCCATTGTAGCATATTTGGGTCTAGTTTTATAGGTATTCAAAATATAAACAATTAAACTTAAACCTCTTAATTCTGCATATCATTTTTTTTTTTATTTTCGTGTACATGCGCGGGAATGAAATAGTAAATGCTACCATGCAATAGAATCGTCGACGCGTGTAGACTCGTGAGTAAAATTCAAATAACACTTGTACATACGATCGAGACGACTGTATTACACAAAGTTACTAAATTTTGCGCTTTTAGCTAATGCCTAGGTCACACATTCAGGATTTTTACTGCCGTCCTTGATAGGACCATTCCCGATTAAAATGTGTCAAAAGTCTGATCAAGATCCTGTGATTCGTGGCTGGAAATTCAAACTTTTATTAAAATTTGTAAAAACATTTATTTAATCACGACAACAATCAGATATTGTTCAGGAGGCGTCCCGATCCAGCCGTTTCCAGCAGAATTCGTCCCGATTTTTTTCAATTACAGTCGCGGGAATGAAATAGTAAAGTAAAGTGAAGTTCAGTAGAATTTAGTATTCCGTATATATAAGAAAAAATATGTTTTGTATATATGGAGTACTATTATTTTCAGAATTTTATTTTTTAATTACTGAACTTCAAATCCCTGTGATATTTATTTCAATTTAAAAACACACATTTACAGACAAGTGAATTTATATCTAAGTCTTTAAATAATTTATTTTACAACAAGAAAATTACCAAGAAACAGCTGATTTCTCCATACTGCCTGGGTTTTTTCTTTCTTTCAACGCCTGAATAGTCAGCCCTTTAATAATTTAAATTTAACGGTTTGATAGATTGCGGGAAAATAATCGCAATATCGCTGACCAATTTCGCAGCGTAAAAATCCGAATCATCCCGAAATGTACTGCGCTGCTGGTCCAGGTTGTTGTCCTTTTCTCGGATTCGCATATATTTCAAACAAATAAACATACAAAGGAGGATTATTTTCACGACAATTTTGTATATTTCGATAGAGAAATATATATTTGAGTGATTCCGTATGTTAACTTCATAGATTTATTTGAATGATTTGAAAAAACGGAGTTGAAGCGAGTCGACCCCTGAAAAGATGTCCACCCTTATTGATAGTGTATGTACAGTGTGTGTGTGTGTGTGTGGTGTGTGTGGTGTGTGTGTGTATGGGAGCAAGTCCCTGTGGCCTAGGTCACACATTCAGGATTTTTACTGCCGTCCTTGATAGGACCATTCCCGATTAAAATGTGTCAAAAGTCTGATCAAGATCCTGTGATTCGTGGCTGGAAATTCAAACTTTTATTAAAATTTGTAAAAAAGATTTATTTAATCACGACAACAATCAGATATTGTTCAGGAGGCGTCCCGATCCAGCCGTTTCCAGCAGAATTCGTCCCGATTATCCCGTTCTCAATCCGATTCTGATCCGATACAGCAGAATTTGTCACGACATAGTCACGATTGTAATCCGACTAGACAAAATCGGCTGAGTTTCCCGAATGTTACGGGACGCACCTAACTGTCAGGAGTGCTTGGCCGACCTCTCCGGACCATTCCCGATCCGTAGGACTCTGTTACGAACATATACGACTGCGTTCAGACAATGATAGGACATTGAGGATAGTAATCCGACTTTTTCGCTTTTCGTGTCGTAGCGCTGTCTGATCTCAAACGGGAGCCATAATCGACACTGTGTGAACGCCGCATTACAGACAAATTAGCTTGCAGCGTCTTGAACGGATGACATGTGTTGATCATTTTGTTTAAAACGTCTACACTTATACACGCTCATGGTATCTCAAGCTGGCAATTAAATTACATTGTACTATAACATATATTTTCACATAGGTTATCATTTATCATAAATTTGGAATATAGCTTGTACAACATTTATCGATAGATGCAACAATAAAGTCGGGAAATTGCAATGTTTCAACAACGGTCTAAATGACATGTGTCAAAACGCTCAAAGGATTATGGGTAACACAATGCTGCAACTGATATTCATAAGTAACGTAAATAAAATGATTTGACAAAACATTAAATCATTGTCAACACTTGTTTAATTTGTTTGTTTGTTCGGTTTAACGTCCCACCGACAGTATTTCAGTCATTTGGAGACGATGTCTACTTAATGCAGTTATAGTGCTGCCACACTGCAGTATCACGTCGTAGACATGTGGCATGATACCACACCCAGTCACATTATCCTGATACCGGGCCAACCAGTCCTGCAACTACCCTTATATGCTAAGTGTCAAGCAAGGGAGCTATAACAGTACCATTTTTTACGACTTTGGTATCGAACCCACGACCTCCCGCTCCCGAGGCGGACGCTCTAAACACTCGGCCACCGGGAACGGTACACCTTTTTAGCTAGTAATATCAATATGATATAAGTAAAAAGTTTTTTTTTCAATTTATATGACTAATACATATCTGTAAACTTACATTTTCCGAAAATGCTTCAATTAAGGTGAAAGCGAAAGTAGGATATTTTATGAAAATTCTTACAAATGGCTTTATATTCGTATTTTTTATGTAACTTCCTTATTTCTTGATCAATTTCAAAACTCTAGGTGCCAAAATAATCGTCTTAAAATTCTCTACATCTCACTTGCTTAATGTAAAACTTATTTCTAATGATTCTTAAGATATAAGTCGTAAAATTCTGACATGACGGCAAAATCGCTGAAATTCTATATGTTTAATTTTTTATTTTTGATGTTACTTCCTTATACTTTGATCAATTTCAAAACTTAAGGTACCAAAATAATCGTCTTAAGATTCTCTACATCTCATTCGCTGAATGTGTTGACTTATTTCATATGGGTTTTAAGATATAAGCCTTGAAACTCTTACATAACGACAAAATCGCTGAAATTCTACATGTTTAAATTCTTATTTTTGATGTAACTTCCTTATACTTGGATCAATTTCAAAACTTTAGGTACAAAAATAATCGTCTTAAAATTCTCTACATTTCACACGCTTTATCTATAGGAATATTTTTAATACTTTTTGAGATACAAGCTCTTAAACCTCTTGAAAAATGAAAAAATCACCAAAGCTATATGCACGAATTTCGTTTTTTCCCCATTACTCCATGAATCTTAGGTCAATCATTAAACTTTAAGCATCAAAAGAACGGCCAAACATTGCTCTACAAATAATATTCATCATCATATCTTCAAAAATCAAAGGATTTCGAGATATAAACTGTTAAACACACTGAGGGTTACCGAATTTTGTTTTTTCCGCCATAACTCAACCGATTCAACCCCGATCATCAAAAACTAAATATCATCTGAAAGGTCTTTCTAAGCACTACAAATTATACGCATAGTGTCTCGATAGAATATTTACCGTTTTTCAGATATTTAAGGCCGAAGAAAAACCCGATAATTGATATATGACCTTGACCTTTGGGATTTTCCGGAAACGGAAGTGACATGGCTCTATAGATTCTAATACTGCATCTTCAGACAAAATTTCAAGTAAATCATGCAAAAAATAAAGCCTACAGGGCTTAAAAACCGTTAAGTTTTAATACGAAAGTTTTAAGAGCATTATGACGTCATGTGACGTCATATGGCGTTCATCTTTTCAGAATGTATAGAAGATCTGGAAACTAATATTCAGCCCAAATCTCAGCTTTCTAGCTTTTCTGGAAGCGATTTTATACGCATTTGAAATTTGAGGTCATTAGTTCGAATCTTGGATTCGCCATAAAACATTTGCCTTTTCGAATTTGGAAAAACGGACACCGGGATGCACAACTAGAGCCTAACATACACATTCTGTGAAATTTTGATGAAAATCGATCCAGAAATAATGGCTGTAGACCGCGTACAAACTTTTTCACCTGACGTCAAATCTGACGTTATCTGACGTCATATGAATATACAATTCATTGCATCCGAAAGCTCATGGTTTGAAATATATGCCATAAAATTTTCATTGTTCTGAGTCAATGGCAACACCTCGAAATTAACACAAATATAAGAGGAAGAAAAAAAGAATAAGAAGAAGAAGAAGAAGCAGAAGAATAATAAAAAAACAGTACAAACCCAATATGACTTTCTGCCTGTAGGCAGAAAGTCCTAATAACAAACCCAATAGGACTTTCTGCTTTAGGCAGAAAGTCCTAACTAGACTTCTTTTGTTCTGGACAAAAGAAAGGGCTTTCTGCACTTCAAACCATGTCAAACCTGATCATACTTATTTTATTTTTACACCATTTTTAAAAATTGAAGGAAATCCGTCCCGAATTGACAGCTGTAGAGTGCAAACATAAATGAATAGCAGAGGAAATCTGTGATGTCATATAACATAATTTAAATTTTAAAGTCATTGCATTCAAAAGGGAATATGTGGCTTTGTTTTCAGTTATTATTTCATAATGCTAATTTTTCCAGAACCATCTTTAAGATAACTACAATAATATTCAATCCTCATGTTCTGCAAGGGAATGAAGTATCACTAGTCCTCTTAACATGCTAAAAAGGTATACGAGATTCCTTTTCTACGAAATATCACATGGGATCAACTGCAGAAGCACAAGGCATTTTTTTCCAGAAATTCTTACTTTCATGCAACTATGATGTCCGATTTTAAAAACCCAGGTATGGTTAGAAAGGTCTTCTGAAATCAAACATGTACTTACTTTAGGTTTAAACCTATCTGTTTTTGCGATATATAAAGTTATTCCTCCCCCCAAAAAGGCAAAAATCGGCAAAAAGATATTCATGTCAACTACTACCATTCGACAAATAACTTAATAATGAATGGACAGATTATTAAGATCTGCATAGCATTAGAACCGCACTGCATCGTGATAAAAATATTGTTCTTTATGATATTTTCAACAAGAGGGCCAAGGTGGCCCTAAAGATTCTCACCTGAGAAAAACTGTTATCGTTGCCTGTAGAAGTTATTAAATTATAGCATAGTTGTACTGAAGACATAATCCATCAGATTATTTATAATTCCACGAACTAAAGAGAGCCTGTTGTCGAAATTTGAAGTCAAACTTGACTCAAAAATTATGGCTTAAAACACACAAATTTAAACATCAAAAGGGGCATAACTCCTGACCTAATTGGCAGATCAGCCATTATCGAACTTGGCAGAAAGAATATGGCTATATACATTGTTCTAAAGATTGAAGATGATTATTTCAGAAATGAAGATGCTAGAGTGCAAATAAAGTGAAATATTACATTTTTATATATCAAAAAGGGGCATAACTCCTGACCTAATTGACATATATCAGCCATAATCGAACTTGGCCAAAAGAATATGGCTATAAACATTGTCATAACGTTTGAAGATGATTCTTAAGAAATGAAGATGCTACAGTGCAAACAAACTAAAAATTGGCATTTTTTAATATGTAAAGGAGCATAAAAAATTGTCCGAGATTTTATGGTAATAAACATTGTCATAAAGTTTGAAGATGATTGCTTAAGAAATGAAGATGTTAGAGTGCAAAGTGACAATGACAATGTGAAATCTAGCTTTTTTCAATATTAAAAGGGGCATAACTTCTGACCTAATAGGCCGATATCAGCCATAATCGGACTTGACCAAGATTTTATGGTAATAAACATTGTTTTATAGTTTGAAGTTGATTACTTAAGAAACGAAGATGCTAGAGTGCAAACAAACTAATTGTGGACGACGGACGGACGGCGGATTGAAGGACAGAAGGACGGACAATGGACATTCATCGATTCTTATAGCTCATCTTGAGCACATGTGCTCAGGTGAGCTTAGAATAAATTGTTTCTTAGAAAAAGCAATCAAGTGATTAGGACTAATTGCAGAAGTGCATGAAAGAACGGTATAAATTATTTTTTATTTCTCATCTAACTTCCTTATATGATGTCCAATTTTAAAAAAGAAAGGTCTTTATATTTCCAATATTTCACTTGTTTCATGTTTCAACTTTTCTGTTACGTGTTCTGAGATATAGAAAGTTATTTTTCAAAGAAACGGCAAAAAATCGGCAAAACGATGTTCATGTCTATTATTGCCCTTCGACAAATAACTATAATTAATGGTCCGATCATTAAAATCTGCATACCATTAGAACCGCATTGCATCACGCTAATAACACTGTTCTTTATATTATTTTCAAAAATTAATAGTTTCTTAGAAAAAAACAATCAAATGATAGGGACTAACTGCAGAAATGCATGAAAGAACGGTTTAAATGACTTCTTATTTCTTATCTAACTTCCTTATAGGGTGTCCGATGTCCAAATTTAAAACGCTAGGTACCATTAGACAGGCCTTTAAATTTCCAATATTTCACGTGTTTCATGTTTCAACTTTACTATTACGGGTTTTGAGATATAGAAAGTTATTTTTCAAGAAAACGGCAAAAGTCGGCAAAAAGATGTCCATGTCTATTATTTCCTTTCGACAAATAACTTTATAATTTATGGTCCGATCATTAAAATCTGCATATCATTAGAACCGCATTACATGATGCAAAAAAAAAAAAAAAAATGTTCTATATGTTATTTTAAAAAAAATTAATAGTTTCTTCGAAAAAAGAAATCAAGTGATCGGGACTTACTGCGGGAGTGCATGAAAGAACGGTTTTACTGAATTCTTATTTTTCATGTAACTTCCTTATATTACGTCCAATTTTAAAAAGCTAGGTACCGTTAGAAAGGTCTTTTGATTTCCCACAATTCCCTTGCTTCATAATTGTATGTATCTTTAAACATTTTGTAGATACGGGCGGTTAAACCTTGAGCACACGGCAAAAAATCGGGGATAAATATGTTCATATCGTTTTGTTTTTCCTTATAACTTAATGAATATTAAGTCAATCTTTAAAATTTAAACACCAAAAGAACGGCCGGGCATTGATCTACAAATTATATTCATACTTTTATTAACAAAAATCAATAATTATCGAGATATAAGTAGTTAAGTGCGCTTAGGGTTGCAGCATTTTTGTTTTTCTGCAATAACTCAACTGATTCAACCCCGATCTTCAAAAACTATATATCGTCTGAAAGCATTTCAAAGCACTACAAATTATACGCATAGTGTCTCGATAAAATATTTTTCGTTTCTGAGATATTTAAGGCCGAAGAAAAAACCGATAATTGACATGTGACCTTGACCTTAGCTATTTTCCGGAAGCGGAAGTGACTGATGACAATAAGAGGCTATGTTGCACCTTCAGTGAAAATTTTATGCAAATCGGTCAAAAACTTTGTCTTCCAGTGCTAAAAAACCGTATACTTTGGATAAAAAATTTGATAACGCGTCATGACGTCATTTTACGTCATACGACGTCAGTCTTCTCAGAGCGGAAAGAAATCGATAGGACACATATTCTGTCCAAATTTCATGTTTCTAGCTTATCTGAGTGCTTCGTAATACTTCAATACATTTTCTGGTCCAAAGTTCGAAACTTGGTTCAGCCATAGATCCTTGATCTTTTCAAATATTGCAAAATGTATATAATCCTGCACAACAAGAACATAATATATACATTCTGTGAAAAAATCAAGTAAATCGGTTTAATCATGACGGCTGTAGAGCGCGAACAAACTTTTGTAGCTTTTTTTAGCCCTGACGTCATGTGACGTCACACGAAGAAAAAAATATGTTGATCAAAAGCGCCAAAGTCACTGTGCATAATGTTAAAATTTCATGCTGCTAGCTCATTGGCAACCTGTTTAAATTTGAACCTCAAAAGGAAGAAAAAAGTAGAATAATAATAATAAGAATAAGAAAAAACATAACAAACCCAATAGGTCTTTCTACTTGAGGCAGAAAGCCCTAATAAAAAACCCAATATGACTTTCTGCTTTAGGCAGAAAGTCCTAACTAGATGTCATTCGTAAAACGAATGATAGGACTTTCTGCAAGCTGTGTTAATGCAAAAAGCAGGAGATAGAAGTTCCATGTAATGACTCACCTCTGGTAGTATTTCATGTTCATGCTGAACAATTGACATTATATTCCGCGAAAAATAAGCCTTTAGTTACGAAGAAAATCGAAATTTCAGCATCTGAAGCCTGTGTCATTAAATTTTCATACCCCTTCGAAAATTTCAACATAAAGAAATAATCCAGTAAATATTAGAAATACATTATCATATAATGACGTCACGTGACGTCATATGACGTTAATTTTCATAAAATCGTTAAGACTCCCAGAGACCTATATACTGACCAAATATCAACTTTCTATTTCAAAATGGACCGATTTTATAAGCATTTGAAAATTTACGACCTTGGTTCGAATCTTGGAATCGCTATAGAACCTTGGACTTTCGAATTTTGAAAAACGGACACCGGGATGCACAACTAGAAATTAATATACACATTCTGTGAAAATTTGATGAAAATCGGTTCATCAATAATGGCTGTAGACTGCGTACAAACTTTTGTAGCATATGTCAATTGTGACGTCATATGACGTCATAGACATATGAAATTCATAGAAATCAAATTTTCCTCACGTGACTAATAAGCCATACAAATTTCATCGTCCTAGGATTATTGCAACATAGAAAAATAATCGTTTAGTTAGGAAGAAAGTGTCGTGCCGGGCGTGTTTTTCTTGTGAGTAAAAACTACCGCCGTGCGACTGGGTTCGACTGGTACCTGGCTTGAGGTTGTCAGAAATACTAAATAGGGGCTTTGTTAATTCAGTAGATGGAGTATTTATTTAAAATATTGGATTTGAAAATATCTCTCAACACCAAAATAACAGTTCAGTTTTATTTGTTTTTATATACACAGATGGTTAGCGATTTTTGGATTTTATATCCAACAACTGACAAATGTGTAATAATAAATATATTTTTGAAACAATACAATAGAATCTAACTTCAAATTTTTTAAATATAAAAGTAATTAAAAAAAAAATATTGACAAATATTGACAATACCAAATTTTACCAATAACAATAATTACCAATATTCTCCCTACAATGTATTTATATAAACTTAAAAAAATAAAGTACTGCCTTTTCCCTAACGATTACCAAAAAATATCCAACAAGCTACCACGTGGGTAAACTATGTCGATCTAGGTTTTACTAGATCGAGTTTACATGTGGGTTTATAAAGTTGGAGAATAAGATTTTGAATAGTGCCAAGATTAGCCAACTAGTTTTATTATAATATTTAAGAAAATACAAGTTCTACTAAAAGATTTAATTTATTGGTTCATATTGGATAATGGGGACTCATTGGTATACTTTTACCATGCATAAGAGGTACAAACCTCTTCCATATTGCTGGTCCTTCCTTAAAAGGAAGATCACTGTTTCTATACAGTCTGAGAGTCTAATCTACTCTGATTCAAAATACGCGGCGCCGAACTTTTATAGTAAGGTATGACATCATAACTGCGCGTGAGCTCGACGTCATCCTTATTACAAATAGTTAAATATAGGGAAAAACACCGAGTATTCCAAACAAACTAAAGGCATTTTCAATGAAGAAAACAGAGTAATACAAATGAAATATCATACAAAATGGCTGACTGTGGAAAGAAAGTGAAATGTAAAACAAAGTAAACAGTCACATCATGCCATATTCTCTTTAGGAAAAGGTAAGTAATGTTCGTTTAACAAAGTTGTTGTTGAAATACGTTTACTGATTTTATGAATACAATGAAATGAGAGGTTTAACACAGTATAATACAAAAATATCATTTACTAGCTTTGTTAATGTATGAAAGTAATGCTTGCCGGCATTAAAAAAGAAAGAATAATAATAATAAATATATGTAAAATAACGTCACGTGACGTCATATGACGTTTATTTTCTCATAATTGTTAAGACACCCAGAGACCTACTAACTGACAAAATTTCAACTTTCTATCTCAAATAGGACAGTTTTTATATGCATTTAAAAATTGACGTCTTTGGTTCGAATCTTGGATCCGCCATAGATGCTTGGACTTTTCGAATTTTTAAAAACGGACACCGGTATACACAATAAGAAAGTAATATACACATTCTGTGAAAATTTGATGAAAATCGACCCATTAATAATGGCTCTGGACCGTGTACAATCTTTCGTAGTCAATTTCAAATGTTACGTCATATGACGTCATAGGCTTCTGAAAATCATTGAAATCGAAATATCAGCGTCTGAATCATTTGTCATTAAATTTTCATTGCCCTTCGACAATTTCAACATATAGAAATACTCTTGTTAACATTAGAAATACATTATCATATAATGACGTCACATGACGTCATATGACGTTTATTTTCACAATGTTTAAGACTCTTAGAGACCTATATACTGACCAAATGTCACTTTTCTGTCTCAAATAGGACTGATTTTATAAGCATTTAAAAATTTACGACCTTGGTTCGAATCTTGAATTCGATATAGAACCATGGACTTTTCGAATTTTGAAAAACGGACACCGAGATGCACAACTAGAACTTAATATACACATTCTGTGAAAATTTGATGAAAATCGGCCCATTAATAATGGCTGTAGACCGTGTACAATCTTTCGTAGTCAATTTCAAATGTGACGTCATATGACGTCGTAGGCTTCTGAAAATCATTGAAATCGAAATTTCAGCATCTGAAGCATGCGGCATTAAATTTTCATTGCCCTTCGAAAATTTCAACGTATAGAAATAATCTTGTTAGAATTAGAAATTCATTATCATATAATGACGTCACGTGACGTCATATGACATTTATTTTCACAAAATGTTTAAAACTTCTAGAGACCTATATACTGACTAAATATCAACTTTCTATCTTAAATAGGACAGATTTTATAAGCATTTAAAATTTACGACCTTGGTTCGAATCTTGGATTCGCTATAGAACCATGGACTTTTCGAATTTTGAAAAACGGACAGCGGGATGCACAACTAGAACTGAATATACACAATCTGTGAAAATTTGATGAAAATCGATTCACAAACAATGGCTGTAGACCGCGTACAAACTTTTGTAGCATATTTCAAATGTGACGTCATATGACGTCATAGGCATATGAAAATCATAGAAATCAAAATTTCCTCACCTGACTAATAAGTCTTAAAAATTTCATCGTCCTAGGAGTATTGCAATATAGAAAAATAAGCGTTTAGTTAGGAAGAAAAAAAGAATAATAACTAGATGTCATTCGTCTAAACGAATGATAGGACTTTCTGCAACCTGCGTTAATGCAAAAAGCAGGAGATAGAAGTTTCATGTAATGACTCACCTCTGGTAGTATTTCATGTTCATGCTGAACAACTGACATTATATTCCGCGAAAAAATAAAAAAATAAGCTTTAGTTACGAAGAAAAAAAAATAAGTAGTAGTAGTATGTTTATGACGTCATATGACGTCACCATTCAAAATATATTAAGAAATTATGCAGAACTGCAAACTGTGTAAGTTTCAACTTTCTATCTCATTCCGAAATTCTTTAACCCTAAAATGAAATTTTTGGTCCTATGTTCGAATCTTACTTCAGCCACAATACTTCGGTTTTTCGGAATTATGGTTAGCTGACAAAATATTCACACCTTAGTTTCAAGATGTACCATCTGTGAAAATTTGAAGACAATCTGATCATAAATGGCAGCAGTAGAGCGCGAACACCATTTTTCACTGTTTTTAGCTGTGACGTCATGTGACGTCATAGGGTGCTGACAATAATTGAAATAAAAATTTCCTCACGTGCCTAATAACCCATTAAAATTTCATCGTCCTAGGACTATTGCAACATATTAAAATAAACGTTTAGTTAGGAAGAAGAAAAGAATAATAATAATAATAAAATGACGTCACGTGACGTCATATGACGTTTATTTTTCACATAATTGTTAAGACACCCAGAGACCTACTAACTGACAAAATTTCAACGTTCTATCTCAAATAGGACAGTTTTTATAAGCATTTAAAAATTGACGACCTTGGTTCGAATCTTGGATCCGCCATAGATGCTTGGACTTTTCGAATTTTGAAAAACGGACACCGGTATACACAATAAGAACGTAATATACACATTCTGTGAAATTTTGATGAAAATCGGCATATTAATAATGGCTCTGGACCGTGTACAAACTTTTGTAGTCATTTTTAAATGTGACGTCATATGACGTCAAAGGCTTCTGAAAATCATTGAAATCGAAATTTCAGCTTTTGAAGCATGCGTCATTAATTAGCATAACAAAAAAAAAATTATATGACATTTATTTTCACAAAATCTTTAAAACTTCTAGAGACCTATATACTGACTAAATATCAACTTTCTATCTTAAATAGGACAGATTTTAAAAGCATTTAAAAATTTACGACCTTAGTTCGAATCTTGGATTCGCTATAGAACCATGGACTTTTGGAATTTTGAAAAACGGACACCGGCATACACAATAAGAACTTAATATACACATTCTGTGAAAATTTGATAAAAATCGGCCCATTGATAATAGCTCTGGACCGTGTACAATCTTTCTTAGTCAATTTCAAATGTGACGTCATATGACGTCATAGGCTTCTGAAAATCATTGAAATCGAATTTTCAGCATCGTAAGCATACAGCATTAAATTTGCATTGCCCTTCAAAAATTTCAACATAAAGAAATAATCTTGTTAGAATTAGAAATTCATTATCATATAATGACGTCACGTGACGTCATATGACATTTATTTTCACAAAATGTTTAAGACTCCCAGAGACCTATATACTGACCCAATATCATCTTTCTATCACAAATAGGACCGATTTTATAAGAATTTAAAAATTTACGACCTTAGTTCGAATCTTGGAATCGCTATAGAACCTTGGACTTTTGGAATTTTGAAAAACGGACACCGGGATGCACAACTAGAACTTAATATACACATTCTGTGAAAATTTGATGAAAATCGGTTTATTAATAATGGCTCTGGACCGCGTACAAACTTTTGTAGCTTATTTCACGTGTGACGTCATTTGACGTCATAGCTATATGAAAATCATAGAAATCAAAATAACATCTCTTGGAGAATAAGACATTAAAATTTCATTGTCCTTGGACCATATTAACATATATAATAATGTGTTTAAAAATTAGGAATTTGATGACGTCATATGACGTCACAAGACGTCTATTTTCACAAAATATTTAAATCTGTCGGAGATCTATATACTGACAAAATATCAACCTTCTGTCTCATTTAGGGACGATTTTATGATCATTTATCAATTTGACGTCCTTGGTTTGAATCTTGCATTCGCCATAGAACCTTGTGCTTTTCGAATTTTGAAAAACGGACACCGAGATGTACAACTAGAACGTAATATACACATTCTGTGAAAATTTGATAAAAATCGGTTTATTAATTATCGCTCTGGACCGCGTACAAACTTTTGTAGCAATTTGCCAAGTGTGACGTCATAATGACGTCATAGGCATTTGAAAATTATAGAATTTTTTAATTACGCATATGAATAATATGCCATCGAAATTTCATTCTCCTAGGACGATTGCAACATATGAAAATCCTTGAGGAAGAAAAGAATAATAATAATAACTAGATTTCATTCGTTGATACGAATGATAGGACTTTCTGCTACATTTGTTAAACAATTAAAAGCTAAAAAAGTAAAAAGATATGAAATTCCAGCCTTTAACTTGCTTTTATATGGCCATAACTTAAATATACTTTGAAAAATATAACCGTTTAACTTGGAGGATATGGCAAAAGTAACTGAAAATCATTTTTTTATATCGATTTATTTAACTTGGATTATTTTTATAATCTATGTTACAAATCAAATTTATTTAAAATGCTTACAATTCGAATTTCATCCTGTAATAATTGCTGAAGACCGCATAAAAGCTTGTGTAGACAGCGTCAAGTTTGATGTCATGTGACGTCATAGGCATAAGAAAATCAATGAAATGAAATATTAAGTATTTTGAATATATCAAGTAATTTTTTCATGCTCCTTACAACTTTGCAACATATAGAAATTAACGCGTAGATATATTAACATTCTTTTTGACCTTATGACGTCAAATGACGTTAATCCTCACAGAATATGAATAAGTCTCAAAGACTAATATTCAGTCCAAATATCAACTTTCTAAATCATCTGGAAGCGATTTTATATGTATTTGAAATTTGACGTCAATGGTTCGAAACTTGGATTCGCCATAGAACCATTGCTTTTTCGAATTTGTAAAAAGGGACCCGGGATACACATATAGAGCGTTACATATACATTCTATGAAATTTTGATGAAAATCGGTCCAAAAATAATGGCTGTACACCGCGTAAAACCTTTTTGTCCTGACGTCAAATCTTACGTGATATAACGTCACATTAATATGAATTACATTGCATTCTAAAGCACACGGATTGATGTACATACCATTAGATTTCCATGGTCCTGGGAAGTAAACAACATATTTAAATTAACGCGTATATATCAGAAATTATTTTTGACCTTATGACGTCATATGACGTCATGTGACGTTCATCTTCATAGAATGTAAAGCACTCTTGGAGACTTATATACTATCCAAATATAATATTATATTTCTAACTCATCTGGAAACGATTTTATACGTATTTGAAATTTGACGTCAATAGTTCGAATTTTGGATCCGCCATAAAACCTTTGCATTTTCGAATTTGGAAAAACGGACAACGGAATGTACAACTAGACTTTAACATACACATTCTGTGATATATTAATGAAAATCGGCCCAGAAATAATGGCTGTAGACCGCGTACAAGCATTTTTAGACGACGTCAAGTTTGACGTCAAAACACGTCATAGTCAAATGAAAATTATTGAAATGGAAACAGTTCTATCTGAAGCAAATGCTATTAAATTTTCAAGGTGCTCGGACGTAAACAACATATAAAAATTAACACATAAAAATTAGAAATTACCTTTCGCCTCATGACGTCATCATGACGTCATATGACGTCATATGACGTTCATCTTCAGAGAATATAAAGTAACCCTCGAGATTTATATTCTGTCCAAATATCATCTTTCTAGCTCATTTGTAAGCGATTTTATACGCATTTTAAATTTGACGTCAATGGTTCGAATCTTGGATTCGCCATAGAACTATTGCATTTTCGTATTTTGAAAAGCGGACACCGGAAGGCACAACTAGAGCCTAACATACGCATTCTGTGAAATTTTGATGAAAATCGGCCCAGAAATAATGGCTGTAGACCGCGTACAAACATTTTTAGACGACGTCAAGTTTGACGTCAAAGCACGTCATAGTAAAATGAAAATTATTGAAATGCAAACTGTTCTATCTGAAGCATATGCTATTAAATTTTCAAGGTGCTCAGACTTGTACAACATATAAAAATTAACACGTAAATATTAGAAATTACCTTTCACCTCATGACGTCATATGACGTCATATGACGTTCATCTTCAGAGAATTTAAAGTAACCATTGAGACTTATATTCTGTCCAAATATCATCTTTCTAGCTCATTTGTAAGCGATTTTATACGCATTTGAAATTTGACGTCAATGGTTCGAATCTTGGATTCGCCATAGAACCATTGCCATTTCGAATTTTGAAAAACGGACACCGGAAGGCACAACTAGAGCCTAACATACACATTCTGTGAAATTTTGATGAAAATCGGCCCAGAAATAATGGCTGTAGACCGCGTACAAACTTTTTCACCTTACGTCAAATCTGACGTTATATGACGTCATATGAATATGACATTCATTGCATTCGAAAGCTCATGGTTTGAAATATATGCCATAAAATTTTCATTGTTCTGGGCCATTGGCAACACATCGAAATTAACACAAATGCAAGAGGAAGAAAAAAAGAATAAGAAGAATAAGAATAACTAGATGTCATTCGTTTAAACGAATGATAGGACTTTCTGCAACATCTGCTGTATATAGTATATATATAGAAGATGACATAATAGATAATCTGTCCAAATCGCAGCTTTCTATCTCCTCTATTTCTATATAAAATAGCACAAATAGAACACATTCTGTGAATTTTAATAAAAGTCCGCCCATATCTTGCACATGTAGTTTACATACAAAATTTATACTATGTCATATGACATGGAAGAAAAATGAAACAGTGTTCAAATGTAAGTTTCTAACTGTCATCACACATAGAATTTCATCACTCCAGCTCAGTTGTAACCTTGTTTAATTTTAGCCTCAGTAGGAAGAAGTATTGAATATTTGTATAGTGCTATATCCTTTCGACACCTGTAACGTAGTTAAACGTATTTAGCGATTTTGGCGTGTTTGGGCTTCCGTAGTTTTGCCATAAATTCCTGGAATTTCGAACTATGGTGATATTTTGAAAGGTAACATCCCAGCCTACAAACTGATGCAATATGAATATCGTTAGAATAACAATGCAGTTTTTAGATGGTCTAAAATGTTGGGCTGCGTGTGAAGTTTTCAAGGCTTGCAAACTGCTCGCTAGCTACATAGTGTTGCAAATACGGATTTTTGTCTTGTGCCGTTGTACATGTATTAACTTCAATGCTTATTTTGGAAACAGTCAACATTCGACAAAAAACAACAACAACAAAAAAAAAAGAACAAAATCAAGATATAGCCCATCAATTGCAATTTGATTTTTTTTTTTTTTTTTTTTTTTTTTTTTTTTTTTTAAGTCGTTGCGCAAGTATTTAAGCCTGGTGACCCCTGCGCGTGACCTTTTCCATATTTTTATGATGCATGATTATGAAATATCTTATTTTCCATGTAACTTTCTTATATGAAGTCCAATTTCAATAAACTTGGTACCGTTAGAAAGCTCTTAAAACATGCTACATTTTATACCATAATGTATAAACTTATCTTCAGTCGTTTCTGAGATATTGACTGTTAAACCTCAAGAAAACAGCATATTATCAGCAAAATTAGCTTCATTTCATTTAGTTTTTTTGCTTATAACTTTGTATTGCGTAAACCAATTTTAATAAACTAAATATCTTTGGAAACGTCAATTATTCAGCTATAATTTTTATTCATACATATATTTACAAAAATCGATATTTATTGAGATATGGCTACATATATGCAGTAGGGGTGAAATCAAAATTTCCTCACGTGCCTAATAACCCATAAACATTTCATCGTCCTAGGACTATTGCAGCATATTAAAATAAGCGTTTAGTTAGGAAGAAGAAAAGAATAATAATAATAAACAAATGACGTCACGTGACGTCATGTGACGTTTATTTTCACATAATTGTTAAGACACCCAGAGACCTACTAACTGACAAAATTTCAACCTTCTATCTCAAATAGGACAGTTTTTATAAGCATTTAAATATTGACGTCACTGGTTCGAATCTTGGAACCGCCATATATGCTTGGACTTTTCGAATTTTGAAAAACGGACACCGGTATACACAATAAGAATGTAATATACACACTCTGTGAAAATTTGATGAAAATCGGCCCATTAATAATGGCTCTGGACCGTGTACAAACTTTTGTAGTCAATTTCAAATGTGAGGTCATATGACGTCATATGCTTCTGAAAATCATTGAAATCGAAATTTCAGCGTCTGAATCATTTGTCATTAAATTTTCATTGCCCTTCGATAATTTCAACATATAGAAATACTCTTGTTAATATTAAAAATACATTATCATATAATGACGTCACGTGACGTCATATGACGTTTCTTTTCACAAAATGTTAAAGACTCTTAGAGACCTATATACTGACCAAATATCACTTTTCTATCTTAAATAGGACCGATTTTATAAGCATTTAAAAATTTACGACCTTGGTTCGAATCTTGAATTCGCTATAGAACCATGGACTTTTCGAATTTTGAAAAACGGACACCGAGATTAACAACTAGAACTTAATATACACATTCTCTGAAAATTTGATGAAAATCGGCCCATTAATAATGGCTCTGGACCGTGTACAAACTTTCGTAGTCAATTTCAAATGTGACGTCATATGACGTCATAGGCTTCTGAAAATCATTGAAATCGAAATATCAGCATATGAAGCATGCGGCATTAAATTTTCATTGCCCTTCGAAAATTTCAACATATAGAAATAATCTTGTTAGAATTAGAAATTCATTATCATATAATGACGTCACGTGACGTCATATGACATTTATTTTCACAAAATGTTTAAGACTCCCAGAGACCTATATACTGACCCAATATCATTTTTCTATCTCAAATAGGACCGATTTTATAAGAATTTGAAAATTTACGACCTTAGTTCGAATCTTGGAATCGCTATAGAACCTTGGACTTTTCGAAAAACGGACACCGGGATGCACAACTAGAACTTAATATTCACATTCTGTGAAAATTTGATGAAAATCGGTTCATAAACAATGGCTCTGAACCGCGTACAAACTTTTGTTGCATATTTCAAGTGTGACGTCATATGACGTCATAGGCACATGAAAATCATAGAAATCAAACTTTTAGCGATTGAAGCATGTGTCATTAAATTTTCATTGCCCTTCGACAATTTCAACATATAGAAATACTCTTGTTAATATTAGAAATACAATATCATATAATGACGTCACGTGACGTCATATGACATTTATTTTCACAAAATGTTTAAAACTTCTAGAGACCTATATACTGACTAAATATCAACTTTCTATCTTAAATAGGACAGATTTTATAAGCATTTAAAAAATTTACGACCTTGGTTCGAATCTTGGATTCGCTATAGAACCATGGACTTTTGAATTTTAAAAAACAGACACCGGGATGCACAACTAGAACTAATATACACAATCTGTGAAAATTTTATGAAAATCGGTTCACAAACAATGGCTGTAGACCGCGTACAAACTTTTGTAGCATATTTCAAATGTGACGTCATATGACGTCATATGCATATGAAAATCATAGAAATCAAAATTTCATCGCATCAAGTATATGCCATTAAAATTTCATGGCCCTGGGACCATTGCAACATGCTTAAATTAACGCTCAGTTTG
The DNA here is from genome assembly GCA_021229015.1 of Solen grandis. Lineage (NCBI taxonomy): Eukaryota > Metazoa > Mollusca > Bivalvia > Adapedonta > Solenidae > Solen > Solen grandis. The sequence goes on along the minus strand of CM037786.1, from coordinate 56,445,858 downwards.
GAAGAAAAAAAGAATAAGAAGAATAAAAAAACATAACAAACCCAATAGGACTTTCTGCTTTAGGCAGAAAGTCCTAATAAAAAAAAAAACCCAAAAAAATAAAAAACCCAAAAACCCAATAGGACTTTCTGCTTTAGGCAGAAAGTCCTAACTAGATTTCATTCGTTGATACGAATGATAGGACTTTCTGCTAACATTGAAAAATATAAAGATTAATTCCGTTAGAAAGAATATATATTAAATTCCCTACCTTTTACTTTTTTTTCGTATTGACTTCTCATGCATGAACTTTTTGAAATAAGCCATATTCCAAAAATAAACAAGTAACTGGTGTTGCAAGCAACACATGAGTCCCCTACCGGTGAGGTGCATAATTTTTCCATTACCACAGCAACCAGAATTTTGGTCCAAGAAAAACAAGACTTTGGTTAAAGTAAATGTAAGGGAATATTTAAGTTATGTCCATTTAAGCAAGACTTACATGTAGAGTTGTTGTCTCTGCTGTGCCCACTATACAATTCATGCAAGCAAGACAGATGCAAGAAATAGAATTAATAATAGTTAGCTTGCCTGATCCGTAATGTTTTTCTTTAGTCTTTAGTCTTGTTGATGAGAAATGAGAACTTTCACTCTGCATCACCACCCTGACTATATACATGCCTTATAAAATATATTATAAATTTATCGCGGTCGCGGGATCCCATTTTTTGCCATATTTTCACTATTTCCGTTACCATAGCAACCACAATTTTAGTCGAATAAAAAAAATAAAACAATGTGCATAATCTACACATTGCCATCTAGTCATAAACCAAGTTTCATCAAGTTAGCTTGCTTAGTTATAAAGTAATCGCGGGATCCCATTTTTGCCATATTTTCACTATTTCCGTTACCATAGCAACCGCAATTTTAGTCGAATAAAAAAAATAAAACAATGTGCATAATCTACACATTGCCATCTAGTCATATACCAAGTTTTATCAAGTTAGCTTGCTTAGTTATAAAGTAATCATGGGATCCCATTTTTGCCATATTTTCACTATTTCCTTACATAGCAACACAATTTTAGTGAAAAAAAAATAAAACAAGTGCATAATCACACATTGCCATCTAGTCTTTCATCAAGTTAGCTTGCTTAGTTATAAAGTTATCGCGGGATCCCATTTTTTTTGCCATATTTTCACTATTTCCGTTACCATAGCAACCACAATTTTAGTCGAATAAAAAAAATAAAACAATGTGCATAATCTACACATTGCCATCTAGTCATAAACCAAGTTTCATCAAGTTAGCTTTCTTAGTTATAAAGTTATCGCGGGATCCCATTTTTGCCATATTTTCACTATTTCCGTTACCATAGCAACCACAATTTTAGTCGAATAAAAAAAATTAAAACAATGTGCATAATCTACACATTGCCATCTAGTCATAAACCAAGTTTCATCAAGTTAGCTTCCTTAGTTATTAAGTTGTCGCGGGATCCAGATTTGAGCGGACAGACAGACGGACGGACAGACGGAGGGCAAACCTATAGTCCTCTCCGGTGTGAACACCGGTAGGGGACTAATAAATCTTTATTTTGATATCGCTTTCTTATAACTTGACCAATTTTACTATTCTAGGTACCAAAAAAAATGGCCTGAAATTCCATTGTAGCATATTTGGGTCTAGTTTTATAGGTATTCAAAATATAAACAATTAAACTTAAACCTCTTAATTCTGCATATCATTTTTTTTTTTATTTTCGTGTACATTCGCGGGAATGAAATAGTAAATGCTACCATGCAATAGAATCGTCGACGCGTGTAGACTCGTGAGTAAAATTCAAATAACACTTGTACATACGATCGAGACGACTGTATTACACAAAGTTACTAAATTTTGCGCTTTTAGCTAATGCCTAGGTCACACATTCAGGATTTTTACTGCCGTCCTTGATAGGACCATTCCCGATTAAAATGTGTCAAAAGTCTGATCAAGATCCTGTGATTCGTGGCTGGAAATTCAAACTTTTATTAAAATTTGTAAAAACATTTATTTAATCACGACAACAATCAGATATTGTTCAGGAGGCGTCCCGATCCAGCCGTTTCCAGCAGAATTCGTCCCGATTATCCCGTTCTCAATCCGATTCTGATCCGATACAGCAGAATCTGTCACGACATAGTCACGATTGTAATCCGACTAGACAAAATCGGCTGAGTTTCCCGAATGTTACGGGACGCACCTAACTGTCAGGAGTGCTTGGCCGACCTCTCCGGACCATTCCCGATCCGTAGGACTCTGTTACGAACATATACGACTGCGTTCAGACAATGATAGAACTTGAGGATAGTAATCCGACTTTTTCGCTTTTCGTGTCGTAGCGCTGTCTGATCTCAAACGGGAGCCATAATCGGCACTGTGTGAACGCCGCATTACAAACAAATTAGCTTGCAGCGTCTTGAACGGATGACATGTGTTGATCATTTTGTTTCAAACGTCTACACTTATACACGCTCATGGTATCTCAAGCTGGCAATTAAATTACATTGTACTATAACATATATTTTCACATAGGTTATCATTTATCATAAATTTAGAATATAGCTTGTACAACATTTATCGATAGATGCAACAATAAAGTCGGGAAATTGCAATGTTTCAACAACGGTCTAAATGACATGTGTCAAAACGCTCAAAGGGTTATGGGTAACACAATGCTGCAACTGATATTCATAAGTAACGTAAATAAAATGATATGACAAAACATTAAATCATTGTCAACACTTGTTTAATTTGTTTGTTTGTTTGTTCGGTTTAACGTCCCACCGACAGTATTTCAGTCATTTGGAGACGATGTCTACTTAATGCAGTTATAGTGCTGCCACACTGCAGTATCACGTCGTAGACATGTGGCATGATACCACACCCAGTCACATTATCCTGATACCGGGCCAACCAGTCCTGCAACTACCCTTATATGCTAAGTGTCAAGCAAGGGAGCTATAACAGTACCATTTTTTACGACTTTGGTATCGAACCCACGACCTCCCGCTCCCGAGGCGGACGCTCTAAACACTCGGCCACCGGGAACGGTACACCTGTTTAGCTAGTAATATCAATATGATATAAGTAAAAAAAAATTTTTTTTCAATTTATATGACTAATACATATCTGTAAACTTACATTTTCCGAAAATGCTTCAATTAAGGTGAAAGCGAAAGAAGGATATTTTATGAAAATTCTTACAAATGGCTTTATATTCGTATTTTTTATGTAACTTCCTTATTTCTTGATCAATTTCAAAAATCTAGGTGCCAAAATAATCGTCTTAAAATTCTCTACATCTCACTTGCTTAATGTAAAACTTATTTCTAATGATTCTTAAGATATAAGCCGTAAAATTCTGACATGACGGCAAAATCGCTGAAATTCTATATGTTTAATTTTTTTTTTTGATGTTACTTCCTTATACTTTGATCAATTTCAAAACTTAACGTACCAAAATAATCGTCTTAAAATTCTCTACATTTCACACGCTTTATCTATAGGAATATTTTTAATACTTTTTGAGATACAAGCTCTTAAACCTCTTGAAAAATGAAAAAATCACCAAAGCTATATGCACGAATTTCGTTTTTTCCCCATTACTCCATGAATCTTAGGTCAATCATTAAACTTTAAGCATCAAAAGAACGGCCAAACATTGCTCTACAAATAATATTCATCATCATATTTTCAAAAATCAAAGGATTTCGAGATATAAACGGTTAAACGCACTGAGGGTTACCGAATTATTTCCGCCATAACTCAACCGATTCAACCCCGATCATCAAAAACTAAATATCATCTGAAAGGTCTTTCTAAGCACTACAAATTATACGCTTAGTGTCTCGATAGAATATTTACCGTTTTTGAGATATTTAAGGCCGAAGAAAAACCCGATAATTGATATATGACCTTGACCTTTGGGATTTTCCGGAAACGGAAGTGACATGGCTCTATAGAATCTAATACTGCATCTTCAGACAAAATTTCAAGTAAATCATGCAAAAAATAAAGCCTAGAGGGCTTAAAAACCGTTAAGTTTTAATACGAAAGTTTTAAGAGCATTATGACGTCATGTGACGTCATATGGCGTTCATCTTTTCAGAATGTAAAGAAGACATAGAGACTAATATTCAGTCCAAATCTCAGCTTTCTAGCTTTTTCTGGAAGCGATTTTATACGCATTTGAAATTTGACGTCATTAGTTCGAATCTTGGATTCGCCATAAAACCTTTGCCTTTTCGAATTTGGAAAAACGGACACCGGGATGCACAACTAGAGCCTAACATACAAATTCTGTGAAATTTTGATGAAAATCGATCCAGAAATAATGGCTGTAGACCGCGTACAAACTTTTTCACCTGACGTCAAATCTGACGTTATATGACGTCATATGAATATACAATTCATTGCATCCGAACGCTCATGGTTTGAAATATATGCCATAAAATTTTCATTGTTCTGAGTCAATGGCAACACCTCGAAATTAACACAAATATAAGAGGAAGAAAAAAAGAATAAGAAGAAGAAGAAGAAGAATAAAAAAACAGTACAAACCCAATATGACTTTCTGCCTGTAGGCAGAAAGTCCTAATAATAATAACTAGATGTCATTCGTCTAAACGAATGATAGGACTTTCTGCAACCTGTGTTAATGCAAAAAGCAGGAGATAGAAGTTTCATGTAATGACTCACCTCTGGTAGTATTTCATGTTCATGCTGAACAATTGACATTATATTCCGCGAAAAATAAGCGTTTAGTTACGAAGAAAATCGAAATTTCAGCATCTGAAGTCTGTGTCATTAAATTTTCATACCCCTTCAAACATTTCAACATAAAGAAATAATCCAGTAAATATTAGAAATACATTATCATATAATGACGTCACGTGACGTCATATGACGTTAATTTTCATAAAATCGTTAAGACTCCCAGAGACCTATATACTGACCAAATATCAACTTTCTTTTTCAAAAAGGACCGCTTTTATAAGCATTTGAAAATTTACGACCTTGGTTCGAATCTTGGAATCGCTATAGAACCTTGGACTTTCGAATTTTGAAAAACGGACACCGGGATGCACAACTAGAAATTAATATACACATTCTGTGAAATTTTGATGAAAATCGGTTCATCAATAATGGCTGTAGACTGCGTACAAACTTTTGTAGCATATGTCAATTGTGACGTCATATGACGTCATAGGCATATGAAAATCATAGAAATCAAAATTTCCTCACGTGACTAATAAGTCATAAAAATTTCATCGTCCTAGGAGTATTGCAACATAGAAAAATAAGCGTTTAGTTAGGAAGAAAAAAAGAATAATAATAATAAGAAGAAGAAGAATAAACAGTACAAACCCAATAGGACTTTCTGCTTTAGGCAGAAAGTCCTAATAATAAACAGAACAAACCCAATAGGACTTTCTACTTTGGCAAAACCAAAAAAAACGAATGATAGGACTTTCTGCAACATGTGTTAATGCAAAAAGCAGGAGATAGAAGTTTCATGTAATGACTCACCTCTGGTAGTATTTCATGTTCATGCTGAACAATTGACATTATATTCCGCGAAAAATAAGCGTTTAGTTACGAAGAAAAAAAAATAAGTAGCAGTAGTAGTAGTATGCTTATGACGTCATATGACGTCACAACTAAAAATATATGAAGAAATTATGCAGAACTGCAAACTGTGTAAGTTTCAACTTTCTATCTCATCCCGAAGTTCTTTAACCCTAAAATGAAAGTTTTGGTCCTATGTTCGAATCTCACTTCAGCCGCAATACTTCGGTTTTTCGGAATTAAGGTTAGCTAACAAAATATTCACACCTTAGTTTAAAGATGTACCATCTGTAATAATTTGAAGAAAATCTGATCATAAATGGCGGCTGTAGAGCGCGAACACCATTTTTCACTATTTTTAGCTCTGACGTCACGTGACGTCATAGATGTTGAAAATACTGATGCTCAAAAGCGCATACTTTACTGCAATAACTCTGAAATTTTCATTATTCTGAACAACTGGCATCATGTCGAAATCATTGCCCAAAATTAAAAATAAGTGGTATGCTTATGACGTCCTCTGACGTCACGATTCAAAATATTTGTAGAAATGCTGCAGAACTGCAAACTGTGTAAGTTTCAACTTTCTATCTCATCCTGAAGCTCTTCAATCCTAAAATGAAATGTTTGGTCCTATGTTCGAATCTTATTTCAGCCACAGAACTTCGGTATTTCGGAATTTCGGTAAGCTGGCAGCTAATGTACACCTTAGTTTCAAGGTTTACCATCTGTGAAAATTAGAAGAAAATCCGACCATAAATGGCGGATGTAGAGCGCGTACACCATTTTTCAATATTTTAAGCTCTGACGTCACATGACGTCATAGGGTGCTAAAGATGCTTTTGTTCAAAAGAGCATACTTTACTGTCATAATTCTAAAATTTTCATTATTCTGAACAACTGGCATCATGTCGAAATCATTGCCCTAAAATGAAAATTAAGAAGTATGCTTATGACGTCACATGACGACATTTGACGTCACGACTCAAAATATATTAAGAAATTCTGCAGAACTGCAAACTGTGTAAGTTTCAATTTTCTATCTTACCTGAAGCTCTTTAATCCTAAAATGAAATTTTCGGTCCTATGTTCGAATCTAATTTCAGCCACAGAACTTCGGTCTTTCGGAATTTCAGTTAGCTTACAGGATATGCACACCTTAGTTTCAAGATGTACCATCTGTGAAAATTTGAAGAATATCCGGCCATAAATGGCGGCTGTAGAACGTGAACACCATTTTTCACTATTTTTAACTGTGACGACACATAACGTCATAGGGTGCTGTAGATGCTTTTGTTCAAAAGCGCATATGTTGCTATTATAACTCTGAAATTTTCATTATTCTGAACAACTGGCATCATCTCGAAATCATTACCCTAAAATGAAAATTAAGAAGTATGCCTATGAAGTCACATGACGTCATATGACGTCACGACTCAAAATATATGTAGAAATTCTGCAGAACTGCAAACTGTGTAAGTATCAACTTTCTATCTCATCCTGAAGCTCTTTCATCCTAAAATGAAATTTTCGGTCCTTTGTTCGAATCTTATTTCAGCCACAGAACTTCGGTCTTTCGGAATTTCGGTTAGCTGACAGGATATGCACACCTTAGTTTCAAGATGTACCATCTGTGAAAATTTGAAGTAAATCCGACCATAAATGACGGCTGTAGAGCGCGAACACAATTTTTCACTATATTTAGCTGTGACGTCATGTGACGTCATAGGCTGCTGATAATCATTGAAATCAAAATTTCCTCACGTGACTAATTACCCATAAAAATTTCATCGTCCCAGGACTATTGCAACATGTTAAACTAAGCGTTTAGTTAGGAAGAAGAAAAGAATTATAATAATAAAAAAATGACGTCACATGACGTCATATGACGTTTATTTTCACATAATTGTTAGACACCCAGAGACCTACTAACTGACAAAATTTCAACTTTCTTTCTCAAATAGGACAGTTTTTATAAGCATTTAAAAATTGACGTCCTTGGTTCGAATCTTGGATCCGCCATAGATGCTTGGATTTTTCAAATTTTGAAAAACGGACACCGGTATACACAATAAGAACGTAATATACACATTCTGTGAAAATTTGATGAAAATCGGCCCATTAATAATGGCTCTGGACCGTGTACAAACTTACGTAGTCAATTTCAAATGTGACGTCATATGACGTCATAGGCTTCTGAAAATCATTGAAATCGAAATTTCAGCGTCTGAATCATTTGTCATTAAATTTTCATTGCCCTTCGACAATTTCAACATATAGAAATACTCTTATTAATATTAGAAATACATTATCATATAATGACGTCACGTGACGTCATATGACGTTTATTTTCACAAAATGTTTAAGACTCCAAGAGACCTATATACTGACCAAATATCAACTTTCTATCTCAAATAGGACCGATTTTATAAGCATTTAAAAATTTACGACCTTGGTTCGAATCTTGAATTCGCTATAGAACCATGGACTTTTCGAATTTTGAAAAGGGACAACGAGATGCACAACTAGAACTTAATATACACATTCTGTGAAAATTTGATGAAAATCGGTTCATAAACAATGGCTGTAGACCGCGTACAAACTTTTGTTGCATATTTCAAGTGTGACGTCGTATGACGTCATAGACATATGAAATTCATAGAAATCAAAATTTCAGCGTTTGAAGCATGTGTCATTAAATTTTCATTGCCCTTCGACAATTTCAACATATAGAAATATTATTGTTAATATTAGAAATACATTATCATATAATGACGTCACGTGACGTCATATGACATTTATTTTCACAAAATATTTAAAACTTCTAGAGACCTATAAACTGACTAAATATCAATCTTCTATCTCAAATAGGACTGATTTTATAAGCATTTAAAAATTTACGACCTTGGTTCGAATCTTGGATTCGCTATAGAACCATGGACTTTTCGAATTTTGAAAAACGGACACAGGGATGCACAACTAGAGCCTAACATACACATTATGTGAAATTTTGATGAAAATCGGTCCAGAAATAATGGCTGTAGACCGCGTACAAACTTTTTCACGTGACGTCAAATCTGACGTTATATGACGTCATATGAATATATAATTCATTGCATCCGAAAGCTCATGGTTTGAAATATATGCCATAAAATGTTCATTGTTCTGAGTCAATGGCAACACCTCGAAATTAACACAAATATAAGAGGAAGAAAAAAAGAATAAGAAGAAGAAGAACTAGATTTTTCGTTGATACGAATGATAGGACTTTCTGCTACATTTGTCAAACACTAAAAGCTAAGAAAGTAAAAGGATATCAAATTTCTACTTTTAACATGATTTTGTAGGGCCATAACTCCATAAACTTTGAAAAATAAACCGATTAACTTGGGGGGGAAAAAAAATTTTTTTTTTTTTCATAATTAGGTTCAGCTTTAGAGGTTTTAAGATATAAACAATGATTGAACTTAACATTTTTATCAAAATGAAAATGACATTGTTCCACAGGATCAAATGCTACACCTTCAATAAGAATTCATGCAAATCAAACAAGAAATAAGGCCTTCAGGTCTTAAAACCGTTTAATTTCAATAGAAAAAAACAAACTTTGGCCTTATGAGATCACATGATGTCATATGACGTTCACCTTCTCTGAATATATATAAGACTTGGAGACTTATACTGAAATTTAACGTCAATGCCTCTAATCTTGGATTTGCCATAAAACCTTTGACTTTTCGAATTAAAAAAAATGGACACCGGTTAGAGAGTAACATACACATTCTGTGAAATTTGGATGAAAATCCGTCCAGAAAAAATGTCTGTAGACCGCGTACAAACTTGTGTAGACAACGTCAAGTTTTATGTCATATGATGTCATAGACATAAGAAAATCAACAATAATGAAATCTTCATTACCTTAAATATATGCAGAAAATGTGTCGTGCCCCTGGGACGCATAGTTATCAGAAATTATTTTTGACCTTATGACGTCATATTACGTCAAATGACGTTCGCCCTAACAGAATAGAAAGAAGTCATAGAGACTAATATTCTGTCCAAATATCAGCATTCTAAGTCATCTGGAAGCGATTTTATACGTTTTTGAAATTTGACGTCAATGGTTCGAAACTTTGATTCGCAAAAGAACCATTGCCTTTTTGAATTTGGAAAACGGACACCAGGATACACAACTAGAGCATAACATATGCCTTCTGTGAAATTTTGATGTAAATCGGTCCAGAAATAATGGCTGTATACTCCATAAAACCTTTTGGACCTAACGTCAAATCTGACGTTATATGACGTCACATTAATAGGAAATACCTTGCATTCAAACGCACATGGATTAATGTATATGCCATTAAATTTTGATGGTCCTGAGAACTAAACAACATATTTGAATTAACGCGTAGATATCAAAAATTCTTTTTGACCTTATGACGTCATATGACGTCAATTGACGTTAATTATCACAGAATGTATACGACATTTAAAGACTTATAATCTTTCCAGCTCATTTTCTAGCTCATCTGGAAGCGATTTTATACGCATTTGAAATTTGACGTCAAAAGTTCGAATCTTGGATTCGCCATAAAATATTTGCCTTTGCGAATTTGGAAAAACGGACATCGGGATGCACAATTAGAGCGTAATATACACATTCTGTGAAATTTTGATGAAAATCGGTCCAGAAATAATGGCTGTAGGCCGCGTACAAATATTTTAAGACGACGTCAAGTTTGACGTCAAGACACGTCATAGGCAAATGAAAAGCATTGAAATGCAAGAAGTTCTATCTGAAGCATAAGCTATTGGATTTTCAAGGTGCTCGGACGTTTTCAACATATAGAATTTAACACGTAATAATTAGAAATTTCTTTTCACCTCATGACGTCATATGACGTCATATGAAGATTATTCTCTCGGTATCTAAAGAAATCTTAGCGACTTATATCCTATTCAAATATTAGCTTTCTAGCTCATCTGGAAGCGATTTTATACGCATTTGAAATTTGACGTCATTGGTTCGAATCTTTGACTCGCCATAGAACCATTGCCTTTTTGAATTTGGAAAAAAGGACACCGGAAGGCACAACTAGAGCCTAACATACACATTCTGTGAAATTTTGATGAAAATTGGTCCAGAAATAATGGCTGTAGACCGCGTACAAACTTTTTCACCTGACGTCAAATCTGACGTTATATGACGTCATATGAATATGAAATTCATTGCATTCGAAAGCTCATGGTTTGAACTAAATGCCATCAAATTTTCATTGTTCTGGGCCAATGGCAACACATCGAAATTAACACAAATACAAGAGGAAGAAAAAAAGAATAAGAAGAATAAGAATAACTAGATTTCATTCGTTGATACGAATGATAGGACTTTCTGCTACATTTGTTAAACACTTAAAAGCTAAAAAAGTAAAAAGATATGAAATTCCAGCCTTTAACTTGTTTTTGTATGGCCATAACTTAAATAAACTTTGAAAAAAAAAGTAACTGAAAATCATTTTTTTTATCGATTTATTTAACTTGGATTATTTTTATAATCTATGTTACAAATCAAATTTATTTAAAATGCTTACAATTCGAATTTCATCCTGTAATAATTGCCGAAGACCGCATAAAAGCTTGTGTAGACAGCGTCAAGTTTGATGTCATGTGACGTCATAGGCATAAGAAAATCAATGAAATAAAAAAGTATTTTAAAATTTTTTCATGCTCCTTACAACTTTAACATATAGAAATTAACGCGTAGATATATTAACATTCTTTTTGACCTTATGACGTCAAATGACGTTAATCCTCACAGAATATGAATAAGTCTCAAAGACTAATATTCAGTCCAAATATCAACTTTCTAAATCATCTGGAAGCGATTTTATATGTATTTGAAATTTGACGTCAATGGTTCGAAACTTGGATTCGCCATAGAACCATTGCTTTTTCGAATTTGTAAAAAGGGACCCGGGATACACAACTAGAGCGTTACATATACATTCTGTGAAATTTTGATGAAAATCGGTCCAAAAATAATGGCTGTACACCGCGTAAAACCTTTTTGTCCTGACGTCAAATCTTACGTGATATAACGTCACATTAATACGAATTACATTGCATTCTAAAGCACACGGATTGATGTACATACCATTAGATTTCCATGGTCCTGGGAAGTAAACAACATATTTAAATTAACGCGTATATATCAGAAATTATTTTTGACCTTATGACGTCATATGACGTCATGTGACGTTCATCTTCATAGAATGTAAAGCACTCTTGGAGACTTATATACTATCCAAATATAATATTATATTTCTAACTCATCTGGAAACGATTTTATACGTATTTGAAATTTGACGTCAATGGTTCGAATTTTGGATCCGCCATAAAACCTTTGCATTTTCGAATTTGGAAAAGCGGACACCGGAATGTACAACTAGACTTTAACATACACATTCTGTGAATTATTAATGAAAATCGGCCCAGAAATAATGGCTGTAGACCGCGTACAAACATTTTAAGACGACGTCAGGTTTGACGTCAAGACACGTCATAGGCAAATGAAAATCATTGAAATGCAAACTGTTCTATCTGAAGCTTAAGCTATTAGATTTTCAAGGTGCTCGGACGTTTTCAACATATAGAATTTAACACGTAATAATTAGAAATTTCTTTTCACATCATGACGTCATATGACGTCATACGACATTCATCTTCTGAGAATATAGAGGAAACCTAATGACTTATATCCTGTCCAAATATCATCTTTCTAGCTCATCTGGAAGCGATTTTATACGCATTTGAAATTTGACGTCAATGGTTCGAATCTTTGACTCGCCATAGAACCATTGCTTTTTTAAATTTTGAAAAACGGACACCGGAAGGCACAACTAGATCCTAACATACACATTCTGTGAAATTTTGATGAAAATCGGCCCAGAAATAATGGTTGTAGACCGCGTACAAACTTTTTCACCTGACGTCAAATCTGACGTTATATGACGTCATATGAATATGAAATTCATTGTATTCGAAAGCTCATGGTTTGAAATATATGCCATAAAATTTTCATTGTTCTGGGCCATTGGCAACACATCGAAATTAACACAAATACAAGAGGAAGAAAAAAAGAATAAGAAGAATAAGAATAATAAAAAACATAACAAACCCAATAGGACTTTCTGCCGAAAGGGCAGAAAGTCCTAACTAGATTTCATTCGTTGATACGAATGATAGGACTTTCTGCAACATTTTGAAATGTAAAGATTAATACCGTTAGAAAGAATATATATTATATTTCCTACCTTTAACTTTTTTTTTTTTTCGTATGGACTTCTCATACATGAACTTTGTGAAGTAAGCCATATGTCGAAAATAAATAAATAAATCTTTATTTTGATATCGCTTTCTTATAACTTGACCAATTTTAATTGTTGTTGTTGTTGTTGTTGTTTTTGTATTGGGGTTTACCGTCGCGGTGATAGTATTTCAATCATATAGAAACGTCCAGCTAATTACAGGTGGAGGAAGACCCCGAGTACACAGAGATACGCGGATATAACCACCGACCTACCGCAAGCCAGCTGGAAGGCTTCCTCACATGAAAAATCCGAAGTCCCTACCGGAATTCGAACCCACAGCGGTGAGGGGCTGAGAGATTCCAAGTTTAGTATTCTAGGTACCAAAATAAATGTCCTGAAAATCCCTACAATTCAATTGTAGCAAAAATATAAGCAATTAAACTTAAACCTATTAATTCTACATATCAATTTTTTTTTTTTTAATTTCGTGTACAGTCGCGGGAATAAAACCGTAAATGCTACCATGCAATAGATTCGTCGACGCGTGTAGCCTCGTGAGTTAAATTTCAATAATGCTTGTACATACGATGGAGACGACTGTATTCGTTATAGTTAAGAAGCCAGAACGAGCGTAGCAAGTGACGGCTTCTTAACTGTTAAATTCTCTCTTAGTGTTTGAAATTATATTTTGTCCAATGAAATCATTCTATTTTTTCAAAATTTTGTCTCCATTTAATTCATTTAATCGGCATCAACTTGTCACTAAACACTATTCCGCTAAATCAACTGATCAATGTAAAACCAGCTTCAAGCACCTTCACTGCGCGTGTGCGTCAAGATGTGTCGAGAAGCGGAGCTTTATGTGTTCACCAAAATAGACTAAGACCACAATTACCTGCCCTTGGTTACCGGATGTGCCTACACAGAAAAAAGTGACCCTATTTAATGCTGAATTAAGGTGAGATTTTGACTGAAAGACATGCAATAAAGGATTGAATTCTATAGAACAGTTAAAATAGTCATAAAATGCCCATTTTGGAGGCCTTATTGCATAACAATCTTAATAGTTTAGCATTACTGAGGGGGGAATTTTTGAGAAATTGGCGTGAAATGGCCGACCGGTGCACTAAATTCATACGCATGTTATTTGGCCTTAAATAGGTCAAAAAGAAGTCGGGTGACTCCATGTTTAAAATGTACAGAATTATTTCTCTTGAATAGATCTATCTAATGAGGGTAAGTTTGGATGCCAATGTCCCTTACAGAAATTGTCATTTGTATATATGCTTATATAGAACATATAGTAAATTTAAATTGTGGTCTTAGTCCACGCATGTGTAACGTGTTACAGGGATTTTTGATGTGAACGCATGAACATCGACAAAAAATAATACACAGCAACCATAGAGAACAAACATATACTCACCAGCATTCTGATTAATCTAAAATAACAAAAGAACTCTACCCTTCCACTTAGTTTAGTTTAAACATGTATTATTGCCTAAGTAATGATGATACAACATCGAAGATTTTAAAAAATAAGTAAGACCACAAGTTCTAACAACATTAGTATGGGTCATCGCTTTAAAGACACTTGTGTAATTTCAATGTCTACACATGTTAACACAGAATGGGCAATATATAACTAATTACTAAACAAAGCGATTAAGTAAATATCCAATTAAATAAATTCAAATTGAAAAATGTATATAAATAATGAGAAGAGAAGAAAAAAACACACTTACAAACAAGGGTTACTTAAATAAAAAAAAATAATGTCCAAAACACAACATATATAGGTGCAGATATATGAACCTTTCTAAACAGTATCTTTTATTCAAATTTCAATCACCACTTTTTTGCCGAAGAGATCAAAGTCGGCTTCCGGTTCAATGCGCATTTGAAGCGTAGATCTACACAGACATACACAGCTAGAGCGACGCATTGACCTTTGACATAACATGTTTCCGGCGTGAATTACATCACGTGATATGTCAAAGATCAATGCGTTGTCTAGCTGTGTAGAGCTACGCTCGGGACTAATTTTTCCTTCCCGCGTGACATGTAACATGATATGTCAAAGGTCAATGCGTTGGTCTAGCTGTGTAGAGCTACGCTCGGGGCTGAAAAAATGATCATTGAGCCGGACCCCGACTTTGATCTCTTCGGCAAAAAAGTGGTGAAAGATAGAAAGGTTCATTTATCTGCACCTATATATGTTATTTTGCGTTTTGCAATTGGACATAATAATTTATTTTCCGTTTTAGTAACCTTTGTTTGTAAGCCTTCTTTTCTTCTCTTCTCATTATTTATTTATATTTTTCAATTATTTTTTTTTAATCTCTTCATTCATATTATTACACATCTCATCTCAAAAATGCATCAGTTTTTTTTTTCATTTACAACACTAGTACTGTTATTTTCAAAAATTTAATCAGATATTTACTTAAATGCTTTCCTATTCTATGTAAGCATATGTAGACATTGAAATTATACAAATACTTTAAGGAGATGGTCGATACTTATGTTGTTAGAACTTTTGGTCAGACCCTTTTGATTATTTTCTAAAATCTTCTATGTTGTATCATCATTTTCTACGGCAATAAAATATGTCCAAACTAAACTTAGTGGAAGGGTAGAGTTCTTTTGTTATTTTGGATAAATCAGATTGCTGGTTGACTATGGATGTTGTGCTTTTCTTTTATATCGATTTTCATGCGTCCCCATAAAAAACCCCTGTAACACATTACACATGCGTGATATTGGTAAACACATAAAGCTCCGCCTCTCGACACACCTTGCCGCACATGCGCACTGAAGGTGCTTGAAGCTGGTTTAAACTGATCAGCTGATTTAACGGAATAGTGTTTAGTGACAAGTTTATGCTGATTATACGAATTAAATGGAGACAAAAATTTGAAAAATGGAATGATCTCATTGGACAAAATATAATTTCAAACACTAATGAAATTAAATCGGTCTGGCGCGGCGCAGCCGCGCGACCGATTTAATGGAATTAATGCTTACTAAATAACACTAACCTACTTAGAGTTTGAAATTATGGTTTGAAACTTAACGCAGTCTCACATTCCAAATATAGTATTGATTTTTGTGACTCCGCCCTATCCACGTGTTCCCAGCGTGAATTACATCACGTGACATGTAACATGTTATGTCAAAGGTCAATGCGTCGCTCTAGCTGTGTAATGATTTTTGAGACTCCGCTTTATCCACCTGTTCCCGGCGTGACATGTAACATGATATGTCAAAGGTCAAGCGTTGCTCTAGCTGTGTAAAGCTA
Source organism: Solen grandis (assembly GCA_021229015.1). NCBI lineage: Eukaryota > Metazoa > Mollusca > Bivalvia > Adapedonta > Solenidae > Solen > Solen grandis. The sequence goes on along the minus strand of CM037786.1, from coordinate 56,429,649 downwards.
CGCTCTGGGAGGCTGAAACCGGACCCCGACTTATATATATTATTATACTATTTAGAAAGGTTCATTTATTTACAACTATATATATGTTATTTTGTGTTTTGCAATTGGACATTATTATTTTTTTCCGTTTTAGTAACCTTTGTTTGTTAGCCTTCTTTTCATCTCTTCTCATTATTTATTTATATTTTTCAGTTATTTTTTTTAAAATCTCTTCATTCATATTATTACACATCTCATCTCGTAAAATGTATCAGTTTTTTTTTTTCCATTTACAACAATAGTGCTGTTATTTTCAAAAATTTAATCAGATAATTTTATAAAGTTTTATTTTGCCTATTCTATGTAAGCATATATAGACATTGAAATTATACAAATACTTTCAAGGAGATGGCCGATACTAATGTTGTTAGAACTTTTGGTCAGACCCTTTTGCTTATTTTCTAAAATCTTCAATGTTGTATCATTATTATCTACGGCAATAAAATATGTCCAAACTAAACTAAGTGGAAGGGTAGAGTTCTTTTGTTATTTTGGATAAATCAGATTGCTGGTTCACTATTGATTTTGTGCTTTTCTTTTATATCGATTTTCATGCGTCCCCATCAGAAAACCCTGTAACACATTACACACGCGTGATATTGGTAAACACATAAAGCTCCGCCTCTCGACACACCTTGCCGCACATGCGCACTGAAGGTGCTTGAAGCTGGTTTAAACTGATCAGCTGATTTAACGGAATAGTGTTTAGTGACAAGTTTATGCCGATTAAATGGATTAAATGGAGACAAAAATTTGAAAAATGGAATGATCTCATTGGGCAAAATATAATTTCAAACACTAAGTAGGTTAGTGTTATTTAGTAAGCATTAAGTCCATTAAAATCGGTCGCGCTGCTTTGCCGCGCCACACCGATTTAATGGACTTAATGCTTATTAAAAAAACACTAACCTATACTTAATTAACACTGACTAACTTAGAGTTTGCCCCACCCTATTACTACGTTATGCTGCTATATTAGAAGATGGCGCCATATAAGTGCTACGTCAGCGTGTTGTTAAAGTATTCACACACGTGCACGTGCTTTCCAAATATGGATGTAACACATAAATTTCGCGCATTTTTTGACCGTCGGCTCATTTCTTTTTCAGATTTCAATCAATTTATGTGATGGCTGTTTTTTAAATTTATTTATCTTGTTTGAATTAGTTGAGAAATCAGAAAATACCAACTGATTGACATTAAGGAAAGAACGAAATATGTAAAAAATAATCGTTTAAAAAAGTCGGTGTCAGCGGAAAATATCAAGGCTAGGAATACCCCGGAAATACCAAATCAAACGAGATAACACATGATCTGTAAGTTGTTTAAAAACGTTATATCAATTATTCAATTCTTGTATTTACCAAATTCGTAAACATAGGTACTGGTATAACTCCCTTGGTTGGCGCTCAGCTTAATAAAGGTAGTTCTAGGACTGATGTCCCGGTGTCCGGATAATGTGACTGGGTGTGGTATCATGCCAACTGTCTACGACGTGATACTGTGCAGTGTGACAACACTACATTTGTCTCAAGTAGACATTGTCTCCAAAAGACTTAAATACTGTCGGTGGGACGTTAAACCTAATAAACTATACTTGTATTTTAGTCCCTTTGCAAAAAATATTTCCGAAACTCCTCATTCTTATGTAAATGTTTATCTATAAACATGATAATTTAAGCAACTTTAATAAATGTTTACAAAAGACGTCAACATGCGCCTGTGTGCACACCTCGTGTGTAGGGATCGGTGTAGTAAACACTGCTATATATGATATCAGTTTGTTTGTTGGGTTTAACGTCCCACCGACAGTAATTCAGCCAGTCACGATGTCTACTTCATGCGGGTATAGGACTACCACACTGCAGTATTACGCCGTAGACATGTGGCATGATACCACACCCAGTCACATCATCCTGATACCGCGCTAACAAGTCCTGCAAATACCCTTATATGCTGAGCGCCAAGCAAGGGAGCTATAACAGTTCCATTTTTTACGACTTTGGTATGTCGGGTCGGGGATCGAACCCACGACCTTCCGCTCCCGAGGCGGACGCTCTAACCACTCGGCCACCGGAAAGGGTACGCTTGTTCAGCTAGTAATATCAATATGATATAAGTAAAAAGTTTTTTGCAATTTATAGGACTAATACATAGCTGTAAACTTACATATTTTCCGAAAATGCTTCAATTAACGTGAAAGCGAAAGTAGGATATTTCTCGAAAATTCTTACACTTGGGTTTATATTTGTATTTTTGATGTAACTTCCTTATACTTTAATCAATTTTAAAACTCTAGGTACCAAAATAATCGTCTTAATATTCTCTACATCTTACTCGCTTAAGGTGTGGACTTATTTCTAATGAGCTTTGAGATATTAGCCGTAGAACTTTGACAACACGGCCGAATCGCTGAGATTCTACATGTTTAAATTCTTATTTTTGATGTAACTTCCTTATACTTTGTTCAATTTCAAAACTTAAGGTACCAAAATAATTGTCTGAAAATTCTCTACATTTCACACGCTTTATGTTTAGGAATATTACTAATACTTTTTGAGATACAAGCTCTTAAACCACCTGAAAAATGAAAAATTCACCAAAGCTACATACACGAATTTCGTTTTTTCCCCATTCCTCCATCAATCTTTGGCCAATCATTAAAGTTTAGGCATCAAAAGAACGGCCAAACATTGCTCTACAAATAATATTCATCATCATATTTTGAAAAATCAAAGATTTTCGAGGTATAAACTGTTAAACACACTGCGGGTTACCAAATTTTCATTTTCCCGCCATAACTCAACCAATTCAACCCCGATCATCAAAAACTAAATATCATCTGAAAGGTCTTTCTAAGCACTACAAATTATACGCATAGTGTCTCGATAGAATATTTACCGTTTTTGAGATATTTAAGGCCGAAGAAAAACCCGATAATTGATATATTACCTTGACCTTTGGGATTTTCCGGAAACGAAAGTGACATGGCTCCATAGAATCTAATACTGCATCTTCAGACAAAATTTCAAGTAAATCATACAAAAAATGAAGCCTACAGGGCTTAAAAACCGTTAAGTTTTAATACGAAAGTTTTAATAGCATTATGACGTCATGTGACGTCATTTGGTGTTCATCTTTTCAGAATATAAAGAAGACCTAGAGATTAATATTCAGTCCAAATATCAGCTTTCTTGCTCTTCTAGAAGCGATTTTATACGCATTTGAAATTTGACGTCATTAGTTCGAATCTTGGATTCGCCATGAAACTTTTGCCTTTTCGAATTTGGAAAAACGGACACCGGGATGCACAACTAGAGCCTAACATACACATTCTGTGAAATTTTGATGAAAATCGGTTCACAAACACTGGCTGTAGACCGCGTACAAACTTTTGTAGCATATTTCAAATGTGACGTCATATGACGTCATAGGCATATGAAAATCATAGAAATCAAAATTTCCTCACGTGACTAAAAAGTCATAAAAATTTCATCGTCCTAGGAGTATTGCAACATAGAAAAATAAGCGTTTAGTTAGGAAGAAAAAAAGAATAACTAGATGTCATTCGTGAAAACGAATGATAGGACTTTCTGCAAGCTGTGTTAATGCAAAAAGCAGGAGATAGAAGTTTCATGTAATGACTCACCTCTGGTAGTATTTCATGTTCATGCTGAACAATTGAAATTATATTCCGAAATTAGTGCAAATGAGAAGAACTAAGTATTAGTCTGTGACGTCACATAACGTCATATGACGTCATAACTCTAAACATATGTAGAAATTCTGCAGAACTGCAAACTGTTTAAGTTTCAACCTTCTATCTCATCCTGAAGCTCTCTAATCCTAAAATGAAATTTTCGGTCCAATGTTCGAATCTTATTTCAGCCACACAACTTCGGTCTTTTGGAAGTTTGGTTAGCTGACAGGATATGCACATCTGAGTTTCAAAATGTACCATCTGTGAAAATTTGAAGAAAATCTGACAATAAATGACGGCTGTAGAGTGCGAACACCATTTTTCATTATTTTTTGCTGTGACGTCATGTGACGTCATAGGGTGCTGAAGATGCTTTTGTTCAAAAGCACATACCTTGCTTTCATAACTCTGAAATTTTCATTATTCTGAACAACTGGCATCATGTCGAAATCATTGCCCTAAAATGAATATTAAGAAGTATGCTTATGACGTCACATGACGTCATATGACGTCACGACTCAAAATATTTGTAGAAATTCTGCAGAACTGCAAACTGTGTAAGTTTCAACTTTCTATCTCATCCTGCAGCTCTTTAATTCTAAAATGAAATTTTCGGTCCTATGTTCGAATCTTATTTCAGCCACAGAACTTCGGTCTTTCGGAATTTCGGTTAGCTGACAAGATATGCACACCTTTGATTCAAGATGTACCATCTGTGAAAATTTGAAGAAAATCCGACCATAAATGACGGCTGTAGAGCGCGAACACCATTTTTCACTATTTTTAGCTGTGACGTCATGTGACGTCATAGGGTGCTGAAAATCATTGAAATCAAAATTTCCTCACGTGACTAATAAGCCATAAAAATTTCATCGTCCTAGGACTATTGCAACATATAAAAATAAGCGTTTAGTTAGGAAGAAGAAAAGAATGATAACTAGATGTCATTCGTGAAAACGAATGATAGGACTTTCTGCAAGCTGTGTTAATGCAAAATGCAGGAGATAGAAGTTTCATGTAATGACTCACCTCTGGTAGTATTTCATGTTCATGCTGAACAATTGACATTATATTCCGAAATAAGTGCAAATGATAAGAACTATATTTCACTATTTTTAGCTCTGACGACACATGACGTCATAGGGTGCTGAAAATTCTTTTGTTCAAAAGCGTATACTTTACTTTCATAACTCTGAAATTTTCATTATTCTGAACAACTGGCATCATATCAAAATCATTGCCCTAAAATGAAAATTAAGAAGTATGCTTATGACGTCACGTGACGTCATATGACTCAAGATATATGTAGAAATTCTGCAGAACTGCAAACTGTGTAAGTTTCAACTTTCTATCTCATCCTGAAGCTCTTTAATTCAAAAATGAAATTTTCGGTCCTATGTTCGAATCTTATTTCAGCAACAGAACTTCGGTCTTTCGGAATTTCGGTTAGGTGAAAGGATATGCACATCTTAGTTTCAAGATGTACCATCTGTGAAAATTTGAAGAAAATCCGACCATAAATGGCGGCTGTAGAGCGTGAATACCATTTTCCACTATTTTCAGCCCCGACGTCACATGACGTCATAGGGTGCTGAAGATGCATTTGTTCAAAAGCGTATTCTTTACTTTCGTAACTCTGAAATTTTCATTATTCTGAACAACTGGCATCATGTCGAAATCATTGCCCTAAAATGAAAATTAAGAAGTATGCTTATGACGTCACATGACGTCATATGACGTCACAACTAAAATTATATATAGAAATTATGCAGAACTGCAGACTGTGTAAGTTTCAACTTTCTATCTCATCCTGAAGCTCTTTAATCCTAAAATGAAATTTTCGGTCCTATGTTCGAATCTTATTTCAGCCACAGAACTTCGGTCTTTCGAAATTTCGGTTAGCTGACAGGATATGCACACCTTTGATTCAAGATGTACCATCTGTGAAAAATTGAAGAAAATCCGAAGATAAATGACGGCTGTAGAGCGCGAACACCATTTTTCACTATTTTTAGCTGTGACGTCATGTGACATCATAGTGTGCTGAAGATGCTTTTGTTCAAATGCGCATACATTACTGTAATAACTCTGAAATTTTCATTATTCTGAACAACTGGCATCATGTCGAAATCATTGCCCTAAAATGAAAATTAAGAAGTATGCCTATGACGTCATATGACGTCACGACTCAAAATTTATGTAGAAATTCTGCAGAACTGCAAACTGTGTAAGTTTCAACTTTCTATCTCATCCTGAAGCTCTTTAATCCTAAAATGAACTTTTCGGTCCTATGTTCGAATATTATTTCAGCCACAGAACTTCGGTCTTTCGGAATTTCGGTTAGCTGACAGGATATGCACAGCTTTGATTCAAGATGTACCATCTGTGAAAATTTGAAGAAAATCCGACCATAAATGACGGCTGTAGAGCGCGAACACCATTTTTCACTATTTTTAGCTGTGACGTCATGTGACGTCATAGGGTGCTGAAAATCATTGAAATCAAAATTTCCTCACGTGACTGTAGAGTGCAAACATAAATGAATAGCAGTGGAAATCTGTGATGTCATATAACATAATTTAAATTTTAAAGTCATTGCATTTAAAAGGGAATATGTGGCTTTGTTTTCAGTTATAATTTCATAATGCTAATTTTTCCAGAACCATCTTTAAGATAACTACAATAATATTCAATCTTCGTGTTCTGCAAGGGAATGAAGTATCGCTAGTCCTCTTAACATGCTAAAAAGGTATACAAGATTCC
>CM037786.1:56397083-56415260 GCA_021229015.1 Solen grandis | reverse complement strand
ACACTCTAGATACCTACTATTTTCTGCGTATTCCGTATTAATAATTTTCAGTTTAAGTTTAAGTTTTAAACGGTTTGCAGAAAGTCCTATCGTTTGCCGTGCAAACGAAATCTAGTTAGGACTTTCTGCCTACTGCAGAAAGTCCTATTGGGTTTGTTATGTTTTTTTATTAGGGCTTTCTGCCTCAAGCAGAAAGACCTATTGGGTTTGTTATGTTTTTTTTTATTAGGACTTTCTGCCTACAGGCAGAAAGTCATATTGGGTTTGTACTGTTTTTTTTAATTATTAGGACTTTCTGCCTACTGGCAGAAAGTCCTATTGGGTTTGTACTGTTTTTTATTAGGATTTTCTGCCTACAGGCAGAAAGTCATATTGGGTTTGTACTGTTTTTTTATTCTTCTTCTCTTCTTATTCTTTTTTTCTTCCTCTTATATTTGTGTTAATTTCGAGGTGTAGCCATTGACTCGGATGGAATGAATTGTATATTATATGACGTCATATAACGTCAGACTTGACGTCACGTGAAAAAGTTTGTACGCGGTCTACAGCCATTATTTCTGGACCGATTTTCATCAAAATTTCACAGAATGTGTATGTTAGGCTCTAGTTGTGCATCCCGGTGTCCGTTTTCCAAAATTCGAAAAGTCCATGGTTCTATAGCGAATCCAAGATTCGAACCAAGGTCGTAAATTTTTTAAATGCTTATAAAATATGTCCTATTTAAGATAGAAAGTTGATTTTTAGTCAGTATATAGGTCTCTAGAAGTTTTAAACATTTATGGTCGGATTGTCTTCAAATTTTCACAGATGGTACATCTTGAAACTAAGGTGTGCATATCCTGTCAGCTAACCGAAATTCCGAAAGACCGAAGTTCTGTGACTGAAATAAAATTCGAACATAGGACCGAAAATTTCATTTTAGGATTAAAGAGCTTCAGGATGAGATAGAAAGTTGAAACCTACACAGTTTGCAGTTCTGCAGAATTTCTACATATATTTTGAGTCGTGACGTCATATGACGTTATGTTACGTCATAAGCATACTTCTTAATTTTTATTTTAGGGCAATGATTTCGACATGATGCCAGTTGTTCAGAATAATGAATATTTCAGAGTTATGACATTAAAGTATGCGCTTTTGAACAAAAGCATCTTCAGCACCCTATGACGTCACATGACGTCAGAGCTAAAAATAGTGAAAAATGGTTTTCACGCTCTACAGCCGCCATTTATGGTCTGATTGTCTTCAAATTTTTACAGATGGTATATCTTGAAACTAAGGTGTACATATCCTGCCAGCTTACCGAAATTCCGAAAAACCGAAGTTCTGTGGCTGAAGTAATATTCGAACATAGGACCAAAAATTTCATTTTAGGATTGAAGAGCTTCAGGATGAGATAGAAAGTTGAAACTTGCACAGTTTGCAGTTCTGCATTATTTCTACAAATATTTTGAATGGTGACGTCAGAGGACGCCAAAAGCATACCACTTATTTTTAATTTGGGGCAATGATTTCGACATGATGCCAATTGTTCAGAATAATGAAAATTTCAGAGTTATTGCAGTAAAGTATGCGCTTTTAAGCAACAGCATTTTCAGCACCCTATGACGTCACGTGACGTCAGAGCTAAAAAAAGTGAAAAATGGTGTCCGCGCTCTACAGCCGCCATTTATGATCAGATTTTCTTCAAATTTTTACAAATGGTACATCTTGAAACTAAGGTGTGAATATTTTGTCAGCTAACCTTAATTCCGAAAAACCGAAGTATTGTGGCTGAAGTAAGATTCGAACAAAGGACCAAAAATTTCATTTTAGGGCTAAAGAACTTCGGGATGAGATAGAAAGTTGAAACTTACACAGTTTGCAGTTCTGCAGAATTTCTTAATATATTTTGAGTCGTGACGTCATATGACGTCATAAGCATACTACTACTACTGCTACTTATTTTTTTTTTTCTTCATAACTAAACGCTTATTTATAATATAATGTCAATTAATCAGCATGAACATGAAATACTACCAGAGGTGAGTCATTACATGAAACTTCTATCTCCTGCTTTTTGCATTAACACAGGTTACAGAAAGTCCTATCATTCGTTTAGACGAATGACATCTAGTTAGGACTTTCTGCCCTTTCGGCAGAAAGTCCTATTGGGTTTGTACTGTTTCTTTATTATTAGGACTTTCTGCCTAAAGCAGTAAGTCCTATTGGGTTTGTGCTGTTTATTAGGACTTTCTTTTTTTAATTTCGAGGTGTTGCCATTGACTCAGAACAATGAAAATTTTAATGGCATATATTTCAAACCATGAGCTTTCGGATGCAATGAATTTTTGATTCATAGGACGTCATATAACGTCAGATTTGACGTCACGTGAAAAAGGTTGTACGCGGTCTACAGCCATTATTTCTGGACCGATTTTCATCAAAATTTCACAGAATGTGTATGTTAGGCTCTAGTTGTGCATACCGGTGTTCGTTTTTCAAAATTCGAAAAGTCCATGGTTCTATAGCGAATCCAAGATTCGAACCAAGGTCGTTAATTTTTAAATGCTTATAAAATCTGTCCTATTTAAGATAGAAAGTTGATATTTAGTCAGTATATAGGTCTCTAGAAGTTTTAAACATTTTATGAAAATAAATGTCATATGACGTCACGTGACGTCATTATATGATAATGTATTTCTAATATTAACAAGAATATTTCTATATGTTGAAATTGTTGAAGGGCAATGAAAATTTAACGACACATGCTTCAAAGGCTAAAATTTTGACTTCTATGATTTTTATATGCCTATGACGTCATATGACGTCACACTTGAAATATGCAACAAAAGTTTGTACGCGGTCTACAGCCATTGTTTATGAACCGAATTTCATCAAATTTTCACAAAATGTGTATTTTAAGTTCTAGTTGTGCATCCCGGTGTCCGTTTTTCAAAATTCGAAAAGTCCATGGTTCTATAGCGAATTCAAGATTCGAACCAAGGTTGTAAATTTTAAAATGCTTATAAAATCGGATTTATTTGAGATATAAAAGTGATATTTGGTCAGTATATAGGTCTCTGGGAGTCTTAAACATTTTGTGAAAATAAACGTCACATGACGTCACTTGACGTCATTATATGATAATGTATTTCTTATATTAATAAGAGTATTTCTATATGTTGAAATTGTCGAAGGGCAATGAAAATTTAATGACAAATGATTCAGACGCTGAAATTTCGATTAAATGATTTTTAGAAGCCTATGACGTCATATGACGTCACATTTGAAATTGACTACGAAAGTTTGTACACGGTCCAGAGCCATTATTAATGGGCCGATTTTTATCAAATTTTCACAGAATGTGTATATTACGTTCTTATTGTGTATACCGGTGTCCGTTTTTCAAAATTCGAAAAGTCCAAGCATCTATGGCGGATCCAAGATTCGAACCAAGGACGTCAATTTTTAAATGCTTATAAAAACTGTCCTATTTGAGATAGAAAGTTGAAATTTTGTCAGTTAGTAGGTCTCTGGGTGTCTAACAATTATGTGAAAATAAACGTCATATGACGTCACGGGACGTCATTTTTTTATTATTATTATTCTTTTCTTCTTCTAACTAAACGCTTATTTTAATATGTTGCAATAGTCCTAGGACCATGAAATTTTTATGGGTTATTAGTCACGTGAGGAAATTTTGTTTTCAATGATTGTCAGCAGCCTATGACGTCATGTGACGTCACAGCCAAAAATAGTGAAAAGTGGTGTTCGCGCTCTACAGCCGTCATTTATAGTCGGATTTTCTTCAAATTTTCACAGATGGTACATCTTGAAACTAAGGTGTGCATATCCTGTCAGCTAACCGAAATTCCGAAAGACCGAAGTTCTGTGGCTGAAATAAGATTCGAACATAGGACCGAAAATTTCATTTTAGGATTGAAGAGCTTCAGGATGAGATAGAAAGTTGAAACTTACACAGTTTGCAGTTCTGCAGAATTTCTACAGATATTTTGATTTCTGACGTCATATGACGTCATTTGACGTCATAAGCATACTTCTTAATTTTTATTTTAGGGCAATGATTTCGACATGATGCCAGTTGTTCAGAATAATGAAAATCTCAGATTTATGACAGTAAAGTATGCGCTTTTGAACAAAAGCATCTTCAGCATCCTATGTCGTCATATGACGTCAGAGCTAAAAGTAGTGAAAAATGGTGTTCACGCTCTACAGCCGTCATTTATGGTCGGATTTTCTTCAAATTTTCACAGATGGTACATCTTGAAACTAAGGTGTGCATATCCTGTCAGTTAACCGAAATTCCGAAAGACCGAAGTTCTGTGGCTTAAATAACATTCGAACATAGGACCGTAAATTTTATTTTAGCATTAAAGAGCTTCAGGATGAGATAGAAAGTTGAAACTTACACAGTTTGCAGTTCTGCAGAATTTCTCAATATATTTTGAGTCGTGACGTCAAATGTCGTCATGTGACGTCATAAGCATACTTCTTAATTTTCATTTTAGGGCAATGATTTCGACATGATGCCAGTTGTTCAGAATAATGAAAATTTCAGAGTTATGACAGTAAAGTATGCGCTTTTGAACAAAAGCATCTTCAGCACCCTATGACGTCATGTGACGTCAGAGCTAAAAATATTGAACAATGGTGTTCGCGCTCTACAGCGGCCATTTATGGTCGGATTTTCTTCTAATTTTCACAGATGGTACACCTTGAAACTAAGGTGTACATATCCTGCCAGCTTACCGAAATTCCGAAAGACCGAATTTCTGTGGCTGAAATAAGATTCGAACATAGGACCGAAAATTACATTTTAGGATTAAAGAGCTTCAGGATGAGATGGAAAGTTGAAACTTACAAAGTTTGCAGTTCTGCCGAATTTCTACATATATTTTGAGTTCTGACGTCATATGACGCCATGTGACGTCATAAGCATACTTCTTAATTTTCATTTTAGGGCAATGATTTCGACATGATGCCCGTTGTTCAGAGTAATGAAAATTTCTGAGTTATAATAGTAACGTATCCTCTATTGAATAAAAGCATCTTCAGCACCCTATGACGTCGCCATTTATGATCGGATTTTCTTCAAATTTTCACAGATGGTATATCTTCAAACTAAGGTGTGCATATCCTTTCAGCTAACCGAAATTCCGAAAGACCGAAGTTCTGTGGCTGAAATAAGAATCGAACATAGGACCGAAAATTTCATTTTAGGATTAAAGAGCTTCAGGATGAGATAGAAAGTTGAAACGTACACTGTTTGCAGTTCTGCAGAATTTCTACATATATTTTGAGTCCTGACATCATATGACGTCATGTGACGTCATAAGCATACTTCTTAATTTTCCTTTTAGGGCAATGATTTCGACATAATGCCAGTTGTTCAGAATAATGAAAATTTCAGAGTTATGACAGTAAAGTATGCGTTTTTGATAAAAAAGAATTTTCAGCACCCTATGACGTCATATGACGTCAGAGCTAAAAATAGTGAAAAATGGCGTTCACGCTCTACAGCGGCCATTTATGGTTGGATTTTCTTCAAATTTTCACAGATGGTACATCTTGAAACTAAGGTGTGTATATCCTGTCAGCTAACCGAAATTCCGAAAGACCGAAGTTCTGTGGCTGAAATAAGATTCGAACATAGGACCGAAGATTTCATTTTAGGATTAAAGAGCTTCAGGATGAGATAGAAAGTTGAAACTTACACAGTTTGCAGTTCTGCAGAATTTCTATATATATTTTGAGTCGTTGCGTAATATGACGTCATGTGACGTCATAAGCATACTTCTTGATTTAATTTTAGGGCAATGATTTCGACATGATGCCAGTTGTTCAGAATAATGAAAATTTCAGAGTTATGAGAGTAATGTATGCACTTTTTAACAAAAGAATTTTCAGCACTTATGACGTCATGTGACGTCAAAGCTAAAAGAAGTCCATACGAAAAAAAGTAAAGGGTAGAGAATTTAATATATATTCTTTCTAACGGTATTAATCTTAATATTTTTCAATTTTAGCAGAAAGTCCTATCATTCGTATCAACGAATGAAATCTAGTTATTATTATTATTATTATTATTATTATTATTATTCTTTTCTTCCTCAAGGATTTTCATATGTTGCAATCGTCCTAGGAGAATGAAATTTCGATGGCATATTATTCATATGCGTAATTAAAAGATTCTATAATTTTCAAATGCCTATGACGTCATTATGACGTCACACTTGGGAATTGCTACAAAAATTTGTACGCAGTCCAGATCGAAAATTAAAAAACCGATTTTTATCAAATTTTCACAGAATGTGTATATTATGTTCTAGTTGTGCATCTCGGTGTCCGTTTTTCAAAATTCGAAAAGCTCAAGGTTCTATGGCGAATGCAAGATTCAAACCAAGGACGTCAAATTGATAAATGCTCATAAAATCGTCCCTAAATGAGAGAGAAGGTTGATATTTTGTCAGTATATAGATCTCCGATAGATTTAAATATTTTGTGAAAATGGACGTCTTGTGACGTCATATGACGTCATCAAATTTCTAATATTTAAACACATAATTTTATATGTTAATATGGTCCAAGGACAAGGAAATTTTGATGTCATATTCTTCAAGAGACGGTATTTTGAGTTCTATGCTTTTCATATCTCTATGACGTCATATGACGTCACACTTGAAATAAGCTACAAAAGTTTGTACGCGGTCCACAGCCATTATTAATGAACCGATTTTCATCAAATTTTCACAGAATGTGTATATTAAGTTCTAGTTGTGCATCCCGGTGTCCGTTTTTAAAAATTCGAAAAGTCCAAGGTTCTATAGCGATTCCAAGATTCGAACCAAGGTCGTAAATTTTCAAATTCTTATAAAATCGGTCCTATTTGAGATAGAAAGATGATATTGGGTCAGTATATAGGTCTCTGGGAGTCTTAAACATTTTGTGAAAATAAATGTCATATGACGTCACGTGACGTCATTATATGTTAATGAATTTCTAATTCTAACAAGATTATTTCTATATGTTGAAATTTTCGAAGACATGCTTCAGATACTGAAATTTCGATTTCAATGATTTTCAGAAGCCTATGACGTCATATGATCTCACATTTGAAATTGAAAAGGCCTTTTAAGGGGATTTTCATCAAATTTTTCACAAAATGTGTATATTAAGTTCTAGTTGTGCATCGCGGGATCCATTTTTCAAAATTCGAAAGTCCATGGTTCTATAGCGAATTCAAGATTCGAACCAAGGTCGTCAATTTTTAAATGCTTATAAAATCGGTCCTATTTGAGATAGAAAAGTGATATTTGGTCAGTATATAGGTCTCTGGGAGTCTTAAACATTTCGTGAAAAAAACGTCATCTGACGTCATGTGACGTCATTATATGATAATGTATTTCTAATATTAACAAGAGTATTTCTATATGTTGAAATTGTCGAAGGGCAATGAAAATTTAATGACAAATGATTCAGACGCTGAAATTTCGATATCAATGATTTTCATATGTCTCTGGCGTCATATGACGTTACATTTGAAATTGACTATGAAAGTAAGAACACGGTCCAGAGCCATTATTAATGGGCCGATTTTCATTAAATTTTCACAGAATGTGTATATTACGTTCTTATTGTGTATACCGGTGTCCGTTTTTTAAAATTCGAAAAGTCCAAGCATCTATGGCGGATCCAAGATTCGAAACAAGGTCGTCAATTTTTAAATGCTTATAAAATCGGTCCTATTTGAGATAGAAAGTTGAAATTTTGTCAGTTAGTAGGTCTCTGTGTGTCTTAAGAATTATGAGAAAATAAACGTCATATGACGTCACGTGACGTCATTTTTTTATTGTTATTATTCTTTTCTTCTTCCTAACTAAACGCTTATTTTAATATGTTGCAATAGTCCTAGGACGATGAAATGTTTATGGGTTATTAGGCACGTGAGGAAATTTTGATTTCACCCCTACTGCATATATGTAGCCATATCTCAATAAATATCGATTTTTGTAAATATATGTATGAATAAGAATTATAGCTGAATAATTGACGTTTCCAAAGATATTTAGTTTATTAAAATTGGTTTACGCAATACAAAGTCATAAGCAAAACAATAAGTATTGAAGTTAATACATGTACAACGGCACAAGACAAAAATCCGTATTTGCAACACTATGTAGCTAGCGAGCAGTTTGCAAGCCTTGAAAAATTCACACGCAGCCCCACATTTTAGACCATCTAAAAACTGCATTGTTATGCTAACGATATTCATATTGCATCAGTTTGTAGGCTGGGATGTTACCTTTCAAAATATCACCATAGTTCGAAATTCCAGGAATTTATGGCAAAACTACGGAAGCCCAAACACGCCAAAATCGCTAAATACGTTTAACTACGTTACAGGTGTCGAAAGGATATAGCACTATACAAATATTCAATACTTCTTCCTACTGAGGCTAAAATAAAACAAGGTTACAACTGAGCTGGAGTGATGAAATTCTATGTGTGATGAAAGTTAGAAACTTACATTTGAACACTGTTTCATTTTTCTTCCATGTCATATGACATAGTATAAATTTTGTATGTAAACTACATGTGCAAGATATGGGCGGACTTTTATTAAAATTCACAGAATGTGTTCTATTTGTGCTATTTTATATAGAAATAGAGGAGATAGGAAGTTGCAATTTGGACAGATTATCTATTATGTCATCTTCTATATATACTATATAAAGCAGCTGTTGTTTTTTATTATTCTTTTTTAAGGATTTTCATATGTTGCAATCGTCCTAGGAGAATGAAATTTCGATGGCATATTATTCATTTGCGTAATTAAAAGATTCTATAATTTTCAAATGCCTATGACGTCATTATGACGTCACACTTGGCGATTGCTACAAAAGTTTGTACGCGGTCCAGAGAAATAATTAATAAACCGATTTTTATCAAATTTTCACAGAATGTGTATATTAAGTTCTAGTTGTGCATCTCGGTGTCCGTTTTTCAAAATTCGAAAAGCACAAAGTTCTATGGCGAATGCAAGATTCAAACCAAGGACGTCAAATTGATAAATGCTCATAAAATCGTCCCTAAATGAGACAGAATGTTGATATTTTGTCAGTATATAGATCTCCGATAGATTTAAATATTTTGTGAAAATGGACGTCCTGTGACGTCATATGACGTCATCAAATTTCTAATTTTTAAACACATAACTATATATGTTAATATGGTCCAAGGACAAGGACATTTTGATGTCAAATTTTCCAAGAGATGATATTTTGATTTCTATGATTTTCATATCTCTATGACGTCATATGACGTCACACTTGAAATAAGCTACAAAAGTTTGTACGCGGTCCAGAGCCATTATTAATGAACCGATTTTCATCAAATTTTCACAGAATGTGTATATTAAGTTCTAGTTGTGCATCCCGGTATCCGTTTTTCAAAATTCGAAAAGTCCAAAGTTCTATAGCGATTCCAAGATTCGAACCAAGGTCGTAAATTTTCAAATTCTTATAAAATCGGTCCTTTTTGAGATAGAAAGATGATATTGGCTCAGTATATTGGTCTCTGGGAGTCTTAAACATTTTGTGAAAATAAACGTCATATGACGTCACGTGATGTCATTATATGATAATGAATTTCTAATTCTAACAAGATTATTTCTATATATTGAAATTTTCGAAGGGCAATGAAAATTTAATGTCGCATGCTTCAGATGCTGAAATTTCGATTTCAATGATTCTCAGAAGTCTATGACGTCATATGACGTCACTTTTGAAATTGACTAAGAAAGTTTGTACACGGTCCAGAGCCATTATTAATGGGCCGATTTTTATCAAATTTTCACATAATGTGTATATAAAGTTCTTATTGTGTATACCGGTGTCCGTTTTTCAAAATTCGAAAAGTCCATGGTTCTATAGCGAATTCAAGATTCGAACCAAGGTCGTAAATGTTTAAATGCTTATAAAATCGGTCCTGTTTGAGATAGAAAAGTGATATTTCGTCAGTATATAGGTCTCTGGGAGTCTTAAACATTTTGTGAAAATAAATGTCATATGACGTCACATGACGTCTATAAATGAAGATGTATTTCTAATAAATTAATATAAATTAAATTGACGCTGAAATTTTGATTTCAATGATTTTCAGAAGCCTATGACGTCATATGACGTCACATTTGAAATTGACTACAAAAGTTTGTACACGGTCCAGAGCCATTATCAATGGGCCGATTTTCATCAAATTTTCACAGAATGTGTATATTATGTTCTTATTGTGTATACCGGTGTCCGTTTTTCAAAATTCGAAAAGTCCAAGCATATATGGCGGATCCAAGATTCGAACCAATGACGTCAATATTTAAATACTTATAAAAATTGTCCGATTTGAGATAGAAAGTTGAAATTTTGTCAGTTAGTAGGTCTCTGGGTGTCTTAACAATTATGTGAAAATAAACGTCATATGACGTCACGTGACGTCATTTGTTTCTTACTATTATTCTTTTCTTCTTCCTAACTAAACGCTTATTTTAATATGTTGCAATAGTCCTAGGACGATGAAATTTTTATGGCTTATTAGGCACGTGAGGAAATTTTGATTTCACCCCTACTGCATATATGTAGCCATATCTCAATAAATATCGATTTTTGTAAATATATGTATGAATAAGAATTATAGCTGAATAATTGACGTTTCCAAAGATATTTAGTTTAAAAAAAAAATATCAAATTGCAATTGATGGGCTATATCTTGATTTTGTTCTTTTTTGTTGTTGTTGTTGTTTTTTGTCGAATGTTGACTGTTTCCAAAATAAGCATTGAAGTTTATACATGTACAACGGCACAAGACAAAAATCCGTATTTGCAACACTATGTAGCTAGCGAGCAGTTTGCAAGCCTTGAAAAATTCACACGCAGCCCCACATTTTAGACCATCTAAAAACTGCATTGTTATGCTAACGATATTCATATTGCATCAGTTTGTAGGCTGGGATGTTACCTTTCAAAATATCACCATAGTTCGAAATTCCAGGAATTTATGGCAAAACTACGGAAGCCCAAACACGCCAAAATCGCTAAATACGATTAACTACGTTACAGGTGTCGAAAGGATATAGCACTATACAAATATTCAATACTTCTTCCTAATGAGGCTAAAATTAAACAAGGTTACAACTGAGCTGGAGTGATGAAATTCTATGTGTGATGAAAGTTAGAAACTTACATTTGAACACTGTTTCATTTTTCTTTCATGTCATATGACATAGTATAAATGTTGTATGTAAACTACATGTGCAAGATATGGGCGGACTTTTATTAAAATTCACAGAATGTGTTCTATTTGTGCTATTTTATATAGAAATAGAGGAGATAGAAAGTTGCAATTTGGACAGATTATCTATTATGTCATCTTCTATATATACTATATAAAGCAGATGTTGCAGAAAGTCCTATCATTCGTTTAAACGAATGACATCTAGTTCTTATTATTCTTTTTTTCTTCCTCTTATATTTGTGTTAATTTTGAGGTGTTGCCATTGACTCAGAACAATGACAATTTTATGGCATATATTTCAAACCATGCGCTTTCGGATGCAATGAATTTCATATTCATATGACGTCATATAACGTCAGATTCGACGTCAGGTGAAAAAGTTTGTACGCGGTCTACAGCCATTATTTCTGGACCGATTTTCATCAAAATTTCACAGAATGTGTATGTTAGGCTCTAGTTGTGCCTTTCGGTGTCCGTGTTTCCAAATTCGAAAAGCCAAAGGTTTTATGGCGAATCCAAGATTCGAACTAATGACGTCAAATTTCAAATGCCTATAAAATCGTTTCTAGAAGAGCTAGATAGCTGATATTTGGACTGAATATTAGTCTCTAGGTTTTCTTTACATTCTGAAAAGATGAACGCCATATGACGTCACATGACGTCATAATGCTAATAAAACTTTCGTATTAAAACTTAACGGTTTTTAAGCCCTGTAGGCTTTATTTTTTGTATGATTTGCTTGAAATTTTGTCTGAAGATGCATTATTAGATTTTATGGAGCCATATCACTTTCGTTTCCGGAAAATCCCAAAGGTCAAGGTCATATATCAATTATCGGCTTTTTCTTCGGCCTTAAATATCTCAAAAACGGTAAATATTCTATCGAGACACTATGCGTATAATTTGTAGTGCTTAGAAAGACCTTTCAGATGATATTTAGTTTTTGAAGATCGGGGTTGAATTGGTTGAGTTATGGCGGAAAAATGAAAATTTGGTAACCCCCAGTGTGTTTAACAGTTTATACCTTGAAAACCTTTGATTTTTCAAAATATGATGATGAATATTATTTGTAGAGCAATGTTTGGTCGTTCTTTTGATGCCTAGACTTTAATGATTGGCCAAAGATTGATGGAGTAATGGGAAAAAAACGAAATTCGTGTATGTAGCTTTGGTAAATTTTTCATTTTTCAGGTGGTTTAAGAGCTTGTATCTCAAAAAGTATTAGTAATATTCCTAAAATAAAGTGTATAAAAGATTCTTGTTGTCAAAGTTCTATGGCTAATATCTCAAAGCTCATTAGAAATAAGTCCAAACCTTAAGCGAGTGAGATGTAGAGAATTTTAAGACGATTATTTTGGTACCTAGAGTTTTAAAATTGATTAAAGTATAAGGAAGTTACATCAAAAATACGAATATAAACCCAATTGTAAGAATTTTCGAGAAATATCCTACTTTCGCTTTCACGTTAATTGAAGCATTTTCGGAAAATATGTAAGTTTACAGCTATGTATTAGTCATATAAATTGCAAACAACTTTTTACTTATATCATATTGATATTACTAGCTAAACAAGCGTACCCTTTCCGGTGGCCGGTGACCTCGGGAGCGGAAGGTCGTGGGTTCGATCCCCGACCCGACATACCAAAGTCGTAAAAAATGGTACTGTTATAGCTCCCGTGCTTGGCGCTCAGCATATAAGGGTATTTGCAGGACTGGTTAGCGCGGTATCAGGATGATGTGACTGGGTGTGGTATCATGCCACATGTCTACGGCGTGATACTGCAGTGTGGTAGACATCGTGACTGGCTGAATTACTGTCGGTGGGACGTTAAACCCAACAAACAAACTGATATCATATATAGCAGTGTTTATTACACCGATCCCTACACACGAGGTGTGCGCACTGGCGCATGTTGACGTCTTTTGTAAACATTTATTAAAGTTGCTTAAATAATCATGTTTATAGATAAACATTTACATAAGAATGAGGAGTTTCGGAAATATTTTTTGCAAAGGGACTCCTAAGGAAAGAAAAAGATGCTAAATTAAATACTAAAATACAAGAATAGTTTATTAGGTTTAACGTCCCACCGACAGTATTTAAGTCTTTTGGAGACAATGTCTACTTGAGACAAATGTAGTGTTGTCACACTGCACAGTATCACGTCGTAGACAGTTGGCATGATACCACACCCAGTCACATTATCCGGACACCGGGCCATCAGTCCCAGAACTACCTTTATTAAGCTGAGCGCAAACCAAGGGAGCTATACCAGTACCTATGTTTACGAATTTGGTAAATACAAGAATTGAATAATTGATATAACGTTTTTAAACAACTTACAGATCATGTGTTATCTCGTTTGATTTGGTATTTCCGGGGTATTCCTCCGCTGACACCGACTTTTTTAAATGATTATTTTTTACATATTTCGTTCTTTCCTTAATGTCAATCAGTTGATATTTTCTGATTTCTCAACTAATTCAAACAAGATAAATAAATAAAAAAACAGCCATCACATAAATTGATTGAAATCTGAAAAAGAAATGAGCCGACGGTCAAAAAATGCGCGAAATTTATGTGTTACATCCATATTTGGAAAGCACGTGCACGTGTGTGAATACTTTAACAACACGCTGACGTAACACTTATATGGCGCCATCTTCTGATATAGCAGCATAACGTAGTAATAGGGCGGGGCAAACTCTAAGTTAGTCAGTATTTGTTAAGTATGGGTTAGTGTTTTTTTAGTAAGCATTAAGTCCATTAAATCGGTGTGGCGCGGCAAAGCCACGCGACCGATTTAATGGACTTAATGCTTACTAAATAACACTAACCTACATGTACTTAGTGTTTGAAATTATGTTTTGAAATTTAACGCAGTCGCACATTCCAAATATAGTATTGATTTTTTAGACTCCGCCCTATCAACCTTTTCCCGGCGTTAATTACATCACGTGACATGTAACATGTTATGTCAAAGGTCAATGCGTCGCTCTAGCTGTGTATATCTGTGTAGATCTACGCTCCAAATGAGCATTGAACCGGAAGCCGACTTTGATCTCTTCGGCAAAAAAGTGGTGATTGAAATTTGAATAAAAGATACTGTTTAGAAAGGTTCATATATCTGCACCTATACATGTTGTGGTTTGGACATTAATTTTTTTTATTTAAGCAACCCTTGTTTGTAAGTGTTTTTTTTTCTTCTCTTCTATTATTTATATACATTTTTCAATTTGAATTTATTTAATTGGATATTTACTTAATCGCTTTGTTTAGTAATTAGTTATATATTGCCCATTCTTTGTTAACATGTGTAGACATTGAAATTACACAAGTGTCTTTAAAGCGATGACCCATACTAATGTTGTTAGAACTTGTGGATTTTTTAAAATCTTCAATGTTGTATCATCATTACTTAGGCAATAATACATGTTTAAACTAAACTAAGCGGAAGGGTAGAGTTCTTTTGTTATTTTGGATTAATCAGAATCCTGGTGAGTAAATGTTTGTTCTCTATGGTTGCTGTGTATTATTTTTTGTCGATGTTCATGCGTTCACATCAAAACATCCCTGTAACACGTTACACATGCGTGGACTAAGACCACAATTTAAATTTACTATATGTTCTATATAAGCATATATACAAATGACAATTTCTGTAAGGGACATTGGCATCCAAACTTACCCTCATTAGATAGATCTATTCAAGAGAAATAATTCTGTACATTTTAAACATGGAGTCACCCGACTACTTTTTGACCTATTTAAGGCCAAATAACATGCGTATGAATTTAGTGCACCGGTCGGCCATTTCACGCCAATTTTTTCAAAAACTCCCCCCTCAGTAATGCTAAACTATTAAGATTTTTGTGCAATAAGGCCCCCAAATTGGGCATTTTATGACTATTTTAACTGTTCTATAATATTCAATCCTTTATTGCATGTCTTTCAGTCAAAATCTCACCTTAATTCAGCATTAAATAGGGTCACTTTTTTCTGTGTAGGCACATCCGGTAACCAAGGGCAGGTAACTGTGGTCTTAGTCTATTTTGGTGAACACATAAAGCGCCGCTTTTCGACACATCTTGACGCACATGCGCAGTGAAGGTGCTTGAAGCTGGTTTTAAATTGATCAGTTGATTTAGCGGAATAGTGTTAAGTGACAAGTTGATGCCGATTTAATGAATTAAATGGAGACAAAATTTTGAAAAATGGAATGATTTCATTGAACAAAATATAATTTCAAACACTAAGAGAGAATGTAACAGTTAAGAAGCCGTCACTCGCTACGCTCATTCCGGCTTCTTAACTGTTAAATTCTCTCTTAATAAACACTAACTATAACGAATACAGTCGTCTCCATCGTATGTACAAGCATTATTGAAATTTAACTCACGAGGCTACACGCGTCGACGAATCTATTGCATGGTAGCATTTACGGTTTTATTCCCGCGACTGTACACGAAATAAAAAAAAGAAAAGAATTTTGATATGCAGAATTAATAGGTTTAAGTTTAATTTCTTATATTTTGAAAACCTATAAAACTAGACCTAAATATGCTACAATTGAATTGTAGGGATTTTCAGGATATTTATTTTGGTACCAAGAATACTAAACTTGGAATCTCTCAGCCCCTCACCGCTGTGGGTTCAAATTCCGGTAGGGACTTCGGATTTTTCATGTGAGGAAGCCTTCCAGCTGGCTTGCGGTAGGTCGGTGGTTATATCCGCGTATCTCTGTGTACTCGGGGTCTTCCTCCACCTGTAATTAGCTGGAGTGTCTATATGATTGAAATACTACCACAGCGACGGTAACAACAACAACAACAACAATTAAAATTGGTCAAGTTATAAGAAAGCGATAGCAAAATAACGATTTATTTATTTTCGACATATGGCTTACTTCACAAAGTTCATGCATGAGAAGTCCATACGAAAAAAGGGGAAAAATTTTTAAGGTTAATTTTTTAAAATTTGCAAATTATTCGAAATATTTATTTATTCTTAATAATTATGACTTTCCTATCATTCGTATCAACGAATGAAATCTAGTTAGGACTTTCTGCCTACTGGCAGAAAGTCCTATTGGGTTTGTACTGTTTTTTATTATTAGGACTTTCTGCCTACAGGCAGAAAGTCATATTGGGTTTGTACTGTTTTTTTATTATTCTTCTGCTTCTTCTTCTTCTTCTTATTCTTTTTTTCTTCCTCTTATATTTGTGTTAATTTCGAGGTGTTGCCATTGACTCAGAACAATGAAAATTTTATGGCATATATTTCAAACCATGAGCTTTCGGATGCAATGAATTTCATATTCATATGACGTCATATAACGTCAGATTTGACGTCAGGTGAAAAAGTTTGTACGCGGTCTACAGCCATTATTTCTGGATCGATTTTCATCAAAATTTCACAGAATGTGTATGTTAGGCTCTACTTGTGCATCCCGGTGTCCGTTTTTCCAAATTCGAAAAGGCAAATGTTTTACGGCGAATCCAAGATTCGAACTAATGACGTCAAATTTCAAATGCGTATAAAATCGCTTCCAGAAAAGCTAGAAAGCTGAGATTTGGGCTGAATATTAGTTTCCAGATCTTCTATACATTCTGAAAAGATGAACGCCATATGACGTCACATGACGTCATAATGCTCTTAAAACTTTCGTATTAAAACTTAACGGTTTTTAAGCCTGTAGGCTTTATTTTTTGCATGATTTACTTGAAATTTTGTCTGAAGATGCAGTATTAGAATCTATAGAGCCATGTCACTTCCGTTTCCGGAAAATCCCAAAGGTCAAGGTCATATATCAATTATCGGGTTTTTCTTCGGCCTTAAATATCTCAAAAACGGTAAATATTCTATCGAGACACTATGCGTATAATTTGTAGTGCTTAGAAAGACGTTTCAAATGATATTTAGTTTTTGATGATCGGGGTTGAATCGGTTGAGTTATGGCGGAAAAAACAAAATTCGGTAACTCTCAGTGTGTTTAACAGTTTATATCTCGAAATCCTTTGATTTTTGAAAATATGATGATGAATATTATTTGTAGAGCAATGTTTGGCCGTTCTTTTGATGCTTAAAGTTTAATGATTGACCTAAGATTCATGGAGTAATGGGGGAAAAACGAAATTCGTGCATATAGCTTTGGTGATTTTTTCATTTTTCAAGAGGTTTAAGAGCTTGTATCTCAAAAAGCATTAAAAATATTCCTATAGATAAAGCGTGTGAAATGTAGAGAATTTTAAGACGATTATTTTGGTACCTAAAGTTTCGAAATTGATCCAAGTATAAGGAAGTTACATCAAAAATAAGAATTTAAACATGTAGAATTTCAGCGATTTTGTCGTTATGTAAGAGTTTCAAGGCTTATATCTTAAAACCCATATGAAATAAGTCAACACTTTCAGCGAATGAGATGTAGAGAATTTTAAGACGATTATTTTGGTACCTTAAGTTTTGAAATTGATCTAAGTATAAGGAAGTAACATCAAAAATAAAAATTTAAACATATAGAATTTCAGCGATTTTGCCGTCATGTCAGAATTTTACGACTTATATCTTAAGAATCATTAGAAATAAGTTTTAAAATTGATCAAGAAATAAGGAAGTTACATAAAAAAATACGAATATAAAGCCATTTGTAAGAATTTTCATAAAATATCCTACTTTCGCTTTCACCTTAATTGAAGCATTTTCGGAAAATGTAAGTTTACAGATATGTATTAGTCATATAAATTGAAGAAAAAACAACTTTTTACTTATATCATATTGATATTACTAGCTAAACAGGTGTACCGTTCCCGGTGGCCGAGTGTTTAGAGCGTCCGCCTCGGGAGCGGGAGGTCGTGGGTTCGATACCAAAGTCGTAAAAAATGGTACTG
>CM037786.1:56346983-56396983 GCA_021229015.1 Solen grandis | reverse complement strand
GTTTATATTCGTATTTTTGATGTAACTTCCTTATACTTTAATCAATTTTAAAACTCTAGGTACCAAAATAATCGTCTTAAAATTCTCTACATCTCACGTACTTAAGGTGTGGACTTATTTCTGATGAGCTTTGAGATATTAGCCGTAGAACTTTGACAACACGGCAGAATCGCTGAAATTCTACATGTTTAAATTCTTATTTTTTATGTAACTTCCTTATACTTTGTTCAATTTCAAAACTTAAGGTACCAAAATAATTGTCTGAAAATTCTCTACATTTCACACGCTTTATGTTCAGGAATATTACTAATCCTTTTTGAGATACAAGCTCTTAAACCACCTGAAAAATGAAAAATTCACCAAAGCTACATACACGAATTTCGTTTTTTCCCCATTCCTCCATCAATCTTTAACCAATCATTACAGTTTAGGCATCAAAAGAACGGCCAAACATTGCTCTACAAATAATATTCATCATCATATTTTGAAAAATCAAAGGTTTTCGAGGTATAAACTGTTAAACAAACTGGGGGTTACCAAATTTTCATTTTTCCGCCATAACTCAACCAATTCAACCCCGATCATCAAAAACTAAATATCATCTGAAAGGTCTTTCTAAGCACTACAAATTATACGCATAATGTCTCGATAGAATATTTACCGTTTTTGAGATATTTAAGGCCAAGAAAAAAACGTTAATTGATATATGACCTTGACCTTTGGGATTTGCCGGAAACGAAAGTGACATGGCTCCATAGAATCTAATACTGCATCTTCAGACAAAATTTCAAGCAAATCATACAAAAAATGAAGCCTACAGGGCTTAAAAACCGTTAAGTTTTAATACGAAAGTTTTAATAGCATTATGACGTCATGTAAAGTCATTTGGTGTTCATCTTTTCAGAATATGAAGAAGACCTAGAGATTAATATTCAGTCCAAATATTAGCTTTCTTGCTCTTCTGGAAGCGATTTTATACGCATTTGAAATTTGACGTCATTAGTTCGAATCTTGGATTCGCCATGAAACTTTTGCCTTTTCGAATTTGGAAAAACGGACACCGGGATGCACAACTAGAGCCTAACATACACATTCTGTGAAATTTTGATGAAAATCGGTTCACAAACAATGGCTGTAGACCGCGTACAAACTTTTGTAGCATATTTCAAATGTGACGTCATATGACGTCATAGGCATATGAAAATCATAGAAATCAAAATTTCCTCACGTGACTAAAAAGTCATAAAAATTTCATCGTCCTAGGAGTATTGCAACATAGAAAAATAAGCGTTTAGTTAGGAAGAAAAAAAGAACTAGATTTCATTCGTTGATACGAATGAAAGGACTTTCTGCTACATTTGTCAAATACTTAAAAGCAAAAAAAGTAAGAGGATATGAAATTGCAGCCTTAAACTTGCTTTTGTATGGCCATAACTTAAATGAACTTTGAAAAATAAACCGTTTAACTTGGAGGAAATGGCAAAAGTAACTGGAAATCATTTTTTTATATCGATTTATTTAACTTGGACTATTTTTATAATCTATGTTACAATTCAAATTTATTTAAAACGCTTACAATTCGAATTCCATCCTGTAATAATGGCTGTAGACCGCGTACAAGAGTGTGTAGACAACGTCAAGTTTGATGTCACATGACATCATAGGCATAAGAAAATCAATGAAATGAAACATATAGAAATTAACGCGTAGATATATTAACATTCTTTTTGACCTTATGACGTCAAATAACGTTAATCCTCACAGAATATAAATAAGTCTTAAAGACTAATATTCAGTCCAAATATTAACTTTCTAAATCATCTCGAAGCGATTTTATATGTTTTTGAAATTTGACGTCAATGTTTTCGTCTTTTCGAATTTGTAAAACAGGACCCGGGATACACAACTAGAGCGTTACATATACATTCTTTGAAATTTGCTGAAAATTGGTCCAAAAATAATGGCTGTACACCGCGTAAAACCTTTTTGTCCTGATGTCAAATCTGATGTGATATAACGTCAAATTAATATGAATTACATTGCATTCTAAAGCATTTCTAAAGTATATACCATAAGATTTCATGGTCCTGGGAAGTTAACAACATATCAAATTTACGCGTATATATCAGAAATAATTTTTGACCTTATGACGTCATATGACGTCAAATGACGTTCATCTTCACAGAATGTAAAGCACTCTTGGAGACTTATTTACTTTCCAAATATTAGATTTCTAACACATCTGGAAACGATTTTATACGTATTTAAAATTTGACGTCAATAGTTCGAATATTGGATCCGCCATAAAACCTTTGCATTTTTGAATTTGGAAGAACGGACACCGGGATGCTCAACTATAACCTAATATACACTTTCTGTGGAATTTTTATGAAAATCGGTTCATAAACAATGGCTGTAGACCGCGTACAAACTTTTGTAGCATATGGCAAGTGTAACGTCATATGACGTCATAGGCATATGAAAACTGTAGAATTAAAAATAGCAACGTTTGAAGCAAAATGTCATATAATTTCCATTTCCATGGACCATTTTAACATATAGAAATTTTCTTGTAAATATTAGAAATAGATTTTCATGTAATGACGTCATCTGACGTCACATAACGTTCATTTTCACAAAATCGTTCAGCCATCCATAAACCTACATAATGTTCAAATATCAACTTTCTATCTCATATGGGACCGATTTTATAAGCATTTGAAAATTAACGACCTCGGTTCGAATCTTGGATTCTTCATAGAACCATGGTCTTTTAGAATTTTGAAAAACGGATAGCGGGATGCACAACTAGATCCTTATATACACATTCTGTGAAAATTTGATGAACATCGGTTCATAAGTAATGGCTGTAGACCGCGTACAAACTTTTGTAGAATATGTCAAGTGTGACGTCATATGACGTCATATGCCTATAAAAATGATTGAAATAGAAATTATATCGTCTGAAACATATGCCATTAAATTTTTATTGCTCTTCGAACATTTCAACATATAGAAATAATCTTGTTAATGTTAGTAATATATTTTCATATAATGACGTCACGTGACGTCATATGATGCAAATTTTCAAATACTTTTAAGACTCCGAGAGAACTACAAACTGACCAAATATCAACTTTCTATCTCAAATAAGACTGATTTTATAAGCATTTGAAAATTTACGACCTTGGTTCGAATCTTGGATTCGCTAAAGAACCTTGGCAATTTCGAATTTTGAGAAACGGACACCGGGATGCACAACTAGAACTTAATATACACATTCTGTGAAAATTTGATGAAAATCGGTTCATCAATAATGGCTCTGGACCGCGTACAAACTTTTGTAGCTTATTTCACGTGTGACGTCATATGACGTCATAGAGATATGAAAATCATAGAAATCAAAATTACAGCGTTTGAAGCATGTGTCATTTAATTTTCATTGCCCTTCGACAATTTCAACATATAGAAATATTCTTGTTAATATTAGAAATACATTATCATATAATGACGTCACGTGACGTCATATGACATTTATTTTAACAAAATGATTAAAACTTCTCGAGACCTATATACTGATTAAATATCAACTTTCTATCTTAAATAGGACAGATTTTATAAGCATTTAAAAATTTACGACCTTGGTTCGAATCTTTGATTCGCTATAGAACCATGGACTTTTCGAATTTTGAAAAACGGACACCGGGATGCACAACTACAACTTAATATACACAATCTGTGAAAATTTGATGAAAATCGGTTCACAAACAATGGCTGTAGACCGCGTACAAACTTTTGTAGCATATTTCAAATGTGACGTCATATGACGTCATAGGCATATGAAAATCATAGAAATCAAAATTTCCTCACGTGACTAATAAGTCATAAAAATTTCATCGTCCTAGGATTATTGCAACATAGAAAAATAAGCGTTTAGTTAGGAAGAAAAAAAGAATAATAATAATAATAAACTAGATTTCATTTGCACGGCAAATGATAGGACTTTCTGCAAACCGTTAAAATTTCAATCTTATATGACGTCATATGACGTTAATCTTCATAGAATATAAATCAGACTTGGAGACTTATATACTTTCCACATATAAGATTTCTAGCTCATCTGGAAGCGATTTAAACGCATTTGAAATTTGACGTCAAAAGTTCGAATCTTGGATTTGCCATAAAATCATTGCCTTTTCGAATTTTGAAAAACGGACACCGGGATGCACAACGAGAGCCTAACATACACATTCTGTGAAATTTTGATGAAAATCGGTCCAGAAATAATGGCTGTAGGCCGCGTACAAACATTTTAAGACGACGTCAAGTTTGACGTCAAGACACGTCATAGGCAAATGAAAATCATTGAAATGCAAAATGTTTTATCTGAAGCTTAAGCTATTGGATTTTCAAGGTGCTCGGACGTTTTCAACATATAGAATTTAAAACGTAATAATTAGAAATTTCTTTTCACCTCATGACGTCATATGACGTTAAATGAAGTTAATTCTCTCGGTATCTTAAGAAATCTTAGAGACTTATATCCTATTCAAATATTAGCTTTCTAGCTCATCTGGAAGTGATTTCATACGCATTTGAAATTTGACGTCAATGATTCAAATCTTTGACTCGCCATAGAACCATTGCCTTTTTAAATTTTGAAAAACGGACACCGGAAGGCACAACTAGAGCCTAACATACAAATTCTGTGAAATTTTGGTGAAAATCGGCCCAGAAAAAATGGCTGTAGACAGCGTACAAATATTTTAAGACGACGTCAAGTTTGACGTCAAAACACGTCATAGACAAATGGAAATGATTGAAATGAAAAAAGTTTTATCTGAAGCATATATTATTACATTTTTAAGGTGCTCGGACGTTTTCAACATATAAAAATTAACACGTAAAATTTAGAAATTACTTTTCACCTCATGACGTCATATGACGTCATACGACATTCATCTTCTGAGAATATAAAGGAAACCTAAATACGTATATCTTGTCCAAATATCATCTTTCTAGCTCATCTGGAAACGATTTTATACGCATTTGAAATTTGACGTCAATGGTTCGAATCTTTGACTCGCCATAGAACCATTGCGTTTTTAAATTTTGAAAAACGGACACCGGAAGGCACAACTAGAGCCTAACATACACATCCTGTGAAATTTTGGTGAAAATCGGCCCAAAAATAATGGCTGTAGACAGCGTACAAATATTTTAAGACGACGTCAAGTTTGACGTCAAAACACGTCATAGACAAATGGAAATGATCGAAATGAAAAATGTTTTATCTGAAGCATATGCTATTAAATTTTTAAGGTGCTCGGATATTTTCAACATATAAAAATTAACACGTAAAACTTAGAAATTACTTTCCACCTCATGACGTCATATGACATCATACGACATTCATCTTCTGAGAATATAAAGGAAACATTAAGACATATATCCTGTCCAAATATTATCTTTCTAGCTCATCTAGAAACGATTTTATACGCATTTGAAATTTGACGTCAATGGTTCGAATATTTGACTCGCCATAGAACCATTGCGTTTTTACATTTTGAAAAACGGACACCGGAAGGCACAACTAGAGCCTAACATACACATTCTGTGAAATTTTGATGAAAATCGTCCCAGAAATAATGGCTGTAGACCGCGTACAAACTTTTTCACCTGACGTCAAATCTGACGTTATATGACGTCATATGAAGATGAAATTCATTGCATTCGAAAGCACATGGTTTGAAATATATGCCATAAAATTTTCATTGTTCTGGGCCATTGGCAACACATCGAAATTAACACAAATACAAGAGGAAGAAAAAAGAATAAGAAGAATAAGAACTAGATTTCATTTGCACGGCAAATGATAGGACTTTCTGCAAACCGTTAAAATCTCAATCAAACTGAAAATTATTGATATAGAATATGCAGAAAATATTAGGTTTCTAGACGAATTCATCAATTCATAATGTCTGCAGAGCACTTACAAATTATGTCATATGAATAAGAATATTATTAAAATTTAATTTTTAATTCTGGCCATTGGGTTAATTTTTCCAAAAAAACCCAAAATCTAGATTTATTATTTATAATTGATAAGTAATTATTTCATATTATAATCCCATTACGTCAAATGACGTCTGACCTATGAAAATCTAAAGAAAACGTTTTGAATTACAACATGTGTGAAATTCACCTTTTTACCTCGAATAGGGTCTCTGAAATACTAAACTTAATTCCGAGGTCATATTTTCAAAACTTTGTTTCACTACAGAACCTCGGTCTTTTCAATATTTTGAAAACGAAAGTAAGGATGCCCAACAAAATCCTTGCTTTTTCATATTTCGTAAATCGGAGACGGGTTCGCACATCTAAAGCGTAACATACACATTCTGTGAAATTTTGATGAAAATCCGTCCTGAAATAATGGCTGTAGACCGCGTACAAAATTATGTAGACAATGTCAAGTTTGGTGTCATATGACGTCATAGGCATAAGAAAATCAATGAAATGAAATATTTAGTATCTTAAATATATCAAGTAATTTTTTCATGCCCCATTGGAACTTTGCAACATATAGAAATTAACGCTTAGATATAAACATTCTTTTTGACCTTATGACGTCAAATGACGTTAATCCTCACATAATAGAAATAAGTCTAAAAGACTAATATTCAGTCCAAATATCCACTTTCTAAATCATCTGAAAGCGATTTTATACGTGTTTGAAATTTGACGTCAATGGTTCAAAACTTGGATTTGCCATAGAACCATTGCCTTTTCGAATTTGGAAAACCGGACAAGGAATACACAACAAGAGCGTTACATATACATTCTGTGAAATGTTGATGAAAATCGGTCCAAATATAATGGCTGTACACCGCGTAAAACCTTTTTGCCCTGATATCAAATCTTACGTGATATAACGTTACATTATTATGGAATACATTGCATTCTAAAGCTCATGGATTGATGTATAAACTATTAAATTTCCATGGTCCTGTGAAGTTAACAACATATTTGAATTAACGCATATATATCAGAAATTCTTTTTGTCTTTATGACGTCATCTGACGTCAAATGACGTTCATCTTCATAGAATATAAAGCAGACTTGGAGACTTATATACTATCCACATATAAGCTTTCTAGCTCTTCTGGAAGCGATTTAAACGCATTTGAAATTTGACGTCAAAAGTTCGAATCTTGGATTCGCCATAAATTCATTGCCTTTTTGAATTTTGAAAAACGGTCACCGGGATGCACAACGAGAGACTAACATACACATTCTGTGAAATTTTGATGAAAATCGGTCCAGAAATAATGGCTGTAGGCCGCATACAAACATTTTAAGACGACGTCAAGTTTGACGTCAAGACACGTCATAGGCAAATGAAAATCATTGAAATGCAAAATGTTTTATCTGAAGCTTAAGCTATTGGATTTTCAAGGTGCTCGGACGTTTTAAACATATAGAATTTAACATGTAATAATTAGAAATTTCTTTTCACCTCATGACGTCATATGACGTTAAATGAAGTTATTTCTCTCGGTATCTTAAGAAATCTTAGAGACTTATATCCTATTCAAATATTAGCTTTCTAGTTCATCTGGAAGTGATTTCATACGCATTTGAAATTTGACGTCAATGGTTCGAATCTTTGACTCGCCATAGAACCATTGCCTTTTTAAATTTTGAAAAACGGACACCGGAAGGCACAACTAGAGCCTAACATACACATTCTGTGAAATTTTGGTGAAAATCGGCCCAGAAATAATGGCTGTAGACAGCGTACAAATTTTTTAAGACGACGTCAAGTTTGACGTCAAAACACGTCATAGACAAATGGAAATGATCGAAATGAAAAAAGTTTTATCTGAAGCATATGCTATTAAATTTTTAAGGTGCTCGGACGTTTTCAACATATAAAAATTAACACGTAAAATTTAGAAATTACTTTTCACCTCATGACGTCATATGACGTCATAGGACATTCATCTTCTGAGAATATAAAGGAAACCTAAAGACATATATCCTGTCCAAATATCATCTTTCTAGCTCATCTGGAAGCGATTTTATACGCATTTGAAATTTGACGTCAATGGTTCGAATCTTTGACTCGCCATAGAACCATTGCCTTTTTGAATTTTGAAAAACGGACACCGGAAGGCACAACTAGAGCCTAACATACACATTCTGTGAAATTTTGATGAAAATCGTCGCAGAAATAATGGCTGTAGACCGCGTACAAACTTTTTCACCTGACGTCAAATCTGACGTTATATGACGTCATATGAAGATGAAATTTATTGCATTCGAAAGCTCATGGTTTGAAATATATGCCATAAATTTTTCATTGTTCTGGGCCATTGGCAACACATCGAAATTAACACAAATACAAGAGGAAGAAAAAAAGAATAAGAAGATTAAGAATAACTAGATTTCATTCGTTGATACGAATGATAGGACTTTCTGCTAAAATTGAAAAATATTAAGATTAATTCCGTTAGAAAGAATATATATTAAATTCTCTACCCTTTACTCTTTTTTTTTTCGTATGGACTTCTTTTAGCTTTGATGTCACATGACGTCATAGGGTGCTGAAGATGCTTTTGTTCAAAAACGCATATGTTAACGTCATATCTCTGGTGCTGAAGATGCTTTTGTTCAAAAGCGCATACTTAACTGTCATAACTCTGAAATTTTCATTACTCTGAACAACTGGCATCATGTCGAAATCATTGCCCTAAAATGAAAATTTAGAAGTATGCCTTTGAAGTCACATGACGTCATGTGACGTCACCACACAAAATATATGTAGAAATTCTGCAGAACTGCAAACTGTGTAAGTTTCATCTTTCTGTCTCATCCTGAAGCTCTTTAATCCTAAAATGAAATTTTCGGACCTATGTTCGAATCTTATTTCAGCCACAGAACTTCGGTTTTTCGGAATTTCGGTAAGCTGGCAGGATATGCACACCTAAGTTTCAAGATGTACCATCTGTGAAAATTTGAAGAATATCCGGCCATAAATGACGGCTGTAGAGCGTGAACACCATTTTTCACTATTTTTAACTGTGACGACACATAACGTCATAGGGTGCTGTAGATGCTTTTGTTCAAAAGCGCTTATGTTGCTATTATAACTCTGAAATTTTCATTATTCTGAACAACTGGCATCATGTCGAAATCATTACCCTAAAATGAAAATTAAGAAGTATGCCTATGACGTCACATGACGTCATATGACGTCACGACTCAAAATATATGTAGAAATTCTGCAGAACTGCAAACTGTGTAAGTATCAACTTTCTATCTCATCCTGAAGCTCTTTCATCCTAAAATGAAATTTTCGGTCCTTTGTTCGAATCTTATTTCAGCCACAGAACTTCGGTCTTTCGGAATTTCGGTTAGCTGACAGGATATGCACACCTTAGTTTCAAGATGTACCGTCTGTGAAAATTTGAAGTAAATCCGACCATAAATGACGGCTGTAGAGCGCGAACACCATTTTTCACTATATTTAGCTGTGACGTCATGTGACGTCATAGGCTGCTGATAATCATTGAAATCAAAATTTCCTCATGTGACTAATTACCCATAAAAATTTCATCGTCCCAGGGCTATTGCAACATGTTAAACTAAGCATTTAGTTAGGAAGAAGAAAAGAATTATAATAATAAAAAAATGACGTCACGTGACGTCATATGACGTTTATTTTCACATAATTGTTAGACACCCAGAGACCTACTAACTGACAAAATTTCAACTTTCTTTCTCAAATAGGACAGTTTTTATAAGCATTTAAAAATTGACGTCCTTGGTTCGAATCTTGGATCCGCCATAGATGCTTGGACTTTTCAAATTTTGAAAAACGGACACCGGTATACACAATAAGAACGTAATATACACATTCTGTGAAAATTTGATGAAAATCGGCCCATTAATAATGGCTCTGGACCGTGTACAATCTTACGTAGTCAATTTCAAACGTGACGTCATATGACATCATAGGCTTCTGAAAATCATTGAAATCGAAATTTCAGCCTCTGAATC
Source organism: Solen grandis (assembly GCA_021229015.1). Classification (NCBI taxonomy): domain Eukaryota; kingdom Metazoa; phylum Mollusca; class Bivalvia; order Adapedonta; family Solenidae; genus Solen; species Solen grandis. The sequence continues at coordinate 56,386,918 of CM037786.1, read as the reverse complement.
ATTTATCATTAAATTTTCATTGCCCTTCGACAATTTCAACATATAGAAATACTCTTATTAATATTAGAAATACATTATCATATAATGACGTCACGTAACGTCATATGACGTTTATTTTCACAAAATGTTTAAGACTCCCAGAGTCCTATATACTGACCAAATATCAACTTTCTATCTCAAATAGGACCGATTTTATAAGCATTTAAAAATTTACGACCTTGGTTCGAATCTTGAATTCGCTATAGAACCATGGACTTTTTGAATTTTGAAAAAGGGACAACGAGATGCACAACTAGAACTTAATATACACATTCTGTGAAAATTTGGTGAAAATCGGTTCATAAACAATGGCTGTAGACCGCGTACAAACTTTTGTTGCATATTTCAAGTGTGACGTCGTATGACGTCATAGACATATGAAATTCATAGAAATCAAAATTTCAGCGTTTGAAGCATGTGTCATTAAATTTTCATTGCCCTTCGACAATTTCAACATATAGAGATATTATTGTTAATATTAGAAAAACATTATCATATAATGACGTCACGTGACGTCATATGACATTTATTTTCACAAAATGTTTAAAAATTCTAGAGACCTATATACTGACTAAATATCAACTTTCTATCTCAAATAGGACTGATTTTATAAGCATTTAAAAATTTACGACCTTGGTTCGAATCTTGGATTCGCTATAGAACCATGGACTTTTCGAATTTTGAAAAACGGACACAGGGATGCACAACTAGAGCCTAACATACACATTCTGTGAAATTTTTTTGAAAATCGGTCCAGAAATAATGGCTGTAGACCGCGTACAAACTTTTTCACGTGACGTCAAATCTGACGTTATATGACGTCATATGAATATATAATTCATTGCATCCGAAAGCTCATGGTTTGAAATATATGCCATAAAATTTTCATTGTTCTGAGTCAATGGCAACACCTCGAAATTAACACAAATATAAGAGGAAGAAAAAAAGAATAAGAAGAAGAAGAATAATAAAAAAACAGTACAAACCCAATATGACTTTCTGCCTGTAGGCAGAAAGTCCTAATAAAAAACATAACAAACCCAATAGGACTTTCTGCCGAAAGGGCAGAAAGTCCTAATAATAAAAAACAGTACAAACCCAATAGGACTTTCTGCCGAGGCAGAAAGTCCTAATAAAAAAACACACAAAAAAACAACAACAAAAACAGTACAAACCCAATAGGACTTTCTGCGAAAAGGGCAGAAAGTCCTAACTAGACTCCTTTTGTTCTGAACAAAAAAGGGGCTTTCTGCACTGCAAACCATGTCAAACTTGATCATACTTATTTACTTTTCTGACATACACCATCTTCAAAAATTGAAGAAAATCCGTCCCGAATTGACAGCTGTAGTGTGCAAATATAAATAAATAGCAGAGGAAATCTGTGATGTCATATAACATAATTTAAATTTTAAAGTCATTGCATTCAAAAGGGAATATGTGACTTTGTTTTCAGTTATAATTTCATAATGTTTATTTTTCCAGAACCATCTTTAATATAACTACAATAATACTCAATCTTCGTGTTCTGCAAGGGAATGAAGTATCACTAGTCATCTTAATATGCTAAAAAGGCATACAAGATTCCTTTTCTACGAAATATTCATTTCTCATATCTTCATCGAAGTTTCTTGTTCAATTGAAGGGGGCACAGAGCATTAAAATAAATTACTGTATCACATTTTACCTTTAATGTAACAGAAATAAAATTTAGAATAATATGTGGGATCAACTGCAGAAGCACAAGGAAAAATGTCTTTTTTTTTCAGAAATACTTACTTTCATGCAACTATAATGTCCGATTTTAAAAACCCAGGTACCGTTAGAAAGGTCTTCTGAATTCAAACATGTACTTACCTTATGTTTAAACCTATCTGTTTTTTCGATATATAAAGTTATTCCTCCCCCCAAAAAGACAAAAATCGGCAAAAAGATATTCATGTCAACTACTACCATTCGACAAATAACTTAATAATTAATAGATCGATCATTAAGATCTGCATAGCATTAGAACCGCATTGAATTATGATAAAAATGTTGTTGTTAATGATATTTTCAAGAAGAGGGCCAAGGTGGCCCTAAAGACTCTCTCCTGAGACAAACTGCATTCATTACCTGTAAAAGTTATTAAATTTAAACATCAAAAGGGGCATAACTCTTGACCTAATTGGCAGATGTCAGCCATTACCGAACTTGGCAGAAAGAATATGGCTATAAACATTGTTCTAAAGATTGAAGATGTTTACTTCAGAAATGAAGATGCTAGAGTGCAAATAAAGTGAAATATTACATTTTTATATCAAAAGGGGCATAACTCCTGACCTGTTTGACAGATATCAGCCATAATAGAACTTGGCCAAAAGAAAAAAATTGAAAAAACTAAAAATTGGTTTTTTTTTAAAGGAACCCCCTTGGGCCGATATCAGCCATAATCGAAATTGCCAGATTTTAGGAAAAATTTCATAATGTTTGAAGATGATTGCTTAAGAAATGAAGATGCTAGAGTGCAAACAAACCGAAAATTGGCATATTTTAATATCAAAAGGGGCATAACTCCTAAGAAGTTAATATCAGCCATAATCGAACTTGACCAAGATTTTATGGTAATAAACATTGTTATAAAGTTTGAAGATGATTACTTAAGAAATGAAGATGCTAGAGTGCAAACAAACTAATTGTGGACGACGGACGGACGGCGGATTGACGGACGGACGGACAGATGGACGGACAATGGACATTCATCGATTCTTAAAGCTCATCTTGAGCACATGTGCTCAAGTGAGCTAAGAATTAATAGTTTCTTAAAAAAAGCAATCAAGTGATTAGGACTAACTGCAGAAGTGCATGAAAGAACGGTATAAATTAATTTTTATTTCTCATCTAACTTCCTTATATGATGTCCAATTTTAAAAAAGAAAGGCCTTTATATTTCCAACATTTCACGTGTTTCATGTTTCAACTTTTCTGTTACGTGTTCTGAGATATAGAAAGTTATTTTTCAAGGAAACGGCAAAAAATCGGCAAAACGATGTTCATGTCTATTATTGCCCTTCGACAAATAACTTTATAATTAATGGTCCGATCATTAAAATCTGCATACCATTAGAACCGCATTGCATCACGCTAATAATACTGTTCTTTATATTATTTTCAAAAATTAATAGTTTCTGATGCCATGATGGCCCTTAATCGCTCACCTGAGAAATATTGCTTTCAATGGTTTATAATATGAACATACTTAAAATGGGACCAATTTTGACACAGTGCCATGATTAGAAACAAACTTTGGTAAGGTCATTATTTTAACAACTTTTGTAGTAGTTCACAAGACAATTCTACATACCATGTATCCAAGCTCTAAGCCTTGCAGTATTTCAGGAGATGATTTTTCTATTTTTCCTATGTAAAATCAAGTGACCCCTAGGGCAGGGCCAATTTTCACCCAAGGGCCATGATTTGAACAACTTAAGTAGAGATCCTCCAGACAATACTACATACCCAATATCTTAACACCAGGCCATGTGGTTTCTGATGAGAAGATTTTTCTAGGTTTTCCCTTTATAAGCCTTTGTAAAATAAATTGACCCCTGGGGCAGGGCAAATTTTGACCCTAGGGCCATGATTTGAACAATTTTTGTAAAGGTTTATAAGACAATTCTACACGTTGTATGCCTTACTGTTTTACAGGAGAAGATTTCCTAAGATTGAATTTTAAAATCTATTTTTAGCTCCTGTGACCTACTTTTTCAACCAATCATAATAATTTGTACAATTTTGTTAGAGGACATCATAAGGATGATTCCTGTGAAATTTTGTCAAAATCCCTTCAGCGGATTAGGAGGAGATGTTTAATGGAAAAAGTTGACGCAAGACGCACGCAAGCACGGACAGATGGACGGACGACAGACGCCGGACAAAATGCAATCATAAAAGCTCACCATGAGCACGTTGTGCTCAGGTGAGCTAATTATTTAAGCTCTAGGCCTTATGGATTCATAAAAGAAGATTTTTAAAATTTTCCTGTATAACTCTATGTAAAACAAGTAACCCCTGGTGCGGGGTCATTTATCACCATAGGGCTATGATTTGAACAATCTTGGTAACGAACCATTAGATGATGCTACATACCAAATATCTTAGCTCTAGGCCTTATAGTTTCATAGGAGAAGAGTTTTAAAGTTTTTCCTATATAAGTCTATGTAAAACAAGTGACCCCCGGTGCAGGGCCAATTCTAACCCCAGGGTCATAATTTGAACAACTTTTGTAGAGATTCACTAGACAATGCTACACGCCAAATATCTTAGCTCTATGCCTTATTGTTTCATAGAAGAAGTTTTTTAAAGTTTTTCACTATATAAACCTATGAAAAATAAAATGACCCCTGGGGCGGGGCCAATTTTGACCCCAGTGTCATGATCTGAACAACTTTTGTAGATGTTCATAAGACAATTCTACATACCAATTTTTAAAGCTCTAGACCTTACAGTTTTGCAGGAGAAGATTTTCTAAGATTGCATTTTAAAAATCTATTTTTAGCTCCTGTGACCTATATATTCACTCAATCAAAATAATTTGAACAACTTTGATAGAGGTCATGATAAGGATGATTCCTGTGAAGTTTGGCCAAAATCCATCCAGTGGTTTAGGAGGAGAAGTTGTTTAAAGGAAAAGTTGACGCAAGAAGCACGCACGGACGGACGGACGACGGACAAAAGGCGATCACAAAAGCTCACCATGAGCACGTTGTGCTCAGGTGAGCTAAAAACAATCAAATGATAGGGATTAACTGCAGAAATGCACGAAAGAACGGTTTAAATGTATTCTTATTTCTCATCTACCTTCCTTATAGGATGTCCGATGTCCAATTTTAAAACGCTAGGTACCATTAGAAATCCTTTAAATTTCCAACATTTCACGTGTTTCATGTTTCAACTTTTCTATTACGGGTTTTGAGATATAGAAAGTTATTTTTCAAGAAAACGGCAAAAATCGGCTAAAAGATGTTCATGTCTATAATTGCCTTTCGACAAATAACTTTATAATTTATGGTCCGATCATTAAAATCTGCATATCATTAGAACCGCATTACATCATGCAAAAAGAATGTTCTAGATATAAGTAGTTAAGTGAGCCTAGGGTTGCAACATTTTTGTTTTTCTGCAATAACTCAACTGATTCAACCCCGATCTTCAAAAACTATATATCATTTGAAAGGCCTTTCAAAGCACTACAAAGTATACACATTGTGTCTCGATAAAATATTTTTCGTTTTTGAGATATTTAAGGCCGAAGAAAAAACCGATAACTGAAATATGACCTTGACCTTTGTGATTTTCCGGAAACCGGGATGCACCATGTTTGACGGGACACTAAGTTGCACATTAAATGAAGGTTACATGTAAATCGCTCAAAAAATAAAGCCTGCAGGGCCTAAAAACCGGTTATTTCAAATGTAAAATTGCTTATTACGTTCTGACGTTAAATGACGTCATACGACGTCAGTTGTATAGAAGACAAAGAAGATCCCAAGACACATATGCTGTCCAATTGTCATGCTTCTAGCTCAGCAGGAGCCTTTGTAATACGAAATTATGTTTTTATGACCAAAGTTCGAATCTCGATTTTGACATAAAATCTCGAACTTTTTGAATTTTGAAAAGTTCAGTAAGTATACACATCTACATCCTAATTCACACTTTCTGTGAAAATATTAGGCCGTCTGGACAAATACTGACGGCTGCAGAGCGCGAAACAAATTTGGTAGCATTTTTCAACTTTGACGTCACATGACGTCATATGAAGATGAAAATTGGTGCATTCAAAAGGGCCAAAGTCACTCTCAACACTCTTAACACTGCTGGCTTATTGGCAACCTGTTTTAATTTCAACCCCAAAAGGAGGAATAATAATAATAATAATAATAACTAGATTTCGTTTGCACGGCAAACGATGGGACTTTCTGCAAACAGTTAAAAACTCAATCAAACTGAAAATTATTGATACGGAATACGCAGAAAATATTAGGTAACCTATACATTCTTTGAAAAACTTAAAAGAATTCACCAATTCATAATGCCTGCAGAGCGCTTACAAACTGTTTGATCTGACATCTATTCTGATGTCATATGAATAAGAATATTATTGCATATGAAAATTCAGCATATGTAACATATGCCATTTTTTTTTTGCAATTCTGGACCATTGTGATCACATTGAATTTATTGCTCCAAAAATGACAACATATTATAATCCCATTACGTCAAATAACGTAGCCTATGGGAATATAAAGAAAACGTTTTGAATTACAACATGCATGAATTTCAGCTTTTTACCTCATATAATCTCCGAAATACTAAACTTAATTTTGAGGTCATATTTTGAAAAGGAGAGTAAGGATGCACAAGAAAAGCCTAACTTAAACCTTCTGTGAAATTTCCTAGAAAATCGATTCAAAAATAAATTATGCAGAACGTGTACGAACGTTTAAACTGACGTCAAATCTAGCATCATATGACGTCCTATGAATTTGAAAATCATTGCATTCGAAAATATTTGCCATACAATTTTCATTGTTCTTGGCCTTTGCCAATTACATTTTCTGAAAATGTTAAAAATTATATAAAAGTGAAAGTAGTGTGTTTTCCGAAAATGCTTAATTTACAGTGTAGCAATACCACGTGTCCGTGACGTCGCTAAAGGTAGAAGAAAAATCTTCATATTTGTGAATATTCATTTTTATTTCATTGACTGAACGAGAATATAATTTTGAAAGTTCATGAGATAAAATAAAATATTGCATTTTCCTCAAAAATCCCAAACATATGAATAGCGATTATGCAAATATATATTTCACATTCCGGAAACGCATGCAGATGAAAATAAAATAAACATCTGGAGAGAGCACTTAAAAGTTATATACACAACAACTTGTGTTGGTTGGGACGGTGCAAGTTAATGAGAGGTTCACTGATCAACATATTACGGTGTACTTTTTTTCGTGCGGACAGGAATATCGATCACTGAAACTTGTTTAAATACTCATTCCGCACTTTGTCCCTAAGTAGGTCAAAAGTGAGGTTAGACAGAAGCGCCGAAAATAAAGAGGACCACCATTGCCTTGTAAAGCATATTCGTTCAAAAAAGGAATGCAGAAGTACAGCAAAAGTTTCTTAATTCCACATATAAAAATATCCATGAAGATTTTACTGCGTTTTATCCTATGTAAGTCTCTATGAAAATAAGTGACCCCTGGGGAGGGGCAAATCTTGACCATAATTTGAACAACTTCGTAGATGTCCATTAGGCCATGTTTCAAAACAAATATCTAAATCTGGCCAGTAGTTTTGAAGGAAATGATTTTGAAAGTTTTCATTTTTTCCGTTGCCATAGCAACCAGAGTTCTAAATGAATTAAGTTTATTTTAGCAACTTTTGTGAAGGTTTACCCAATGATCATCCCTGCCAAGTTTAATCAAATTCTGTCCAGCGGTTTCAGAGGAGATGTCGTTTAAAGCGAATTGCTGACGACGCACGACACACGACGCACGACGACGGACGCCGGATGATCGCAAAAGCTCACCTTGAGCACATGGTGCTCAGGTAACCTAAAAAAACTGCGCGGGGTATATAGCCTTTATTATATGTACCCGGGATAGCTATGTCTACAGTCGAGAGGGGCTCCATTTTGTTACAATGGTGCATGTAATAAATATTCAAAGATATGGAAAATGTGGTGGACATACTGGGACATTCTTATGTCTAAAAGATAAGATATGCGGGTTGATCAAATCATTAAACGGTTTGCTGCTGATGTATGTAGCCTAGGAAAACAACAACACTAAGTTCGACTTCCCAATGCCTTACATAGTATTTCGAGGGGTGAGAGCGAAACTAGGATAAGTGTATATATCTATATGAGCACTTAGCCTAATTTGGCTCTCGACACTCGATTTCTAATACGTGCCCTAATCTTTGAGAAAAACTTGAGAAATTTATCTTCGAATTGTCTGATAGAAATCGACCACGAACTTCATACCCATCTGTTGCATGAACTTTATGCTTTGGTATTTCCATAAACATTTCCCTCTAAAAAGCTTGAACCCAAAGTTCCAAGAACAAAGTTACCCTCATCACTATAACGAAAATGGTAAGTTGATTGCTCTTAAGCAACCCACAATATCGAGAAACAAATATGCTATATTTTCCAGTGGAAACCTTTCTTTAGAAACGAGTTTATTAAATTCAACGAAATGTTCCAATTTTCTACATTTAATACATGCCGGGAACCAGAGGGCGGGGGTTAGGGGTCATGACCCCCTGTGATTTGGCTATTCTATCATTTTATTAAGAGTTAAGAATTAAAGACCACCCAAATTGAAACAAATGGACCAAGATGGTCCTGTGTCGCTCACTTGAGTAAGATTTCTGTGTTAGGCATAATTACCAACAAGAGCTGTCAGAGGACAGCACGCTCGACTATTCAAAATGCTTGTTGGTAAATCAAATGAAATCTATTTCAATTCTTGCCCTTCACATACCCTGAACATAATAATAGCCAAAAGTATATACCTTGATAGTCTGATACCCCTTTATATTTTTATGATGTCTAAAATCAATCCCATGCCTAGTTACTGAGACATAAGCATAATTACACTGTGCATGCAAAACTTTAACCAAAAATCCAAGCAAGAAAAGGGCCATAATTTGCATAAGATTCATTCCAAAAGTTATCCTCCTTGGTTTTCTGATGCCCCTGAAGACACTCCTTAACTTTCTAGTCAATTCCACAAGCAATTTCTGAGATATAAGCTGGATAGTAGCTTGATTGCAAAAATTTAACCAAATTTTAAGTTAAAAGAGGGCCATAATTTTTAATATTCCTTTATAGAAAAATTTGCCTGGATACTGAGAAATTAGCATGAAAGTACCTTGCATGCAAAGCTTTAACCAAAATTTTGAAGTTAAAAAGGGGGCCATAAATTGTAATATATTCATCAAAAGTCATCTACCTTGATAGTATGATACCCCTAAATGTATTAAAGATGTTTCAAATCAATTGCATGCCTGGTTACTGGGATATTAGCATATAAGTACCTTGCATGCAAAACTTAAACCAACATTTCAAAGTTAAAAAGGGGCCATGATTTGTAAAATATTCTATCAAGAGTTATCTACCATAAAAGTATGATACCCCTTAACATATTAAAGATGTTTCAAATCAATTGCATGCCTGGATACTGAGAAATTAGCATGAAAGTACCTTGCATACAAAATTTTAACCAAAATTTCGAAGTTAAAAAGGGGCCATAACTTGTAATATATTCAATCAAAAGTTATCTACCTTGATAGAATGATACCCCTAAATGTATTAAAGATGTTTCAAATCAATTGCATGTCTGGATACTGAGATATTAGCATGAAAGTACCTTGCCTGCAAAAGTTTAACCAAAATTTCAAAGTTAAAAAGGGGCCATAACTTGTAATATATTCCATCAAGAGTTATCTACCTTAGTTGTCTGATGCCCCTAAACATATTCATAAACTTTCAAGTCAATACCATGAATGGTTACTGAGATATAAGGCTGATAGAAGCTTGCATGCATAACTTTAACCAAATTTTCTATTGCATGCAAAAACTTTAACCAAAATTTCTAATTTAAAAGGGGGCCATAATTCAAATTAAAATCAGTCAAGAGTTATCTACCTTGGTTGTCTGATGCCCCTAAACATATTCATAAACTTTCAAGTCAATACCATAAATAGTTATTGAGATATAAGGTTGATAGTAACTTGCATGCAAAACTTTAACCAAAAGCTGCAACGCTAACGCCGACGCCGACGCAAGGGCGACTATAATAGCTCTCATATTCTTCGAATAGTCGAGCTAAAAATGTAGCATCTTAAGTGTTTGCAATGTTTTTCTAACATATGACTAAGTGGCCAAGATTTTGACCCTATCTAAATTTGCACTCCTTTCCTCATGCAGACAACATTCTTATCAAGTTTTATGATGACTGGGACAAAATGGTTTCCTCTACAGCGTTTACAAGCTCTATTTTCTATGATTTGACCTGGTGACCTACTTTTTGACTTACATGACCCAATTTCGAACTCATCTAAGATATTATGTAGACAAACATCCTGACCAAGTTTCATGAAGATTGGGTCAAAAATGTGGCCTCTAGCGTGTTCACAAGGTTTTTCAATGATTTAAGCTGATGACCTAGATTTTGACCCCATAAGACCCAATTTAGAAGTCATCCAAGATATCATGAAAACAAACATCCTGATAACATTTTATAAAGATTGGGTCATAACTGTGGCCTCTAGGGTGTTCATAAGCAATTGTTGACGACGCATGTCGCACGACGGACAAAAGTTGGTCACAAAAAAGTGCTCAGGGGGACCAAGATGGCCCTGAATCGCTCACCTGTGAAATATTGCTTTCATTGCCTTTTACAAGATAGTCATACTGAATACAAAATCCATGCAGAAGAACAGCAATATAATCTTAATTCCACACAAAAAGTTAACATGTAGTAAAAAAACAAGTTAACCCTAGCGTGGGACCATTTTTTACCCCAGGGACATGATTTGAAAACTTGGTTAAGGTCCACAAGGCCATGATACATACCAAATATGTAAACCCATGATCTTGTGGCTCCTGACAAGGATATATTTTTATGATATTTCCTATGTAAGTCTATGTAAAATCTGGTGACCCCTTGGGCGTGGCCAATTTTATCTCCAGGGCCATGATTTGAACAAACCTGGTAGATGTCTATAACGCCATGTTACACACTAAATATCTTAACTCCAGACCTTGTGGTTTCTGAGATAAGTGACCCCCGGGCGGGGCCAATTTTGACCCCAGGGTTATGATTTGAACAAATTTGGTAGTGGTCCACTAGACAATGCCACACACCAAATATCTAAGTTTCATGCCTTGTAGTTTCGGAGAAGAAGTTCACTTTTAAAATCTATTCTTAGCTCCTGTGACCAAGATATGCAATGAACCGGAACCATTTGAACAACTTTGTTAGAGTATAGAAGGAACATCATAGGTAAGTTATATCAAATTTGGTGTTGTTGGTTTGAGAGGAGATGTCGTTTGAAACAAATGTCAACGACACACGACAGACAGCCATTGATCCTAAAGTCCTAATTAGCAATGTGTCAACACCGGTCTGAATGACCTGTGTAAAAGCGCTCAAAGAATCATGGGTAAATCGAGATATAATTTTTAGTGAGTAGTGAGTTTCGAGTTAGAAAAGCTGGGTTTCTAGTTGCAAAAAATTGAAGTGAGTTTCGAGTTAGAAAAGTGAGTTTCGAGTTCAAAAAGTGAGTTTCGAGTTGGAAAAAGTGAGTTTCGAGTTGGAAAAAGTGTGTTTCGAGTCGGAAAAAGTGAGTTTCGAGTTGGAAAAAGTGAGTTTCGAGTTGGAAAAAGTGAGTTTCGAGTTGGAAAAAGTGAGTTTCGAGTTGGAAAAAGTGAGTTTCGAGTCGGAAAAAGTGAGTTTCGAGTTGGAAAAAGTGAGTTTCGAGTCGGAAAAAGTGAGTTTTGAGTACAGTTGAAGATATAAATGTATTCGCAATACATTGCTAACTCCCTTGTTATGAATATTTTGTCGGGAAGCAGAGGTCTTTCACAGAGTATGTATTAAGTATCAAAATATCGTTTAAACCGATTGACAATACAACTTCATTCATGAATTAATTCTTATAGTTGTTGACACAACTTTTTTTACCGACTCTCTGACGAGTATGAATAAAATCAGTGCCAAAATAAGCCGTTATAGATAACGAAAGTAAGCCGTTTTCCCGTAAATAAGGTTGCGGCTACAAAAGTAACACCTGGTCTCATGCTTTAAAAATAAAGGCATATATATATATATATATATATATATATATATATATATTTGCAAAAATTATTTTTTACTGTCACTAAAATATACATTCAGTATAACTCTTATTACTCAATTTTTCTATGCATGCGTGGTTATTTTTTTATTTTTTTTTGGCAGAAAATGATTACGTGATTTTTTTTTTACTTTCCGTTAATATAATTGTCTATATTTATACTTAATCATTCTTATTGTTGAGTGACATTAAAAATTACAGTTAAAAATAGCATCATCTGAGAAATAACTGTCATATTGATCAACCTTATTCTTATTATTTTTTTAATTTCAGCTATCAAGTAGCCCATTTTTTCTCCCCATAATTGGTGTTAGGGGCTCGGGGATCCATCCCCCCAAAACACCTCACAAGCAAACATACAAAATTATGAATACAACAACTTCAACAGAAATGGTATTTGATGATTGGTTAACCCAATTTATAAGATTATCTATATTTGTATCAAATACTGTGGGTTCTGGACACATTCACTCTTTGATATTTGTAATACAACATATTTGAACCAATATACATAGTTTCCACATCTGTGAATATCTCTACTTTTGGCAGCCATCTTGAATGGCAAATTAAAGGGAGTTTTTTAAATATATTACATACAGGAGCAGAAATTTCATTTTCCTATAATTTCAATATTTCTGCTTCAAAAATCAAAATGTATACACCATTAAAAAGCTCTTGAAATTCATAATTTTAAATAACATAATTCCTATAATACGTATATTAGCACAAAAAAAGAAAAGAAATGCAAAGTAAAGATAAAAGGTATAGGTTCATCTTTCAACAAAATAAACATTTTAACTTCTTGGGTATAAAGCTTTTATCTTCAAGTTCATTAAAATATCATTTTCATATTAAAAATGATTAACCAATGCTGTTCAATTTGACATTAACTTCAGTATGATAGACTGGAAAATAAAAACGCAGTGGTAATTATCAAAAGGGCAAAAGGGCCATGATGGCCCTGGGTCGCTCTGCCCTGTGCAAGCCATAAATCGAGTGAGTACTTCAGGACAATAAACATTTGTACTGTATACATATAAGGAAAATGGGCTTAGTCCCCTGGCGGCCTTTTTTTTCAAAGGATCAAAATAATTTGAACAATCTTGACTTGACTTGACTATTTGAGTTTACCGTCGCTTCAATAGTATTTCAGTCATATAGCGACGTCCAGCTAATTACAGGTGGAGGAAGACCCCGAATGCACGGCGGCATTCGGGCACAACCACCGACCTACCGCAAGCCAGATGGAAGGCTTCCTCACATGAAAATCCGAATGACCCTGCCGGGATTCGAACCTATGTGATGAGATGCTGAGTGAATGTTAAAGTCAGCGACTTTACCCTCTCGGCCACGGAAGCCCCTGAACAATCTTGGTAGAAACTGACCTAAGGAACATCTGTGCCAAATAACTTGATCAACTTTATTCTTTGTAAACACACAATTTTCTACATTATTTTTATCTAATGATTTATACCAATTTATCATATCAGCTTGCATACACATTCAACCACAGTGAATTCCCTGTGCATTTAACAGAATGCAGTGAAATTCAACAAAAAAAAAAAAAAAAAACAAAAAAAAAAAAAAAGATCTTTATTTCATTCAATGTATATACAGTAAAGATCATGGAGGAATGTACATTTACAACAGAAATAATCAAGTTAGATAACTACTTCGGAACCTCGAGAGCATTTCACAATGCTTCTGTGTCTAAGAATTTGTGACAAATTATATATTTGAAGGTGGTATATGTAGCCGGGTACTGGTACTTTGTGGAGAATCGGGAGGTTTTGGATCGTGTGGCTTAATAGCTCAGTGGTAAGGTGCTTGGACACTGGGTTCGAATCACAGGCGGGCCACATTTTTTTCACCACCTGATTCACCATATATATTTTGCTGAAAATATAGTGATCTGAAATATAGTAAACTAAGTCATGCGCAGATCCAGAGGGGGTACCGGGTGTCCAGATTCCCCCCCCCCCACACGAGGTTTGGATATTATACATAAAATATACATAATAAAGGGTGGACCCCCCTCCCCCACTATGTCCTGTGATTTCAGATTTGCCCCCCCCCCCCCCCACCCTGGTATCAAATTGCTGGAACTGGATCTTCGCATATAAGTTTTTAAAATCTGGATCGTTTGATAAATTCCATGCAGATGATTGCTAACTTTCAGTCATGCTACCCATGCTTTTTTGTGATCTTTATTTTAATGCAAATGTTAATTTTGATTTTTGTTTTTAGAGTGCGTGTCAGTGAGTGTGACTGTCACAATGTCAGTGATGTTGGAATACAGCAAAAGTTAACAAACAAAATACAACAATGGAACACAGTCACAATAAAATGTCCATTTCAAGAATGATACTTACTTTTACACTACTTCCCTGTCGATAAACAAAACCAACAATACATTAGTGTTTCGCCGGTGTGTAAACTTCGACAAGAAGGTAAAGGGAAAACAACAAAACAAAAGAAGAGTAGTCAAGGAAAAATCGTAGTGACATATTTATTTTTGTGCTGACAAGTGTTTATTTCTTATATCAAACCAATAAATTATGAAAAATGTGGAGGAAAAAACGGCTCCATTTTAAAACGGTTTATTTCGGAATGAGGTATGCCGCATTTAACCATTTACAGGAATTTCTGAGTGTATGTTCCGTGCCTTTTTACAGTTACCCGGGATATAGACTTGACTATTTGAGTTTACCGGGATATAGCTTTTTCTTAAACGATCCGTCATGTCAGAGTCATGTCAAAGATTTAACTCACTGGTGATATAAGCAACTGTTTCCCGATTTTTTTTAATATACTTTACCGTAAAAATCAATTAAAACACACAAATGTTGTTAAATATATACACAGTCAACAAAAAGATACACATTTTTATCCGGTCACTGTACAGTATATACACTTAGTTGTCATCTGTTCTGACTCGAAACTCACTTTTTTTAACTCGAAACTCACCTTTTCAGACTAGAAACTCACCTTTTTTAACTTGAAGCTCACTTTTTTAACTCGAAACTCACTGTTTCAGACTCGAAACTCACTTTTTCTTGACTCGAAATTCACTTTTTCTTTACTCGAAACTCACTTTTTTTAACTCGAAAATCACTTTTCTTACTCAAAACTCACTACTAGAAAAAAAAGAAATCCTCGGGTAAATCATGGCTGCGCCACTAAGATTTACTGCGCTGGGGATTGCATTGAAATGGACAAGTAACGTGATTACAATATTTTAACACGGTATAAAGTTATTGTCAATTTATTATGTCACTGTAATTTTTATTTTTTGTTTTCATAATATATGACATTTTAAGAGAAAAATACTTATCTGCAATTTACACACACACACAACAGCGTTTTCCAAAAATTCATGTGAAAGTAGGATAGTAATTCTTATTTATATGTATTGCTCAATCAACACTAGAAGAAGTGTTTAAATTACAATATAATGTGTCGACAATGATAAAGGCTCATTTAGTAACATTTAAGCATGCTCATGTTAATGACGTTTGTCATATTTTTAAGGAACTTGGGTCTATTTGCGCGGAAGCACAATTCGCAGTTTTTGGGTGAATCCTACGGTCCAATATAGAGACTAGTGCAAGCTAGTGACGTCACAGCCTCTATTTATAGAGAGGTAACCCTAAATATGTGGCTAATCAGATGCTCGGAAAATTCAAATATATCTTTTCGACCAAAATGATACTACAATTGTAATCATACAAAGACAGTAAAGTATCTGCATCTGTAGGAAATGACACCGATACAGTTTGCTAAGTAACACAAGTAAATTGCTCGTTTAATTATTCATGTTGAAATATCTTTATCAAATCGACTTTAAACACAAGTAATAGCCAGAACGAGCGTAGCCTCCCGCCTCTCGCCCAGTCGAGAAACATTTGATTGACAGAGATTTGGGTAATATGAATATTGTGTCCCGGCTTCAGAGCAATAGGTTTAAATTGAGCCGGGATACTTCTAAGTAGAATAGAATATATTAAAACATTTCCAGACAATGAAAGCCTACGATCGCTATATCCTATACGAAGCCTTCAAACTCCTATATAAATGTATATATAGCCACATCGTATCGCTCATTACTCCATAATATCCACATGCGTGAAGGTCACGAATATCAGAAAGATGAAAGAGAAAGAGACAACAACACAAATATGATAAACTCATGCTCACAACTTATCGTCGACAAATCGGGCGTATGTCGACAATTCTACTATCTAAAAGCGTACAAGTTACATGTACTTCAAAGTATGGATTAAAATGCACTTCATACAGTGTAGAAAAAAGAAGGCCCTGTGTCCCTAGGTCGCTCACCTATTTAAAATAATATAGTCATTTTATTTCAGCAGCAACCAGATTCAAGTTTAAGATACACAGAATTCTTAAGTTAGAAAATTAGTATCATCAGAAGGGGATCAAAAATGCTTTAGCTATTATGGTTTGAGGACATGGAATAATCATTAGTGCAAAACAAAAATTCCGAAAAGAAATTTCTTGAAAAAATTTTTTACAGGGTACATGAGGAAATTGGCTTCAACTTGAGGCCTCTTCATTTAAGGATCAACTTCTGTAGAGGGCTATAAGGTTCCCATTTGTGCCAAATGAAATTTAAAACTGGTAATTGGTTACTTAGAAGAAAAAGTTTGACCAACTAATCCCTAGGACCTCATTTTTCAAGGAATCAACTTACTAATGTAAACAGACATGAGGTGGTCGTTTATGCCAAATAAAATTCAAAATCTCACGATGGTTTTAAAGAAATTCGAAATGTTTTATATGAAGTATATAATGAAACTAGCCGACCCCTTAAAGCCTCAGTTTCCAAGGATTCAGTTTTATTTTAGAAATGATTGTACACAGCCATGAGGAGACCATTTGTGCTAAATGAAATTAATTCTAACAATTGATTTCCTAGAAATTAAATTCTGACCATTGGTTTCAAAGTAGATGGTTTTCAAAGTGTTTAAATTAGATTATGTTGGTTGCAGTGGCAACCAGATTTCTGAATGGACCAATATTATTTTAGTGAAGGGCCCTTGACGGATCATTCATGCGAAGTTTCATAAACTTCTACCCATTTGTTTAGTGTAGATGTCGTATAAAGAAAATTATAGACACTGCACACCGGATGATGGTGATCACACTAGCTCACATTGAGCACGTTATGCTTTGGTGAGCTAAAAAGATGTGTTATCATGACTGACATACGTGAATTGTATGCAGACAAATCTGTTTTATACCTGTCCAACATTTAGATAAAAAATTAACTTCCTTAAGGGAAACTGTATAATGAGTCAAGCAACAGTTTAAGTTTGCTATGGAATGTGCACAGATGAAACGACCCGACAAAGCCACACGATGCTGTTGCAAATGAGAGAAGGTCTATTATTGGGTTTTCGCCTCTGCAGGGCGAAAACCTATTGTTGTTCTTCTGTTGATTTTTTTCCCCAATTCCACCCATTTTTGTAGCCGACCTAGCGGCCAGATGAGAAAAGCTACAGCTATGAAATTTTGGGCATGGAGTCACATATATATCTGAACTTGTGCCTAAATGGTCAAACTTTTCACTTTTCTTTCTGATTTAGCCACTAGGGGGCGCAATGCATGTAATCACTATTTTGCTAATAACTCAAATATTTGAAATCTGATTTAGATGCGGTTTCTTACATAATGTTCCTTATTGACAGCCCAATCAAATATGATTGATACCTCAGCATCGAGTACTGGAAAAAAAATTGTGCTAGGAGAGGTTGAATGTTCGAACCTTGGAAAAAAGTGGACAAATGAAGGTAGGTCTACGAAAAACCTACCCACTTTTGTTAGAGACCATATAGACGAATTCTGTTTGCTGGATACGATTTGCAAGACATATACGCACAAAATATATGGGGTGGCGAATTAAAGAAATGCATGGTTTGTCCTCTAGAAACGGTCAAACTTCAATAAAATTAAGGAAACATTAAAATTTCAAAAACATGTTTTTGTCGCTCCTGACTATTTTCTATTCCTTCTTTATGAAATATTCACACGTTATGTATTGTTATGTTTGAAAGGGCCTCACAATTAAAAAGTTAAAAAAAATGGCAAAGTTCAAGGTCATATTACGATTATGGTCTATTTACTTGGCCCGAAATAGCCCCAAAACTAAAAATATTTCATAAAGAGTATATGAACAAAAGTTTTAGTTCTTAAATAGCTCTTTTCAGTGATGTTTAGTTTTTGAAGATCGGACTTGGATTTGGACATTTTACGGCTGTCCAAAGTTTGATCCTTTTTTTTAAACAATTGTAAACAGTATTTATGCTTCAAATTGTGATATATAAGAATAGAATGTTCGACTAGTGCGACTTGTATACTTAATGGAACTAGTTGCTGCATTGCTAAGTACGTTATGGTAAAATCTTCTTCAATTGTGTTTCTCATTTTGCCGCAGTGGGTTGGGGGCGCTTTGCTTGTAATCACTCTTTTACATATAATTGAAGAAGTTGAAGCCTGATTCAAATGAGGTTTGTTGCAATATGTTCCTTGTTGATAGCCTAATAAAATATTATGGGTTTTGCGGGTACGAGTATCTGAAAGATTTTGAGGTACGGAAGGTTGAAAGTTCGAACCTCGCATGAACAATCTACCAATATTTTTCTTAGAAATCAGATAAAAGAACTCTCTTTGCTACATACGATTTGCAAGACATATACGCACAAAAATATAGGGTTGTGAATTTAATAAGAATTTTCAAAAAAAAAAATTGTCGCTCCTGACATTTTTGATTCAATCTTCATGATATTTTCACAAGTAATTTAGTCTTATGATTCAAAGAGCCCGATAATTTATAATGTTAACAAATGCAGAGGTCAAGGTCATATTTTTATCATTGTTTTATTTCTTCGGCCCCCAAAAAAGATCTAAAACTAAAAGTATTTTAATGAGAGTATTTGGACAAAAGTGTAGGTTCTTAAATAGTTCTTTCCAGTGATATTTATTTTTCGAAGATCGGACTTCATTTGGTCATAATACAGCAGTCCAAAGTTTGATCTTTTTTTTTAACAATTGTAAAGCAGCTTTTATGCTAAAAATTGTGACATTAAAGAAACAGGATGTTCCACCCATGCGTATTGTATACTTAACTGAACCATTTGCTGCATTTCTAGGTACCTAATTGTAAAATTCTAATCAATTTTGTTTCTCATTTTGCCGCTAGAGAGCGTTTTGCTTAAAATCACTTTGTTGCTTATAACTCAAAAAAGTTGAAGTCTGATTCAAATGCGGTTTACAGCATTTTGTTCCTTTTTGACAGCACCACAGAATGTGATGGATTTCAAAGAATGGGGTATGGGAAAATATTTGCGCTAGAAGAGATTGAATGTTCTAACTTTGTGCAAATAGAGTGGTCTTCGAAAAACCTTTGCGTTCTGTTTCATATATAAAATTGTGGCTGAGTAGAAATAAAGTGTTCAAGCTGATTAGGTTAAAAGCGAAAACCAGATACCGCTTGCGGTTCTAGTTATTATTATTATTGTCATTATTACAAAACGTACAGTACTTAAAACGCATCACTTAATTAGAACAGCTATGGTACTCATACATTTCAACAATACACATTAACTGACCTTTAACTTTGTGTATAGGAATTGGTAGACGGATTAAATTAATCCGACTTAATTAGGTTTTAGGAGGTATTAACCTTTATATGCCCCTGCCGTGAAATGGCGATGGGCATATAGTGTTACACCTGTGTGTGTGTGTGTGTGTGTGTGTGGGTGAAATCGTGTCCGGGCTGTAGCTGTGTTTTGAAACGTGGCACAAGGACAAGACGATGTGTTGCGAATAAGAACAAGGTCGCTAGATTGAATGTCAAGGTCACAGCACTCACCTGACCTTCAAATTTTGTCCGGGGTGTAACTTTGTTGTGAATGATCGTGTTTTGATTTTTTTGAAAGTGATCTTTAGGTTAAAATTTCGCGAACAAAAACCAGGTCGCTAACGAGAAGATTAAGGCAAACGCGTCCGTTAAACTAAAAACCTTGTCCCGGCTGTAACTTTGTTGTGAATGGTTATGTTTTGAGCTAACTTGGCACAAGTGATCCTTAGGACAAGAGGATGTGTTTCGAAAAAGAACCAGGTCGTTAGCTTGAAGGTCAAGGTCACAGCACTCAGTTGACCTTAAAATATTGTCTTGGCTGTAATATTGTTGTGAATTGGTGTGTATTGAAATAACATGGCACAAGTGATCCTTATGGCAAGACACTGTAACACGAACAGGAAACAGGTCGCTAGCTTAAAAATTCAATGTCAAAGCTCTCGGTTGATCTTTAAAATCTTGTCTCGGCTGTAATTTTGTTCAAGAGTTAATGTTTTGAAGTAACTTAGCACAAATTATCACTAAGAAAAGATGTATCGCAAACAAGAACCAAGTTGCTAGCTTCAATGTCAAGGTCACAGCAGTAAATTAAAATTAAAATTCGTGCAAGCAGTCGTGCCCGGGTTATATCGTTGTTATGTATAATCATATCTTGAAATAATATGACACAAGGGATCCTTAGGACAAAATAATGTGTCGCGAACAAGTACTAGGTTGCAAGCTTGAAGGTCAAGGTAATATCGCTTGTTTGAGGTCAAGGTCACAGCGCTTATTTGATTTTAATCCTCGTCTTTTATATTTCCAGTTTCCCATCATATTCACTGACAAAAATCTAATCAATCTAATAAACAAAATGGCGGGTGCATCCGTCTCCTGTAGACACATTCTAGTTAAAATATAGTTAACTAGCGATTTATTTTCGTAGAAAACTGATGTCTCCCACCCCCGCCCCATTCCCCTCACACACACATATACACAAAGGCACACAGTGACATCTGCAAATACATGTAGTCAAAGGGCTGGCTATATTGATAAAGTTCCGCACAGAATTATGGACCTTGTGTTTGAGACTTCCTCTCATCATTTTCTTTCCATAACTGAATTTGTTTCAATAGCATTAAGTAGAACAAGAGTTAAGAGTTTGTGAAAAGGTGGGAATAACTCCAAATATACCGAGGCCAGAGTTATGAACCTTGTGCATGACACTTTAATTTTTCATTAATTTCTTTCCATAAATGAAATTTAATTTCAAAAGGATGAGTCGAACGACGGGAGTTATCTTAAGGACACAAATTTGTATAAAAGCAAAAAAAGGTCCAACAAGAAACATTGGAAATGGATTATGCTCTAGTGTAATGCAATTCTTGTCCATAAAGTCACAGTTTTTGTGCATGACACTTCTCCTCAATACGTTCTAAACACCTGTGATGTTTCAAGTAAATAGCTATGATACTTTTTTAATTATGCTATGGACAAAAATTAAGTATGAAATTTAACAAAGGGGAATTACTAAAAAAATTGATGTGCAGAGTTGCTGTTCTTCTGCATGACACTTCCCCTCCTTGAGATCTATCCACCAATGAAGTTTCAAGTTAATAGCTTTGATACTTTGAGTTATGCTTCGGACTAAAATTAAGTATGAAATTTGACAAAGGGCAATAACCCCAAATATTTGATGTCCAGAGTAACAGTTCTTGTGCACTGCACTTGTCCTGAATGAGATCTATTAACCTTTGAAGTTTCAAGTTAGTTACTTTGATACTTTGTGAGTTATGCTCCGGACAATAATTAAGTATGAAATTTAACAAAGAGCGATAACTCCAAAAATATGATGCACAGAGCTACGGTCCTTGGGCATGACACTTCTCCTCAATGAGTTCTATTCACCTTTGAAGTTTCCAGTTAATATCTTTGATTCTTCCTGAGTTAAGCACCGGAGAAAAATTAAGTATGAAATTTAAAAAAATAACTTCAAAATTATGATACGCAGTGTTACGGTTCTTGTGCACTGCACTTCACCTCAGTAAGATCTAAACACCTTTGAAGTTTCAATTTAATAGCTTTGATATTTTCTGCGCTATGCTGCGGACAAAAAGTGTGATAGTCAGACAACTCCGACAAAAACAATATGTCTCCCCCATATAAATATTGAAGGACCCGTATATCGTGATAACACGAAACGAAACTAGTCCGAGGCGGTTATCTACCGTGTCTCACAATGTTACTTGTCCAAAAACCTTATTTCTGTTGTTCTAAAAACTAAATTTCTCGCACAGTTGATGGATTGATTGACTCGATAGTTTAACTACACAGATGCATGTGTTTCCTTTCAAAAACCCATTGACCACATCTATAATATGTCTGGGTTTATTGTTCCACCGACAGTATTTCAGTTGCTTAAATGAGAAAGATAAAGTCCATGAGTTATATATAACGTTTAAACTAAAACTCCCATTAAGAGGTAAAATATAACCTTCGTTGGGAGAATATCTCATTTACGTAAACAAATGTGCGTTCTGTTTCTTATCTCGGTAATATATTCTAATCCCCTGTCACATTCGACAGCTGGCTTGCCTTAGGAAATAAATCGTGTGTTCGTGTTTTCAAAGCCTTTACTGCATACCAGCTTCCTGCTAGAACAATTCGGTTAAAACCAGTTCAATAAGATATCAGCATTCTCCACTCTACTTGTACACTGTCAATCGATCCGATTCGTCGCGTCGGACAAGTTCAGACAATGCTAGATGAAAGCAGTGGAGTTTATGTAAATGCCAGTATCTAGATCAACATCACTTTTCTTCTTGTAGAAATTCGAAATGAACTTGGGCGTGGCCTGGATTCTACCCCAATCAAGGCTACTATAGCTCCTAGGCCAGATAAAGTGAATTCGCCCAACAAATCTACACGAGGTAAAAACAAGACATTATGTGTACTTGTTAACCTTCACATATGAACATGTACGCATGTTCCTGCATGCGTTTTTTGCCTTGTTGGTTTTAAAGTTTTAGTCCTTTGGATACTATATCTACTTCAGAAAGATATAGTGCTGCCCCACTGCAGTATCACGCCGTAGACATGTGTCATGACACCACATCCAGAAACATTATCCTGACACAGGGCCAATCAGTCCTGGAACTACCCTGAATATGTGCTGAGCGCCAGTCGGGGAGCTACCAGTGCCATTTTAAACGTCTTTGGTATGTCGCGGTCGGGATCGAACCCACGACATCATGCCCAACGTGGAGGACGCTCTAACCACCGGTTTAGCTACCGGGGACGGCCCCGAATGTTTTGACATGGCTATGACCATAAGGTTATTCATATCTAACTTGGTACAACAAACTCAGCATAAATTATCATTCAACCAGCACTAATGATAACAAGACGGCTCACCAGAGAACATCAGCTTATTTGAAACGATTAAAGTCACTTGGTTTTACCTGGTTTCTTCCAGGAGCAACTAGATTTAAGTTTCAGATACAAAGAATCCTTAAATAAGTCAATCATTTAGAGGCCTCATTTCTTAAGGGGTCGATTATTGTATGAATCATTGAGGTTTTCGATAGTGCAAAACAAAAATTAATTCAGAGCATTAGTTCCAGAAGAGAAGAATTTTTAGGGGCCTGATTTTTCAAGGGGTCAACTTCATTTTAGCAAGTAGAGCACTATGTGGTGACCATTTGTGCCAAAGGAAATAAAATTGGTTTCAAAAAGGAAGATTTTTTAAGTAAAATTCTGTTGGTTGCCATGGCAACTAGAGTATTGCATGGTTCGAGTTTATTTGAGCACTTTTGTAGAGGTTCACCCAAGGATGATCCATGCCAAGTTTCATCAATTTCTACACAGCGGTTTCAGAGGAGATGTCGTTTAAAGCAAATTGTTGACGACGGACGACACTTCGCACGATGTAACGACGACGGGCGATCCTAATAGCTCACATTGAGCACGTTGTGCTCTGGTGAGCTAAAAATGCAACACGGCGGAGTGGTAAACGTCGATCATTGTGTAAAGTAAATTCTAGTTTTTCGTAGTAATTACCGATTACTTCCCCAAAAGTCGTAAAGCAAAGTTGCAGATCTGCATTGTCAAGACTGCATCTTTTTATGAGTACCGAGTCAACTGTTTAAACTAAAACATTAACCAATCTGAAGTTTTTCAAAAATGGTCAAGAATTATAAATCGCTTAAAAATCATAATTTTGAAAATGCCAAGTAGAACACATTTTATACAAATGAATTATTTTGAATAGGATTTGATCATTTCTAAAAGTCAACAGAAACTGTTACTTTGTTAAAAGAAAAATATGTACATGACCAGAAAATCGTGTCTAATCGACGAAAATGCTTGAACCTGACTAGAGACCAACACAAGGAATAGCAGCCCGTTAGTTTCTCTCAACTTCGTATCAAAATATCCGTATACGTAAATAAACAAGTGCGATGAAGTAGTTGTCTCGTTATACTTACGACTAAGATCAAATACGTGCGCAGATACCGAAAGCTTTTATTTTCATTATTTTTCCTTTTTTAAGTCTTAACATACAAAAATTACATTAAGTGCGTTAAAGGACTTCATTGTTATCATTCCCAATAGAGGTGTGTGGTGGGAAAGTATTGGTATGAGGTTTTTGGCATCCAGTCAACAATAATACTTAGGCCATGGGGATTTCGTGTTTACTATTTGATCCCGTTTGACATCTACCTGTAGAGCGGTCTATACATTCCGTGAACCATTGCTTCCACGAAAGTTATGCGTTAAGAAATTCATACAACTGGTAGCCAATGCAATTCAAAACATGCAATATTGCTTCCGCCACTTTGATCTCCAGAAATCCGGTGAAACCTCGAAATAACTGATTAAGTTTACTATTAGGGTATATCTCTCTTACCCCTTAAATGATGAAAAATACAATGCAATCAAACCAAATCTTTACTTTATATATTTCATTACAATACAATACAATAAAAATAGAAAATATGGTAAAACCTCAACTCCTGCCATGTGCATGACGGTTGTCAATTCGCACGGAAGTCTCTGCAGACACTCGTCTGACTAATACTATACTTTGACAATTTGCAACTGCCTATACGTTTAAAGTGCTCGTCTTGATTTGGTTATTAACCCTTTCCCTCATAGAGGACACCATGAAAAGACCTATGCGAACAGCATAAAACCAGATCAGATCGCAGGCTGATCAGGTTTTATGCTGTTCGCTGCTCCTCAGTGGTCTGGAAATGAGGATTAAATTTGGTAAGGTTCAACTGTGGTTTTCTGCAGATCAGGCTTTATGTGGTACCTATTGAGGGTGTCAAAATGAGTCTATATGAGGGAAAGGGTTAACACAATCAAAGGAATATCAATTGCGGAAGTGGCATGTTCATAAGGTCATATTTAAGTTGCAGTCCCGTTTCTGTAGACCTATGTAAATAACAAATTCTCGGCTGTCGCCCTTGTTTGTTTTGTTTTTTTGTTTTTATTTTTTGTTTTTGTTTTTTCTTTGTTTTCTTCTTTTTATTTTTTAGCTCACCTAAGCACGAAGTGCTCAATGTGAGCTTTTGTGATCAGCCTGCGCCCGTCGTCCGCCGTCAACAATTTACTTTAAACGACAGAATTTAATTAAACTTGGCAGGGATGTTCCTTGAGTGAACCTTTAAAAAAGTTGCTAAAAAAACTTGATCCATGTGGAATTCTGGTTGCAATGGCAACGGAATGAAAAAAATGAAAACTTTAAAAATCATCTCCTTCAAAACTATTGGCAAGATTTCGAAATATTTGGATACAGATGTTCATTGGGTAACTCTCTACCAAGATTGCTAAAATAATTCCGATCAGGAAAAAAACGTGGCCGCCAGGGGCGGGGCCAATTTGTCTTATATGAATATAGTGAAATCTTTAAACGACATCTCCTCTGAAACTGCTGGACAGAATTTAATTAAATTTGGAAGGGATGATCCTTGGATGAAGCCTCACAAAAGTTGCTATAATTATTCCGATCCATAAAACAAGAGGGACATAATGGCCCTAAATCGCTCACCTGAATTCAACTGCTAGAGAGAAAATGCTTAAGTAAGGACAAAAATTTACACATAATGAATTATATAGTATTTAAATTTTATTAATTTTTAGTTCTAGTGGCCAACTTGGTCGGCAGATCTAGATAATTTTAGCTATTTTTGCTCAGTACAACCTAAAGATCATTCCTGTAAAATTTCATCAAAATCTGCCAAGTGGTTTTGGAGGAGATGTCGTTTAAAGGTTTTTCTATTTTAAGCTCTGGCGGCCATCTTGGTTGGTGGATCGGAAGGATTTTAGCTATATTTGCTTAGTACCACCTAAGGATCATTCCTGTAAAATTTCATCAAAATCTGCTCAGTGGTTTAGGAGGAGATGTCGATTAAAGATTATTCTTTTTTTAGCTCTGACGGCCATCTTGGTAGGTTGACCAGAAAGATCTTAGCTATTTTTATGCAGTATCACCAAATGATCATTCCTAATGAGTGTCATTAAAATCAGCTTAGTGGTTTAGGAGGAAATGTCGTTTAAAGATTTTTTTTCTATTTTTAGCTCTGGCGGCAATCTTGGTTGGCGGATCGAAATGGTTTTAGCTATTTTTGCTCAGTACCACCTAAGGATCATTCCTGTAAAATTTCATCAAATTCTGCCCAGTGGTTTAGGAGATGTCGTTTACAGATTATTCTATTTTTAGCTCTGGCGGCCATCTTGGTTGGCGGATCGGAAGGATTTTATCTATTTTTGCTCAGTACCACCTAAGGATCATTCCTGTAAATTTTCATCAAATTCTGCTCAGCGGTTGAGGAGGACATGTCGTTTAAAGCAAAAGTTGACGGCGCACGACGGACGCCAGACGCCGGATAAAGACTGATCACAATACCGTACCTTTTTTGTCTTTTATGTATATTGTGAAATCTTAAAACGACATATCCTCTTCAACTGCTGGACAGAATTTAATTCAATTTGGAAGGGATGATCCTTTGATGAAGCTCCACAAAAGTTCATAAAATTATTCTGATCCATAAAAAAAATATGCCAGGAGCGGGGCTTATTTGCCTTTTATGTATATAGTGAAATCTTAAAACGACATCTCCTCTGAAACCACTGGATAGAATTTGATTATATTTGGAAGGGATGATCCTTGGGTGAAGCTTCACAAAAGTTGCTGAAATAATTCCGATCCGTAAAAAACATGGCCTCCAGGGGCGGGGCTAATTTGCTTTATATGTATATATAGAAATCTTTAAACGACATCTCCTCTGAAACCGCTGGACAGAATTTGATTAAATTTGACAGGGGTGATCATTTGGTGAAGTTTAACAAAACTTGCTAAAATTATTTCGATCCGTTAAAAAAACATGGCCTCCATGGGCGGGGCTAATTTGCCTTATATGTGTATAGTGAAATATCTAAATGACATCCCTGAAACCGCTGGACAGAATTTGATTTAATTTGGCAGGGATGGTCCTTGAGTTAAGCCTCACAAAAGTTGCAAAAATTATTCCGATCCATAAATGACTGCAAAGGGCAGGACTAATTTGCCTTGTATGTATATAGTGAAAACTTAAAATGACCTCTCCTCTGAAACTACTGGACAGAATTTGATAAAACTTTGCACGGATCATCTCCTTCAAAACTACTGGCCAGATTTCAAATGGTTTTAAAACAGACTGATGTTCCTTGAGTAACCCTATACTCAGGTGAGCGATCCAGGGACATCATGGTCCTCTTGTTAATATGACCCAATATTTAACGACGTTACATTTGCTGCAAATATACCTTTAATTGTATAATGTGCATGTGTATCGTTCAAAGTTTGTATCCGATGTCATACAACGCGCTCTTTAACCGTCTATATTTGTATAAAATTTTGTTCCTTATATAGGATCTAGATGAAAAGTACTATTTTCTAATGGCTACCTCTCTGTCAGTTTGTGTGGGTCAACATTGAAGAAGAAAAAACACTAGAATTATGTACAGCACTGTAAGAATGAGTGACAATACAATAATCCTATCAATTTAAACCAAACGCAAATTCACTTTAAAGTATTGATGTAAATGGCATAGCTTCAGGTTTTAGAAGCTAAAATTTTATAAATATGTTATTACCAGTTAGTCGGTTGCCAAGGTTACCATGAGAAAACTCTCACAACATTTGCCCTTGAAATCAATATAGCAACGAACATAACCATCATCTAAAAACAATAATTGAAAACAAGCCGCTTTGCTCGGCGCAGGAATTTATCATTGCTGATGTATAACTTTCATCTAGCGCAGACTATAGATCGCTCCAGGCAGAAAAACATAAAAGTAAGCACTTTGCCTGTATTTATTCCTCCGCTCTATTATGAGCTCCATTTAATGAATTGGAATGGATGTAAGATAAAATGTGTAAGAAACATGTGTTTGAATTGGAACTTTGCATTAAAAACATGTTCATTTCACAACAAAGTGTCTATGGTCCAAAATAATGTAACAGTAACCACGGATCAGGCGAAATAATATACTAGTAATACTCACTAGAATTTTGTTTGTATGTTGGGTTTAACGTCCCATCGACAGTATTTCAGTCATTGAAGATTATGTCTACTTGAGACAACTATACTGCTGAAACATTTCAGTATCACGCCGTAGACATGTGGCATGATACCATACCCTGTCACATTATCCTGACGCAAGGCCAACCAGTCCTGGAACTACCCTGAATATGTGTTGAACGCCAAGCAAGGGAGCTATACCAGTACCATTTTACGACTTCCGTATATCGCAGCCAGGGATCGAACCCACGGCCTCCCGCTCTCGAGGCGGATGCTCTCATCTCTCGGCCACCGGGGACGGTATAAACACTAGAATTTTTATCTTATTGGTCAAAAAGCAAAAAAGCAGCACGATATTGTTACAACAACCTGCATTTAAAAAGAGCTGTATTGTCTGAAGATCAGACAACAAACACCGGCCACATGTATAGAAGGTATGGTATAACCATAATCTTTGCTACAAATATTGTTTATATGTATCCATGTGTAAAAAGGTTTAGACTAACTGAAGAAATAAAGAAAGAAACTACAGCAAGTCTTACACAGGCACTCATGCGCCACAAACGAGATATTCATTCAAGACTGTGTGATCTGTAATCTGACCTAAGGGTATATGTTTTACTGGACGCTTCGTTTTGATCCTTTGTTTAGTATTGAATCGGATAATAAAATAAATGTAAGGACGGACACGCGCTCTTTCGACAAAATGGCGAGATAAGGTTGCCCGCATTGGCAACACTTCACATAAACAATCAGTCGATTGACTGATTAATTGATTGGCTGATTGATTGAATATCTGATTAGGATTAGATTGCCCGCAGTGGCTGCACCTGATGTAAACCATTGTTACATTTACATGATTTCTTGTCTAACATAACAATCAGTCAATGATCGACAAGCTTTTGTTAAGTGTTCTGTTTTATGGGTCTGTACTGGTGAAGCAGTCCTGCCTCTACCTGCCATCAATACATCCCCCATCAAACAAGTTCATTTTAAACAAGTCTTAGTAGACAATTTTATTTTTCGTCAAATTCTGATTGTGTAACAAACATTTACAGGCAATCACTTTGAAATAAATAACTATAATTCATATTAAATAATTTCATAATATTATTCATATATTTGTATATCTAATGGTAAACACGTTCTCTTATAAAATTGCGTGTTTCCTGTATTTATTTATTTTTTATTTATTTCATTTCATATATTACCATCGGGGCTGCCGTGGCCGAGCGGTTACAGTCGTGGACTACACATCTCTCAGCCCCTCACCGCTGTGGGTTCGAATCCCGGTAGGGACTTAGGAATTTTCATGTGAGGAAACCTTCCAGCTGGCTTGCGGTAGGTCGGTGGTTCTACCCGGGTACCTCAGTGTACTCGGGGTCTTCCTCCACCTGTAATTAGCTGGACGTCGCTATATATGATTGAAATACTATCGCAGCGACGGTAAACTCCGATACAACAACAATATATTACCATCATAAACAGACAATACATTCCATGTTTCTAAATGATATTGAAGAGAGGACTCAAAGGTATTGATGTAAGTATGTTTAAAGTGTTTTTGATTTTATACGCTGATGATTTTGTCATTTTTGCAGATAGTGAATTTAAAAAAACAAACTTGATCTAATGTCTGATACTGTAAAAAAATGGAAATTAGTAATAAATACATATAAAACAAAGACTATGATTTTTAGAAAAGGGGGAAGGATTCTGCAGAATACACAATTTTACTACAATAATGAAACGATCGAAATCGTAAAGAAATTTTTTATATTTGGGAATTGTTTTTACATCTGGTGGAGCTTTTTCGGAAGCACACAAAAGCCTTAAAGGCAGTTTTTAAACTTAATAAATATATATATAAATTTACACCAATTTCAGTTAAAGATAAACTCGATCTCTTCGATGAATTGGTTTCACCAATTTTAAGTTATGGCAGTCAGGTATGGGCAGTTTTGTAAATAAATTTTTGGAGTTAAAACGGCAACACCAAACGATTTTATATACGGAGAACTAGGAAGAATACCATTCCAAATTAATCAATATTTTAATATAATTAAATATTGGACCAAATTGTTATATACTAGTGATAGGAAATATACTACAAGTGGGCCATGATGGACCCGATTCGCTCACCTGATTATCATTCCAAATTAATCAATATTGATTAAAATGAGCAACATATGTTGGATTTTTTCATATTTACCTACTTTTTGACCCCACATGACCCACGTTGGAGCTTGTCCAAGTTTTTATGGAAACAGACATTCCTACCAAGTTTCATGAAGGTATGGCCAAAATTGTGGCCTCTAGGGTGTAAACAAGGTTTTTCTAAGATTTGACCTTATGACCTACTTTTTAGCCCCACATGACCCAAATTCGAACTTATCTAAGATTTCATGGAAACAAACATTCTGACCAAGTTTCATGAAGATTGGGCCAAAAATGTGGCCTCTAGAGTGTTAACAAGGTTTTACTAAGAAATGACCTCGTGACCTTTTTTTTTACCCCAAATGACCCAAATTTGAACCTGTCCATGATTTTATGAAGAGAAACATTCTGACCAAGTTTCATGAAGATTGGTCCAAAGATGTGGCCTCTACAGTAATAACAAATTTATTTTTATAAAATTTGACCTCGTAACCTACTTTTTGACCCCACATGACCCAATTTCGAACTTGTTCAAGATTTTATGGAGACAAACATTCTGATCAAGTTTAATGAAGATTGGCCTAAAAATATGGCCTCTAGAGTGTTAACAAGACAAATTGTTGACGAGGCACGACGGACGAAGGGCGATCACAAAAGCTCACCTTCGGCACGTTGTACTCAGGTGAGCTAAAAAAGGCAAAGCTTGTGCTAAAGAACGACTTAGATGATAACCCTAATACTAACAAGAGGGCCATGATGGCCCTGAATCGCTCACCTGATTATAAATGAGCAACATATGTTGGATTTTTCATATTGACCTACTTTTTGTCCCCACATGACCCAAATTCAAACTTGTCCAAGACTTTATGGAAACAGACATTCCGACCAAGTTTCATGAAGATATGGCCAAAAATGTGGCCTATCGAGTGTTATTAAAGTTTTTTTCTAATATTTGACCTCATGACCTACTTTTTGACCCCACATGACCCAAACTTGAACTTGTCCAAGATCTATGGAAACAAACATTCTGACCAAGTTTCATGAAGATAGGGCAAAAAAATGTGGCCTCTAGAGTGTTCACAAGGTTTTTCTAATATTTGACCTCATGACCTAGTTTTTGACCCCACATGACCCAAATTCGAACTTGTCCAAGACGTTATGGAAACAAACATTCTGACTAAGTTTCACGAAGATTGGGCCAAAAATGTGGCCTCTAGTGTTAACAAGGTTTTTCTAAGATTTGAACTCGTAACCTACTTTTTGACCCCACATGATCCAATTTCGAACTTGTCCAAGATTTTATGGAGACAAACATTCTGATTAAGTTTTATGAAGATTAGCCTAAAAATATGGCCTCTAGAGTGTTAACAAGCCAAATTGTTGACGACGAACGACGCACGACGCACGTCGGACGACGGACGCCGGACGAAAGGCGATCACAAAAGCTCACCTTGAGCACGTTGTGCTCAGGTGGGCTAAAAATTGGAGTTCTTTGCTTAAGAATTTATTATGCATAAGTGAGTTGTCTAACGAACTAATTATTTGCTCTCTGTCACTTTTTTTAATGACTAACTCATATTATCTGCTTGTTTGCTTTTTTTTTTCTTCATTGTATGTATGTTTTTGTTCCTTTTATATGTATGTCTTATAGTTGTAATCTTCAATTTTTGGAGGAAATAAAGATAGAACAGAACAGAACTATATATATATAGTGTGTGTGTGTGTGTGTGTGTGTGTGTGTGTGTGTGTGATAATTTCAGGTTATAGTTTCAGATTATTTAGAAATGTACCATTATTAGTTTGTTTTGAATGTACTAATGAAATTGTCATATAGATGGTATCCTACTGCTTCCCTAAATTTCGTTTCGTTAGGGTTGTAAGAGGGATATATAAGACACGTAATTATTAAATGGTCATTTATGAATATAAAGATCTATATCCTTTAAATTTCCTAAGGTTGTTAGGAAGATTTAATGGGATAATAAACATCTACCGGCTACATAATTACAATCATGAAAAAGTGTTCAGTTCTATGTCACCCGATACATGAACCATTCTCCATACGTTACCTTTAATATATGCACGTTATCTTGGCTTATTTTAATCTATATGCCACACAAGTTTTCCTTAAATAGTCAAACAGGTAGTCATTGCAAACCCGGGCGTGTATTGTCTCCCTACACAATCACTGTTGGATACAATAGCCTTCACTGAAAGTGGCGACTGGCTTGGGGAATACTTTTTAATCATTTATTAAGAATACTTATCCCGTTGATTTACTGTGTACTTTTCATGGCTGCTAGCACAAATTCCTGTGATTTCTTTTACCAAATTTGCCATGTGCAACACAGCTCTGTGTCGTTCCTTCACATTATACAATTATAACGAGATGGCCATGATGGCCCTTTATCGCTCACCTGAGTACCACTGCTCTAAAGGCAACTTTAAGTATTATTGACCATAACTATCTATCTATCTATATATACTGCACAAACTCCCCTTTCGGGTATTACTGGCAGGTAACTCCAATAAAAGGAATAGTAAGCCTAGGTTTCTTAACATTATGTATTCATCGGACCAAGATTGCTTCATAAATGATGCTATAACGTGAACAAAGTTAAATATGACATTTTTATATATTTTAAGGTCAATAATTGGCGATGATGGTCCAAAACCAAGTCAGCCTTGATCGTAAGATAATAGTCATTAACGTTACCATCAGCTTTGTGTAAGTTACTTTCTAAATAATCCCTAGGAAGCTGGAATTTCAAGAGATTAGCTTTATTTGAGCAGTTTTTGTACAGGGTAATGATGTGATCATTTTTGTTAAATGAAATTAAATTCTTACTAACATATTCAGAGAAGACGAATTATGAAGAAAGGGTTACAATGGCACCCAAGGTACACCTGTGCCGAAAAATTCTAAAATTTGACCTGCAGTTTTGGAGAAGTCTCTATAGTTTTCACTATATACATATTAGGCAAATAAGATCCGCCCATGGCAGCCATGTTTTTTACGGATCGGAATAATTTTAGCAATTTTGGTAGAGAGTTACCCAAGGAACATCTTTACTAAAACATTTTCAACCCTGGCCAGTAGTTATGAGAAGATGATTTTAAAATTTTCATATTTTTTTCTTTCCGTTGCCATAGCAACCGGAGTTCTATATGGATCAAGTTCATTTTAACAAATTTTGTGAAGGTTCACCCAAGGATCATCCCTGCCAAGTTTAATCAAATTCTGTCCAGCGGTTTCAGAGGAGATGTTGTTTAAAACAAATTGTTGACGACGGACGACGCACGACGACGGACGCAGGGTGATCCTAATAGCTTAAACTGAGGACGTTGTGACACGAAGCTAAGACACGGATGTTGAGGCCAATTACCGGTATCTTTCCGATTTATAAATAAACCCCCTACGGAATTACGAGCGGTGGCTATAACACTCTATCGGGTTCTGTAGAAGTCAGCCAGTCGGAGTTTTATCAAGTATTACCCACTTAAAACAAATAGAAAACACAAAAAGCGGCTCCAAACAGAGCAAATATTGTGCTCGGTAAACTGGCGGCGGTACACCATAGTCTTTTATGATTACGACAAATAGTAAGTAACGAATAATAAAATTACGCATTGATCAGGTATGTATGTTTACCTGCCTTCCTGTGATAGTACAAAATTCAAAGGGAGGGGGTATGCTAAATCACTAATTGTATATGGAACACCGAACAGAAAGTATCATTTTATTTATATGAAACTTCGTTATAAAACGCTTTACAGTCAGACGGGCTTTCAAAACGCAGGCGGAAGACACACTATTAAATGTGTAAACCGTTGAATAACACATACGGAAATGATATAGCTAGTCGTCATTTCCTTTACACGTTGATTATGAACTTTGTTTACTATGTTATCTTGCACGCTTTAAACGCATATATTTCATTTTTGTTCCGTTAACTACTGCGGCAATGCGCACGATAGCACGTGTACCTTGGAGTTAACAACAGCACTTGAGAGTATTTCGATCAGTGTAAACATACTTCCAGAATCCTCTCCCACATATACCTTATACAAAATTTCATTCTGTAAAGTAACGCATGACGACTGGTAGCCATGGTAACGAAATTATCATACCAGCTGCAAGCGCTAGACCAGTTATTGATTAAATAGACTTAGTGACGTCATTCAGTAAAAAAAAAACAACAACAAAAAACAATGACTATCAAGAAAATAAAATATATACACATTAAGATAAATAAGTGATAGGTTAAATACCTGTGTATTTACTCGAGAAACATCTAAGCTGACGATACAAATGAAGTCTAAAATCCACGGATAGAGATCACATTAAATTAAGCATACAATAAAGCACGCGTGCTGTCCGATGTAGTCTAGCGATTCCTGTGTAAACCCCACTCCTATCGCTAATATTGGATTGAAAACAGGTCGCTGATTGGCTATTGCTTCTCTTCCCGTGTACATGCGCAAGTTCTTTGTATTCACAAGGAAACTATTTTATACAATGAGTTGACTCGGGTTGTGGTGGGGTAACGTTACATCTAATATAATATATATATATTTTTTATGGATAGATCTTACAAAGCATTACCATGATGTTTGGAGCTGTTTATCCCTGTAATCACAGAAAGATAAACGAGGTATTTATTAAAGATGATGTCATCTTCAAGGATATACTGTTATTCAAAATAGTTCATCCATAACCATCTGCCTCTGTCTTTAACTTCCCCCGAGAAGCGTAGACAGAATATCATCAGGTTTTATTACACAAATGTGTTATTGGCGTATTGATTCGGTTTTATCGAAATACCTCATACCGTCTCATGATGGGGGAAGGGTTGCCGTGTGTAGCTTGAAATACATAAAGCACACACACACTCAAATTAATATATACATAGGTTTTGAACCCACAGTTTCTCGAGTGAGTCACGTACACTAACCCTGGACCATGACACTATTATATATTTCATATTGCATATGCATA
The DNA here is from genome assembly GCA_021229015.1 of Solen grandis. Classification (NCBI taxonomy): domain Eukaryota; kingdom Metazoa; phylum Mollusca; class Bivalvia; order Adapedonta; family Solenidae; genus Solen; species Solen grandis. The sequence continues at coordinate 56,351,376 of CM037786.1, read as the reverse complement.
TAGGTCATGTGCCCATGAGTATAACTTATGTTCAACACTGGTCAGTGGCAAGTACACGTACATACAATAACAATGAAATTACACATGTTACACACACACACACACACACACTTGTATGGGAAGAGATTAGTTATTAATTTTATGAAAAGTATAGTATAGTGTGTGTGCACGCATTGTCTTTATTAAATCTCGTGAGGAAAGCTATGTCACGGAAGTTATTTGTAACAAGTGTGATATATTCAGTCGAAAATAGCACGCGCATGAAACGTATATGTCACATAATACGCTTATATTTCAAAGAATATATCACATATTTCCATTACTTTGATAAAGATACTTATTACAACAACCAAATAGTATGTATACATTTTCTAGAAATAACAATGAGACCAAAAACATAACTTGATATATATCATTATTTGGCATGTAGGCCTAATTGTAATTTGTTGTAATTTGTGGAGAGCCGAAATGCAATGACGGTATTTGTGACAATATCTGTATCAATAGCATTTAATGCAAAGCGGTCGATTCAAGTCGCTGAATATAGCTCTCATACTAATTAAGTAGCTGTAATTGATTTATTCACGTTGATGCATGTATATGTGACGCAACATAAACTATACAAGAGGTGTTTGTCTAACACTAATGCTGGGAATAAAAACGTCGACTGATCAGTCCCCATCTTTCTGACTGGTTAATGATCAATCACTGACTTTGATACTAATACTTGTAACTTTTATTTTATATAAAAATGAAAACTATATTGTGTCTCACTTTTTGTGTATGTGATTTTCTTATAAATGTTCAAATGGCTATGAATGTATAGGTATATGTTCTTTGCTAATAAACTTGATGTTATGTTATATACAGACTATACTTAGAATTTGAAACCTGTGTAACTTTTGATAGATATCAAAACATAACCATGGAATGTGAATGTCTTTGTTATTATATGTACTATGTGGCCATTTTCACAGTTTACAGGCAGAAATGTAGACCAAAACGCAATGAACTATATATAATCAGATAGATCATAAAATGCAAAATTCGTTGACGAGTAAGAAATCATCGTGGACGAATAATCAGCGCGGTCTTTGTCAATTATTTTACTGATTCGTAGACGACCTGATTAACACTATCTGTATCAAACACACCGATGCCCCTCCCCCAATATTTGCTAGTTATTGATCTTTTCGTAGCGGTAAATTATTCAGCAGAATACAATTCTCTACAACTATCTCTCTCTCTCTCTCTCTCTCTTTCTCTCTCTAATTAAGCGTTGAAATGTTGTTATGTTTGTGTGTGTATCTAGGTGTTAATTCTTTCCTTAACTTTAATATCTGGCACGTGTCATGGATGCTTAGTTTATTGCAATTTCAACGTCTGATACCTTTAATGGCTTCATTGATCGTACCTTTAGTCATCTGGCGGCATGATAAGTTTTCTTAATCCTTTTTGTCAGTTTTATAGTTTTTTTTTCAGTAACTCCGCCTACTGAATGCGTGGTTGAATAGAAGAACATATCTTTATTTTCATCCCAGGTATGATACATACAACATGGGGGAAATGGATAAACATATTGTAAAAGAAATATATATTGTTCCGGTGTTATGGTGAAGTAATAAAGCAGAGTGGAAATGGAGAGAAACTCATTTAGGACATAAATTATGTAGTAGGTTATGAATTAGGAAAATAGACAAAGTTATGTGCATAGAAATAAATAAAAAGAGGGAGAATTGGGAGAGGAATAAAAAGAGGAGAGAAGAAAAGAGATAAAAAATAGAGACAGACAGTTGTATAGCTCTGACAGAACATAGGAGTAGCATAGACATATATAATGTTAGGTTATGAGATACAATAAATAAAGCTTGACATGAAGTAATGTACAGTCGACACTGTATTAAGAGACCGCTCAAGGGACTGCCAAAAAGTGGTCGCTTAATGAAATAGTCTCTTAATAGATATTTTTTGTAATCCAGGCAAAGAAGTCATACATGTACAAATTGAAAGTTTAATTGTATCATAACGTTATGTTATATTACAACATGAATATGATGTAAGCTGAAAAATGTTTTGTTGTTTTATACCATCAACATGAATATTTTTAAGCTTTTATGTTGGAATAATACATTGGTCTACTGGCTGAGGCTTACATTTCGTGTTCGGTGGGAAAACGTAACATTTGACATCAAATTCATGGATGCATTCGGACATTTTCAAGAGTTTCCCTTTTGTCTCTGTCTAACCCCCCAATAGATTTTTTTCCAATGTGCGCCCTAGTTGCGTATCATAAGTCGCAATGTACATGCGTATAGGTACGAATAATTAATGGTACGGATTGCATCCGGAAGTATTAATTTACCTTATTCCCAAATAGTGTTTTACCAAAATCCGAAGCATTCGGAGGGATGGTTACACCTTTGTTATACTTAGTAACTGTTGAACGGGAACCAGGAACTATGTTTAGCATATAGTTGCACATGGTGCAGTCATGCGTGGTCAAAACAAATTGATTTCAGGTGAGCACTTATGATCAGGATAATTGTTTGTTCGGATGTGTTAAAGATGAATAATACACATGTTCCAGGGTACTCGATAATTAGCAACGTGCAAAACTGTCTGAAGGGAATCAAACACGGTCGCTCAAAAAAGTTAATTATGCGCATAATTTTACGTGCTGGGACTTGGTTAATAAAAAAGTCGTTTAATGGGATAAATTTATATAGTAAAAACATTCGGGCGGGATTTCTAACGGTCGTTTAATAAAAAAGTCGTTTAATACAGGTGGTCGCATGTACGATGTTGACTGTATTATGCATTATTCCATTTCATCATCGGGGCCTCCGTGGCCGAGAGGATAAAGTCGCTGACTTTAGCACTCACTCAGCCCCTCACCGCGTGGGTTCGAATCCCGGCAGGGTCATTCGGATTTTCATGTGAGGAAGCCTTCCAGCTGGCTTGCGGTAGGTCGGTGGTTCTACCCGGATGCCTCCGTGCATTCGAGGTCTTCCTCCACCTGTAATTAGCTGGGCGTCGCTATATGACTGAAATACTGTCGAACGACGGCAAACTCGAATAGTCAAGTCAAGTCATTTCATCATCACGTGTCAGATGCTATATTCATAGTCATTTTTTTTTAAATATTTGTTTGCCTTATGTATAATCTAGACACTGAGTTATAATTATACATAAGCAGACGTAGATAACCCTGATCAGACAGCTCCAGAAAGGAGCAATCCGATCTAGGTCATCTCAGTTCGCCAGCACGCTCTCTGACGAATAAATACCATGAATATGGTACAAGTACTATATAGCATTGCGTCTTGTCGAAAACGAAACACAATACACAAAAGGTGAAAGCAGGAAGTAGAAAGAACCTGAGCGTGACATGGCTGATGAAGAAGTCTACACATAAGTGATAATGTATACGTACAGCGTTGACGATAAAACAATAACGTACACATAGCAATATATAAAAAAAATGCATATACAATAGAGACATGTATATGACTATCATTACAACGTCCATACTGTGTAAAAAAAAAAAAAAAAAACCTTGTCCCAGCCCAAAATACAAGGTTATGAAGAAAGTGTAAGTCATATATAAGACCTTAGTCAATGAAACCTTAGCAGACTTTAGTAGCTGTAATGCATTTTCTACCTATTATGAACTGCACTGATGAGGGACAGTCCAATTATGGTCAATGAGGGGTAATAAAATGGATGGGAAACAACTCCAAAGTTATTATGAAGCAAATGTATACATGATTTACAAATAACTTAACAGTCTCTATCTGTTGGTACCGTAAAAATGCAGTTTTTTTTTTGTACAGTTTTCAATGCAAAATTTTAGAAAGACAGCAATTTAGACGAAATTTGATATTGATTCATATACATGTATACTAAGGTTTACAACCCTATAAACGCGAAACCACTTAACGAAACGAAATGTAGGAGTTACGGTCACGAACGATAGTGGAATTTAAGTATGCAAAGAAATAGTGCAGGCTTGCATGAAGGTGTGTTTAAATGTACACATTCTAGTTCACTACTGCATGCTAAGTGCATGCATGATTACGTATGAGCGTACAGAAGCATGTGCGTGTATGTGGAATTACACATATCAAGTAATATTTACAAGTTTATACAAACATAAACATGATAGCTAGAATTATATATATATAGCAGAAACATTACATAAATAAGTATATCAGTATGTTTTCTTTTTGTTTTTAGCTCACCTGAGCACAACGTGCTCATGGTGAGCTATTGTGATCGCCTTTTATCCGTCGTCCGTGCGTGCGTGCGTCCGGCGTCAACACTTATCTTTAAACAACATCTCCTCCTTAACCACTCGGCCGAATTTAATGAAAATTGCCTGGGATATTCCAAG
>CM037786.1:56304133-56346883 GCA_021229015.1 Solen grandis | reverse complement strand
TGTTTTTATGACCAAAGTTCGAATCTCGATTTTGACATAAATCTCGAACTTTTTGAATTTTGAAAAGTTCAGTAAGTATACACATCTACATCCTAATTCACACTTTCTGTGAAAATATTAGGCCGTCTGGACAAATACTGACGGCTGCAGAGCGCGAAACAAATTTGGTAGCATTTTTCAACTTTGACGTCACATGACGTCATATGAAGATGAAAATTGGTGCATTCAAAAGGGCCAAAGTCACTCTCAACACTCTTAACACTGCTGGCTTATTGGCAACCTGTTTTAATTTCAACCCCAAAAGGAGGAATAATAATAATAATAATAATAACTAGATTTCGTTTGCACGGCAAACGATGGGACTTTCTGCAAACAGTTAAAAACTCAATCAAACTGAAAATTATTGATACGGAATACGCAGAAAATATTAGGTAACCTATACATTCTTTGAAAAACTTAAAAGAATTCACCAATTCATAATGCCTGCAGAGCGCTTACAAACTGTTTGATCTGACATCTATTCTGATGTCATATGAATAAGAATATTATTGCATATGAAAATTCAGCATATGTAACATATGCCATTTTTTTTTTGCAATTCTGGACCATTGTGATCACATTGAATTTATTGCTCCAAAAATGACAACATATTATAATCCCATTACGTCAAATAACGTAGCCTATGGGAATATAAAGAAAACGTTTTGAATTACAACATGCATGAATTTCAGCTTTTTACCTCATATAATCTCCGAAATACTAAACTTAATTTGAGGTCATATTTTGAAAAGGAGAGTAAGGATGCACAAGAAAAGCCTAACTTAAACCTTCTGTGAAATTTCCTAGAAAATCGATTCAAAAATAAATTATGCAGAACGTGTACGAACGTTTAAACTGACGTCAAATCTAGCATCATATGACGTCCTATGAATTTGAAAATCATTGCATTCGAAAATATTTGCCATACAATTTTCATTGTTCTTGGCCTTTGCCAATTACATTTTCTGAAAATGTTAAAAATTATATAAAAGTGAAAGTAGTGTGTTTTCCGAAAATGCTTAATTTACAGTGTAGCAATACCACGTGTCCGTGACGTCGCTAAAGGTAGAAGAAAAATCTTCATATTTGTGAATATTCATTTTTATTTCATTGACTGAACGAGAATATAATTTTGAAAGTTCATGAGATAAAATAAAATATTGCATTTTCCTCAAAAATCCCAAACATATGAATAGCGATTATGCAAATATATATTTCACATTCCGGAAACGCATGCAGATGAAAATAAAATAAACATCTGGAGAGAGCACTTAAAAGTTATATACACAACAACTTGTGTTGGTTGGGACGGTGCAAGTTAATGAGAGGTTCACTGATCAACATATTACGGTGTACTTTTTTTCGTGCGGACAGGAATATCGATCACTGAAACTTGTTTAAATACTCATTCCGCACTTTGTCCCTAAGTAGGTCAAAAGTGAGGTTAGACAGAAGCGCCGAAAATAAAGAGGACCACCATTGCCTTGTAAAGCATATTCGTTCAAAAAAGGAATGCAGAAGTACAGCAAAAGTTTCTTAATTCCACATAAAAAAATTTCCATGAAGATTTTACTGCGTTTTATCCTATGTAAGTCTTATAAAAATAAGTGACCCCTGGGGAGGGGCAAATCTTGACCTAATTTGAACAACTTCGTGATGCCATTAGGCCAGTTTCAAAAAAATATTAAATCTGGCCAGTGTTTTGAAGGAAATGTTTTTTGAAAGTTTTCATTTTTTCCGTTGCCATGAAACCCGGTTTCTAAATAAATTTAAAGTTTATTTTAGCAACTTTTTAAAGGTTTCCCCAATGATCATCCCTGCCAAGTTTAATCAAATTCTGTCCAGCGGTTTCAGAGGAGATGTGTTTAAAGCGAATTGCTGACGACGCACGCACACGACGCACGACGACGGACGCCGGATGATCGCAAAAGCTCACCTTGGCACTGGTGTCAGGTTTAACCCAAAAAAAAACGCGCGGGGTTTTTACCTTTATTATATGTACCCGGGATGTATGTCACAGTCGAGGGGGCTCCATTTTTTTACAATGGTGCATGTAAAAAATATTCAAAATAGGGAAAAATGTGGTGGACATACTGGGAATTTTTATGTCTAAAAGTAAGTATGCGGGGGTTGATCAAATATTAAAAGGTTTGTGCTGATGTATGTGCCTAGGAAAACAAACAACACTAGTTCGATTTCCCCAAAATGCCTTACTTTAGTATTTCGAGGGGTGGGGCGAAACTAGGATAAGTGTATATATCTATATGAGCACTTAGCCTAATTTGGCTCTCGACACTCGATTTCTAATACGTGCCCTAATCTTTGAGAAAAACTTGAGAAAATTTATCTTCGAATTGTCTGATAGAAATCGACCACGAACTTCATACCCATCTGTTGCATGAACTTTATGCTTTGGTATTTCCATAAACATTTCCCTCTAAAAAGCTTGAACCCAAAGTTCCAAGAACAAAGTTACCCTCATCACTATAACGAAAATGGTAAGTTGATTGCTCTTAAGCAACCCACAATATCGAGAAACAAATATGCTATATTTTCCAGTGGAAACCTTTCTTTAGAAACGAGTTTATTAAATTCAACGAAATGTTCCAATTTTCTACATTTAATACATGCCGGGAACCAGAGGGCGGGGGTTAGGGGTCATGACCCCCTGTGATTTGGCTATTCTATCATTTTATTAAGAGTTAAGAATTAAAGACCACCCAAATTGAAACAAATGGACCAAGATGGTCCTGTGTCGCTCACATTGAGTAAGATTTTGTGTTAGGCATAATTACCAACAAGAGCTGTCAGAGGACAGCACGCTCGACTATTCAAAATGCTTGTTGGTAAATCAAATGAAATCTATTTCAATTCTTGCCCTTCACATACCCTGAACATAATAATAGCCAAAAGTATATACCTTGATAGTCTGATACCCCTTTATATTTTTATGATGTCTAAAATCAATCCCATGCTAGTTACTGAGACATAAGCATAATACACTGTGCATGCAAAACTTTAACCAAAAATCCAAGCAAGAAAAGGGCCATAATTTGCATAAGATTCATTCCAAAAGTTATCCTCCTTGGTTTTCTGATGCCCCTGAAGACACTCCTTAACTTTCTAGTCAATTCCACAAGCAATTTCTGAGATATAAGCTGGATAGTAGCTTGATTGCAAAAATTTAACCAAATTTTAAGTTAAAAGAGGGCCATAATTTTTAATATATTCCATCAAAAGTCATCTACCTTGATAGTATGATACCCCTAAATGTATTAAAGATGTTTCAAATCAATTGCATGCCTGGTTACTGGGATATTAGCATATAAGTACCTTGCATGCAAAACTTTAACCAACATTTCAAAGTTAAAAAGGGGCCATGATTTGTAAAATATTCTATCAAGAGTTACACATGTATCTACCTAAAGTATGATACCCCTAAATATTAAAGATGTTTCAAATCAATGCATGCCTGGTACTGGAAATTAGCATAAAGTACCTTGCCTGCAAAAGTTTAACCAAAAATTTCAAAGTTAAAAAGGGGCCATAACTTGTAATATATTCCATCAAGAGTTATCTACCTTAGTTGTCTGATGCCCCTAAACATATTCATAAACTTTCAAGTCAATACCATGAATGGTTACTGAGATATAAGGCTGATAGAAGCTTGCATGCATAACTTTAACCAAATTTTCTATTGCATGCAAAAACTTTAACCAAAATTTCTAATTTAAAAGGGGGCCATAATTCAAATTAAAATCAGTCAAGAGTTATCTACCTTGGTTGTCTGATGCCCCTAAACATATTCATAAACTTTCAAGTCAATACCATAAATAGTTATTGAGATATAAGGTTGATAGTAACTTGCATGCAAAACTTTAACCAAAAGCTGCAACGCTAACGCCGACGCCGACGCAAGGGCGACTATAATAGCTCTCATATTCTTCGAATAGTCGAGCTAAAAATGTAGCATCTTAAGTGTTTGCAATGTTTTTCTAACATATGACTAAGTGGCCAAGATTTTGACCCTATCTAAATTTGCACTCCTTTCCTCATGCAGACAACATTCTTATCAAGTTTTATGATGACTGGGACAAAATGGTTTCCTCTACAGCGTTTACAAGCTCTATTTTCTATGATTTGACCTGGTGACCTACTTTTTGATCCCATGTGACTCAGTTTTGAACTCGTGCAAAATTTCAAGTAGACAAACATTCTAACCAAATTCCACGAAGTTTGAGCCAAAAATGTGACCTCTACAGAGTTCATAAGCTTTTTCTATGATTTGACCTGGTGACCTACTTTTTGACTTACACGACCCAATTTTGAACTCATCCAAGATTTCATGAAGGCCGGTACCAAGGGCTAAAAAGGCCTTTTTTCAACAATTCAATTTAAGTATTATGTAGACAAACATCCTGACCAAGTTTCATGAAGATTGGGTCAAAAATGTGGCCTCTAGCGTGTTCACAAGGTTTTTCAATGATTTAAGCTGATGACCTAGATTTTGACCCCATAAGACCCAATTTAGAAGTCATCCAAGATATCATGAAAACAAACATCCTGATAACATTTTATAAAGATTGGGTCATAACTGTGGCCTCTAGGGTGTTCATAAGCAATTGTTGACGACGCATGTCGCACGACGGACAAAAGTTGGTCACAAAAAGTGCTCAGGGGGACCAAGATGGCCCTGAATCGCTCACCTGTGAAATATTGCTTTCATTGCCTTTTACAAGATAGTCATACTGAATACAAAATCCATGCAGAAGAACAGCAATATAATCTTAATTCCACACAAAAAGTTAACATGTAGTAAAAAAACAAGTTAACCCTAGCGTGGGACCATTTTTTACCCCAGGGACATGATTTGAAAACTTGGTTAAGGTCCACAAGGCCATGATACATACCAAATATGTAAACCCATGATCTTGTGGCTCCTGACAAGGATATATTTTTATGATATTTCCTATGTAAGTCTATGTAAAATCAAGTGACCCCTGGGGCGGGGCCAATTTTGACCCCAGGACCATGATTTAAACGTACTTGATAGATGTTCATAAGTCAATGTTACACAACAAATATCTTAACCTCAGGCCTTGTGGTTTCTGAGAAGATTTTAATTTCTAGATTTTCCTATTAAAGCCTAAAGTAAAATCTGGTGACCCCTTGGGCGTGGCCAATTTTATCTCCAGGGCCATGATTTGAACAAACCTGGTAGATGTCTATAACGCCATGTTACACACTAAATATCTTAACTCCAGACCTTGTGGTTTCTGAGAAGGAGATGTTTCTAGTTTGTTTCTATATAAGTCTATGTTAAATCAAGTGACCCCCGAGGCGGGGCCAATTTTGACCCCAGGGTTATGATTTGAACAAATTTGGTAGTGGTCCACTAGACAATGCCACACACCAAATATCTAAGTTTCATGCCTTGTAGTTTCGGAGAAGAAGTTCACTTTTAAAATCTATTCTTAGCTCCTGTGACCAAGATATGCAATGAACCGGAACCATTTGAACAACTTTGTTAGAGTATAGAAGGAACATCATAGGTAAGTTATATCAAATTTGGTGTTGTTGGTTTGAGAGGAGATGTCGTTTGAAACAAATGTCAACGACACACGACAGACAGCCATTGATCCTAAAGTCCTAATTAGCAATGTGTCAACACCGGTCTGAATGACCTGTGTAAAAGCGCTCAAAGAATCATGGGTAAATCGAGATATAATTTTTAGTGAGTAGTGAGTTTCGAGTTAGAAAAGCTGGGTTTCTAGTTGCAAAAAGTGCGTTTCGAGTTAAAATTTGGAAAAGGAATTTAAAAAGAAAAGGATTTGGAAAAAAGTGAGTTTCGTAGAAAAGTAGTTCGAGTGAAAAAGTGAGTTTCGAGTTGGAAAAAGTGAGTTTCGAGTTGGAAAAAGTGAGTTTCGAGTTGGAAAAAGTGAGTTTCGAGTTGGAAAAAGTGAGTTTCGAGTCGGAAAAAGTGAGTTTCGAGTTGGAAAAAGTGAGTTTCGAGTCAGGAAAAAGTGAGTTTTGAGTACAGTTGAAGATATAAATGTATTCGCAATACATTGCTAACTCCCTTGTTATGAATATTTTGTCGGGAAGCAGAGGTCTTTCACAGAGTATGTATTAAGTATATCGTTTAAACCGATTGACAATACAACTTCATTCATGAATTAATTCTTATAGTTGTTGACACAACTTTTTTTACCGACTCTCTGACGAGTATGAATAAAATCAGTGCCAAAATAAGCCGTTATAGATAACGAAAGTAAGCCGTTTTCCCGTAAATAAGGTTGCGGCTACAAAAGTAACACCTGGTCTCATGCTTTAAAAATAAAGGCATATATATATATATATATATATATATATATATATATTTGCAAAAATTATTTTTTACTGTCACTAAAATATACATTCAGTATAACTCTTATTACTCAATTTTTCTATGCATGCGTGGTTATTTTTTTATTTTTTTTTGGCAGAAAATGATTACGTGATTTTTTTTTTACTTTCCGTTAATATAATTGTCTATATTTATACTTAATCATTCTTATTGTTGAGTGACATTAAAAATTACAGTTAAAAATAGCATCATCTGAGAAATAACTGTCATATTGATCAACCTTATTCTTATTATTTTTTTAATTTCAGCTATCAAGTAGCCCATTTTTTCTCCCTAATTGGTGTTAGGGGCTCGGGGATCCATCCCCCCAAAACACCTCACAAGCAAACATACAAAATTATGAATACAACAACTTCAACAGAAATGGTATTTGATGATTGGTTAACCCAATTTATAAGATTATCTATATTTGTATCAAATACTGTGGGTTCTGGACACATTCACTCTTTGATATTTGTAATACAACATATTTGAACCAATATACATAGTTTCCACATCTGTGAATATCTCTACTTTTGGCAGCCATCTTGAATGGCAAATTAAAGGGAGTTTTTTAAATATATTACATACAGGAGCAGAAATTTCATTTTCCTATAATTTCAATATTTCTGCTTCAAAAATCAAAATGTATACACCATTAAAAAGCTCTTGAAATTCATAATTTTAAATAACATAATTCCTATAATACGTATATTAGCACAAAAAAAGAAAAGAAATGCAAAGTAAAGATAAAAGGTATAGGTTCATCTTTCAACAAAATAAACATTTTAACTTCTTGGGTATAAAGCTTTTATCTTCAAGTTCATTAAAATATCATTTTCATATTAAAAATGATTAACCAATGCTGTTCAATTTGACATTAACTTCAGTATGATAGACTGGAAAATAAAAACGCAGTGGTAATTATCAAAAGGGCAAAAGGGCCATGATGGCCCTGGGTCGCTCTGCCCTGTGCAAGCCATAAATCGAGTGAGTACTTCAGGACAATAAACATTTGTACTGTATACATATAAGGAAAATGGGCTTAGTCCCCTGGCGGCCTTTTTTTTCAAAGGATCAAAATAATTTGAACAATCTTGACTTGACTTGACTATTTGAGTTTACCGTCGCTTCAATAGTATTTCAGTCATATAGCGACGTCCAGCTAATTACAGGTGGAGGAAGACCCCGAATGCACGGCGGCATTCGGGCACAACCACCGACCTACCGCAAGCCAGATGGAAGGCTTCCTCACATGAAAATCCGAATGACCCTGCCGGGATTCGAACCTATGTGATGAGATGCTGAGTGAATGTTAAAGTCAGCGACTTTACCCTCTCGGCCACGGAAGCCCCTGAACAATCTTGGTAGAAACTGACCTAAGGAACATCTGTGCCAAATAACTTGATCAACTTTATTCTTTGTAAACACACAAATTAGGCAACTCGTTGTAGCTACATTATTCTTTATCTAATGATTTATACCAATTTATCATATCAGCTTGCATACACATTCAACCACAGTGAATTCCCTGTGCATTTAACAGAATGCAGTGAAATTCAACAAAAAAAAAAAAAAAAAAACAAAAAAAAAAAAAAAGATCTTTATTTCATTCAATGTATATACAGTAAAGATCATGGAGGAATGTACATTTACAACAGAAATAATCAAGTTAGATAACTACTTCGGAACCTCGAGAGCATTTCACAATGCTTCTGTGTCTAAGAATTTGTGACAAATTATATATTTGAAGGTGGTATATGTAGCCGGGTACTGGTACTTTGTGGAGAATCGGGAGGTTTTGGATCGTGTGGCTTAATAGCTCAGTGGTAAGGTGCTTGGACACTGGGTTCGAATCACAGGCGGGCCACATTTTTTTCACCACCTGATTCACCATATATATTTTGCTGAAAATATAGTGATCTGAAATATAGTAAACTAAGTCATGCGCAGATCCAGAGGGGGTACCGGGTGTCCAGATTCCCCCCCCCCCCCCACACGAGGTTTGGATATTATACATAAAATATACATAATAAAGGGTGGACCCCCCTCCCCCACTATGTCCTGTGATTTTCAGAGTTTGCCCCCGCCCCCACCCCCCAGCCCTGGTATCAAATTGCTGGAACTGGATCTTCGCATATAAGTTTTTAAAATCTGGATCGTTTGATAAATTCCATGCAGATGATTGCTAACTTTCAGTCATGCTACCCATGCTTTTTTGTGATCTTTATTTTAATGCAAATGTTAATTTTGATTTTTGTTTTTAGAGTGCGTGTCAGTGAGTGTGACTGTCACAATGTCAGTGATGTTGGAATACAGCAAAAGTTAACAAACAAAATACAACAATGGAACACAGTCACAATAAAATGTCCATTTCAAGAATGATACTTACTTTTACACTACTTCCCTGTCGATAAACAAAACCAACAATACATTAGTGTTTCGCCGGTGTGTAAACTTCGACAAGAAGGTAAAGGGAAAACAACAAAACAAAAGAAGAGTAGTCAAGGAAAAATCGTAGTGACATATTTATTTTTGTGCTGACAAGTGTTTATTTCTTATATCAAACCAATAAATTATGAAAAATGTGGAGGAAAAAACGGCTCCATTTTAAAACGGTTTATTTCGGAATGAGGTATGCCGCATTTAACCATTTACAGGAATTTCTGAGTGTATGTTCCGTGCCTTTTTACAGTTACCCGGGATATAGACTTGACTATTTGAGTTTACCGGGATATAGCTTTTTCTTAAACGATCCGTCATGTCAGAGTCATGTCAAAGATTTAACTCACTGGTGATATAAGCAACTGTTTCCCGATTTTTTTTAATATACTTTACCGTAAAAATCAATTAAAACACACAAATGTTGTTAAATATATACACAGTCAACAAAAAGATACACATTTTTATCCGGTCACTGTACAGTATATACACTTAGTTGTCATCTGTTCTGACTCGAAACTCACTTTTTTAAAAACCTTTTTAGAAATCACCTTTTTTAACTTGTTTTAAATTTTTTTAACTCGAAAATCACTTTTCTTACTCAAAACTCACTACAGAAAAAAAAGAAATCCTCGGGTAAATCATGGCTGCGCCACTAAGATTTACTGCGCTGGGGATTGCATTGAAATGGACAAGTAACGTGATTACAATATTTTAACACGGTATAAAGTTATTGTCAATTTATTATGTCACTGTAATTTTTATTTTTTGTTTTCATAATATATGACATTTTAAGAGAAAAATACTTATCTGCAATTTACACACACACACAACAGCGTTTTCCAAAAATTCATGTGAAAGTAGGATAGTAATTCTTATTTATATGTATTGCTCAATCAACACTAGAAGAAGTGTTTAAATTACAATATAATGTGTCGACAATGATAAAGGCTCATTTAGTAACATTTAAGCATGCTCATGTTAATGACGTTTGTCATATTTTTAAGGAACTTGGGTCTATTTGCGCGGAAGCACAATTCGCAGTTTTTGGGTGAATCCTACGGTCCAATATAGAGACTAGTGCAAGCTAGTGACGTCACAGCCTCTATTTATAGAGAGGTAACCCTAAATATGTGGCTAATCAGATGCTCGGAAAATTCAAATATATCTTTTCGACCAAATGATACTACAATTGTAATCATACAAAGACAGTAAAGTATCTGCATCTGTAGGAAATGACACCGATACAGTTTGCTAAGTAACACAAGTAAATTGCTCGTTTAATTATTCATGTTGAAATATCTTTATCAAATCGACTTTAAACACAAGTAATAGCCAGAACGAGCGTAGCCTCCCGCCTCTCGCCCAGTCGAGAAACATTTGATTGACAGAGATTTGGGTAATATGAATATTGTGTCCCGGCTTCAGAGCAATAGGTTTAAATTGAGCCGGGATACTTCTAAGTAGAATAGAATATATTAAAACATTTCCAGACAATGAAAGCCTACGATCGCTATATCCTATACGAAGCCTTCAAACTCCTATATAAATGTATATATAGCCACATCGTATCGCTCATTACTCCATAATATCCACATGCGTGAAGGTCACGAATATCAGAAAGATGAAAGAGAAAGAGACAACAACACAAATATGATAAACTCATGCTCACAACTTATCGTCGACAAATCGGGCGTATGTCGACAATTCTAATGCACATCTCATCCGTGCGGTAAAAGCGTACAAGTTACATGTACTTCAAAGTATGGATTAAAATGCACTTCATACAGTGTAGAAAAAAAGAAGGCCCTGTGTCCCTAGGTCGCTCACCTATTTAAAATAATATAGTCATTTTATTTCAGCAGCAACCAGATTCAAGTTTAAGATACACAGAATTCTTAAGTTAGAAAATTAGTATCATCAGAAGGGGATCAAAAATGCTTTAGCTATTATGGTTTGAGGACATGGAATAATCATTAGTGCAAAACAAAAATTCCGAAAAGAAATTTCTTGAAAAAATTTTTTACAGGGTACATGAGGAAATTGGCTTCAACTTGAGGCCTCTTCATTTAAGGATCAACTTCTGTAGAGGGCTATAAGGTTCCCATTTGTGCCAAATGAAATTTAAAACTGGTAATTTTTCAAGGAATCAACTTACTAATGTAAACAGACATGAGGTGGTCGTTTATGCCAAATAAAATTCAAAATCTCACGATGGTTTTCCAAGAGAAAGAAATTCGAAATGTTTTATATGAAGTATATAATGAAACTAGCCGACCCCTTAAAGCCTCAGTTTCCAAGGATTCAGTTTTATTTTAGAAATGATTGTACACAGCCATGAGGAGACCATTTGTGCTAAATGAAATTAATTCTAACAATTGATTTCCTAGAAATTAAATTCTGACCATTGGTTTCAAAGTAGATGGTTTTCAAAGTGTTTAAATTAGATTATGTTGGTTGCAGTGGCAACCAGATTTCTGAATGGACCAATATTATTTTAGTGAAGGGCCCTTGACGGATCATTCATGCGAAGTTTCATAAACTTCTACCCATTTGTTTAGTGTAGATGTCGTATAAAGAAAATTATAGACACTGCACACCGGATGATGGTGATCACACTAGCTCACATTGAGCACGTTATGCTTTGGTGAGCTAAAAAGATGTGTTATCATGACTGACATACGTGAATTGTATGCAGACAAATCTGTTTTATACCTGTCCAACATTTAGATAAAAAATTAACTTCCTTAAGGGAAACTGTATAATGAGTCAAGCAACAGTTTAAGTTTGCTATGGAATGTGCACAGATGAAACGACCCGACAAAGCCACACGATGCTGTTGCAAATGAGAGAAGGTCTATTATTGGGTTTTCGCCTCTGCAGGGCGAAAACCTATTGTTGTTCTTCTGTTGATTTTTTTCCCCAATTCCACCCATTTTTGTAGCCGACCTAGCGGCCAGATGAGAAAAGCTACAGCTATGAAATTTTGGGCATGGAGTCACATATATATCTGAACTTGTGCCTAAATGGTCAAACTTTTCACTTTTCTTTCTGATTTAGCCACTAGGGGGCGCAATGCATGTAATCACTATTTTGCTAATAACTCAAATATTTGAAATCTGATTTAGATGCGGTTTCTTACATAATGTTCCTTATTGACAGCCCAATCAAATATGATTGATACCTCAGCATCGAGTACTGGAAAAAAAATTGTGCTAGGAGAGGTTGAATGTTCGAACCTTGGAAAAAAGTGGACAAATGAAGGTAGGTCTACGAAAAACCTACCCACTTTTGTTAGAGACCATATAGACGAATTCTGTTTGCTGGATACGATTTGCAAGACATATACGCACAAAATATATGGGGTGGCGAATTAAAGAAATGCATGGTTTGTCCTCTAGAAACGGTCAAACTTCAATAAAATTAAGGAAACATTAAAATTTCAAAAACATGTTTTTGTCGCTCCTGACTATTTTCTATTCCTTCTTTATGAAATATTCACACGTTATGTATTGTTATGTTTGAAAGGGCCTCACAATTAAAAAGTTAAAAAAAAATGGCAAAGTTCAAGGTCATATTACGATTATGGTCTATTTACTTGGCCCGAAATAGCCCCAAAACTAAAAATATTTCATAAAGAGTATATGAACAAAAGTTTTAGTTCTTAAATAGCTCTTTTCAGTGATGTTTAGTTTTTGAAGATCGGACTTGGATTTGGACATTTTACGGCTGTCCAAAGTTTGATCCTTTTTTTTAAACAATTGTAAACAGTATTTATGCTTCAAATTGTGATATATAAGAAATAGAATGTTCGACTAGTGCGACTTGTATACTTAATGGAACTAGTTGCTGCATTGCTAAGTACGTTATGGTAAAATCTTCTTCAATTGTGTTTCTCATTTTGCCGCAGTGGGTTGGGGGCGCTTTGCTTGTAATCACTCTTTTACATATAATTGAAGAAGTTGAAGCCTGATTCAAATGAGGTTTGTTGCAATATGTTCCTTGTTGATAGCCTAATAAAATATTATGGGTTTTGCGGGTACGAGTATCTGAAAGATTTTGAGGTACGGAAGGTTGAAAGTTCGAACCTCGCATGAACAATCTACCAATATTTTTCTTAGAAATCAGATAAAAGAACTCTCTTTGCTACATACGATTTGCAAGACATATACGCACAAAAATATAGGGTTGTGAATTTAATAAGAATTTTCAAAAAAAAAAATTGTCGCTCCTGACATTTTTGATTCAATCTTCATGATATTTTCACAAGTAATTTAGTCTTATGATTCAAAGAGCCCGATAATTTATAATGTTAACAAATGCAGAGGTCAAGGTCATATTTTTATCATTGTTTTATTTCTTCGGCCCCCAAAAAAGATCTAAAACTAAAAGTATTTTAATGAGAGTATTTGGACAAAAGTGTAGGTTCTTAAATAGTTCTTTCCAGTGATATTTATTTTTCGAAGATCGGACTTCATTTGGTCATAATACAGCAGTCCAAAGTTTGATCTTTTTTTTTAACAATTGTAAAGCAGCTTTTATGCTAAAAATTGTGACATTAAAGAAACAGGATGTTCCACCCATGCGTATTGTATACTTAACTGAACCATTTGCTGCATTTCTAGGTACCTAATTGTAAAATTCTAATCAATTTTGTTTCTCATTTTGCCGCTAGAGAGCGTTTTGCTTAAAATCACTTTGTTGCTTATAACTCAAAAAAGTTGAAGTCTGATTCAAATGCGGTTTACAGCATTTTGTTCCTTTTTGACAGCACCACAGAATGTGATGGATTTCAAAGAATGGGGTATGGGAAAATATTTGCGCTAGAAGAGATTGAATGTTCTAACTTTGCGGAAAAAAAACAACTGTGCAAATAAGAGTTGGTCTTCGAAAAACCTTTGCGTTCTGTTTCATATATAAAATTGTGGCTGAGTAGAAATAAAGTGTTCAAGCTGATTAGGTTAAAAGCGAAAACCAAGATACCGCTTGCGGTTCTAGTTATTATTATTATTGTCATTATTACAAAACGTACAGTACTTAAAACGCATCACTTAATTAGAACAGCTATGGTACTCATACATTTCAACAATACACATTAACTGACCTTTAACTTTGTGTATAGGAATTGGTAGACGGATTAAATTAATCCGACTTAATTAGGTTTTAGGAGGTATTAACCTTTATATGCCCCTGCCGTGAAATGGCGATGGGCATATAGTGTTACACCTGTGTGTGTGTGTGTGTGTGTGTGTGGGTGAAATCGTGTCCGGGCTGTAGCTGTGTTTTGAAACGTGGCACAAGGACAAGACGATGTGTTGCGAATAAGAACAAGGTCGCTAGATTGAATGTCAAGGTCACAGCACTCACCTGACCTTCAAATTTTGTCCGGGGTGTAACTTTGTTGTGAATGATCGTGTTTTGATTTTTTTGGTACAAAGTGATCTTTAGGTTACAACAATGTTTCGCGAACAAAAACCAGGTCGCTAACGAGAAGATTAAGGCAAACGCGTCCGTTAAACTAAAAACCTTGTCCCGGCTGTAACTTTGTTGTGAATGGTTATGTTTTGAGCTAACTTGGCACAAGTGATCCTTAGGACAAGAGGATGTGTTTCGAAAAAGAACCAAGTTGCTAGCTTCAATGTCAAGGTCACAGCAGTAAATTAAAATTAAAATTCGTGCAAGCAGTCGTGCCCGGGTTATATCGTTGTTATGTATAATCATATCTTGAAATAATATGACACAAGGGATCCTTAGGACAAAATAATGTGTCGCGAACAAGTACTAGGTTGCAAGCTTGAAGGTCAAGGTAATATCGCTTGTTTGAGGTCAAGGTCACAGCGCTTATTTGATTTTAATCCTCGTCTTTTATATTTCCAGTTTCCCATCATATTCACTGACAAAAATCTAATCAATCTAATAAACAAAATGGCGGGTGCATCCGTCTCCTGTAGACACATTCTAGTTAAAATATAGTTAACTAGCGATTTATTTTCGTAGAAAACTGATGTCTCCCACCCCCGCCCCATTCCCCTCACACACACATATACACAAAGGCACACAGTGACATCTGCAAATACATGTAGTCAAAGGGCTGGCTATATTGATAAAGTTCCGCACAGAATTATGGACCTTGTGTTTGAGACTTCCTCTCATCATTTTCTTTCCATAACTGAATTTTGTTTCAATAGCATTAAGTAGAACAAGAGTTAAGAGTTTGTGAAAAGGTGGGAATAACTCCAAATATACCGAGGCCAGAGTTATGAACCTTGTGCATGACACTTTAATTTTTCATTAATTTCTTTCCATAAATGAAATTTAATTTCAAAAGGATGAGTCGAACGACGGGAGTTATCTTAAGGACACAAATTTGTATAAAAGCAAAAAAAGGTCCAACAAGAAACATTGGAAATGGATTATGCTCTAGTGTAATGCAATTCTTGTCCATAAAGTCACAGTTTTTGTGCATGACACTTCTCCTCAATACGTTCTAAACACCTGTGATGTTTCAAGTAAATAGCTATGATACTTTTTTAATTATGCTATGGACAAAAATTAAGTATGAAATTTAACAAAGGGGAATTACTAAAAAAATTGATGTGCAGAGTTGCTGTTCTTCTGCATGACACTTCCCCTCCTTGAGATCTATCCACCAATGAAGTTTCAAGTTAATAGCTTTGATACTTTGAGTTATGCTTCGGACTAAAATTAAGTATGAAATTTGACAAAGGGCAATAACCCCAAATATTTGATGTCCAGAGTAACAGTTCTTGTGCACTGCACTTGTCCTGAATGAGATCTATTAACCTTTGAAGTTTCAAGTTAGTTACTTTGATACTTTGTGAGTTATGCTCCGGACAATAATTAAGTATGAAATTTAACAAAGAGCGATAACTCCAAAAATATGATGCACAGAGCTACGGTCCTTGGGCATGACACTTCTCCTCAATGAGTTCTATTCACCTTTGAAGTTTCCAGTTAATATCTTTGATTCTTCCTGAGTTAAGCACCGGAGAAAAATTAAGTATGAAATTTAACAAAAGGCAATAACTTCAAAATTATGATACGCAGTGTTACGGTTCTTGTGCACTGCACTTCACCTCAGTAAGATCTAAACACCTTTGAAGTTTCAATTTAATAGCTTTGATATTTTCTGCGCTATGCTGCGGACAAAAAGTGTGATAGTCAGACAACTCCGACAAAAACAATATGTCTCCCCCATATAAATATTGAAGGACCCGTATATCGTGATAACACGAAACGAAACTAGTCCGAGGCGGTTATCTACCGTGTCTCACAATGTTACTTGTCCAAAAACCTTATTTCTGTTGTTCTAAAAACTAAATTTCTCGCACAGTTGATGGATTGATTGACTCGATAGTTTAACTACACAGATGCATGTGTTTCCTTTCAAAAACCCATTGACCACATCTATAATATGTCTGGGTTTATTGTTCCACCGACAGTATTTCAGTTGCTTAAATGAGAAAGATAAAGTCCATGAGTTATATATAACGTTTAAACTAAAACTCCCATTAAGAGGTAAAATATAACCTTCGTTGGGAGAATATCTCATTTACGTAAACAAATGTGCGTTCTGTTTCTTATCTCGGTAATATATTCTAATCCCCTGTCACATTCGACAGCTGGCTTGCCTTAGGAAATAAATCGTGTGTTCGTGTTTTCAAAGCCTTTACTGCATACCAGCTTCCTGCTAGAACAATTCGGTTAAAACCAGTTCAATAAGATATCAGCATTCTCCACTCTACTTGTACACTGTCAATCGATCCGATTCGTCGCGTCGGACAAGTTCAGACAATGCTAGATGAAAGCAGTGGAGTTTATGTAAATGCCAGTATCTAGATCAACATCACTTTTCTTCTTGTAGAAATTCGAAATGAACTTGGGCGTGGCCTGGATTCTACCCCAATCAAGGCTACTATAGCTCCTAGGCCAGATAAAGTGAATTCGCCCAACAAATCTACACGAGGTAAAAACAAGACATTATGTGTACTTGTTAACCTTCACATATGAACATGTACGCATGTTCCTGCATGCGTTTTTTGCCTTGTTGGTTTTAAAGTTTTAGTCCTTTGGATACTATATCTACTTCAGAAAGATATAGTGCTGCCCCACTGCAGTATCACGCCGTAGACATGTGTCATGACACCACATCCAGAAACATTATCCTGACACAGGGCCAATCAGTCCTGGAACTACCCTGAATATGTGCTGAGCGCCAGTCGGGGAGCTACCAGTGCCATTTTAAACGTCTTTGGTATGTCGCGGTCGGGATCGAACCCACGACATCATGCCCAACGTGGAGGACGCTCTAACCACCGGTTTAGCTACCGGGGACGGCCCCGAATGTTTTGACATGGCTATGACCATAAGGTTATTCATATCTAACTTGGTACAACAAACTCAGCATAAATTATCATTCAACCAGCACTAATGATAACAAGACGGCTCACCAGAGAACATCAGCTTATTTGAAACGATTAAAGTCACTTGGTTTTACCTGGTTTCTTCCAGGAGCAACTAGATTTAAGTTTCAGATACAAAGAATCCTTAAATAAGTCAATCATTTAGAGGCCTCATTTCTTAAGGGGTCGATTATTGTATGAATCATTGAGGTTTTCGATAGTGCAAAACAAAAATTAATTCAGAGCATTAGTTCCAGAAGAGAAGAATTTTTAGGGGCCTGATTTTTCAAGGGATTAACTTTATTTTAGCAATTGCGGTAGACAGTCATGAGGTGGCCATTTGTGCCCCATGTAATTAATTAAATTCTGACCATTAGTTTCAGTTGATGAATTTTGAAGTTTTCTATATAGAGTATATAATGAAACTAGCTGACCATCTAGGGACCTCATTTGTTTAGGGGTCAACTTCATTTTAGCAAGTAGAGCACTATGTGGTGACCATTTGTGCCAAAGGAAATAAAATTGGTTTCAAAAAGGAAGATTTTTTAAGTAAAATTCTGTTGGTTGCCATGGCAACTAGAGTATTGCATGGTTCGAGTTTATTTGAGCACTTTTGTAGAGGTTCACCCAAGGATGATCCATGCCAAGTTTCATCAATTTCTACACAGCGGTTTCAGAGGAGATGTCGTTTAAAGCAAATTGTTGACGACGGACGACACTTCGCACGATGTAACGACGACGGGCGATCCTAATAGCTCACATTGAGCACGTTGTGCTCTGGTGAGCTAAAAATGCAACACGGCGGAGTGGTAAACGTCGATCATTGTGTAAAGTAAATTCTAGTTTTTCGTAGTAATTACCGATTACTTCCCCAAAAGTCGTAAAGCAAAGTTGCAGATCTGCATTGTCAAGACTGCATCTTTTTATGAGTACCGAGTCAACTGTTTAAACTAAAACATTAACCAATCTGAAGTTTTTCAAAAATGGTCAAGAATTATAAATCGCTTAAAAATCATAATTTTGAAAATGCCAAGTAGAACACATTTTATACAAATGAATTATTTTGAATAGGATTTGATCATTTCTAAAAGTCAACAGAAACTGTTACTTTGTTAAAAGAAAAATATGTACATGACCAGAAAATCGTGTCTAATCGACGAAAATGCTTGAACCTGACTAGAGACCAACACAAGGAATAGCAGCCCGTTAGTTTCTCTCAACTTCGTATCAAAATATCCGTATACGTAAATAAACAAGTGCGATGAAGTAGTTGTCTCGTTATACTTACGACTAAGATCAAATACGTGCGCAGATACCGAAAGCTTTTATTTTCATTATTTTTCCTTTTTTAAGTCTTAACATACAAAAATTACATTAAGTGCGTTAAAGGACTTCATTGTTATCATTCCCAATAGAGGTGTGTGGTGGGAAAGTATTGGTATGAGGTTTTTGGCATCCAGTCAACAATAATACTTAGGCCATGGGGATTTCGTGTTTACTATTTGATCCCGTTTGACATCTACCTGTAGAGCGGTCTATACATTCCGTGAACCATTGCTTCCACGAAAGTTATGCGTTAAGAAATTCATACAACTGGTAGCCAATGCAATTCAAAACATGCAATATTGCTTCCGCCACTTTGATCTCCAGAAATCCGGTGAAACCTCGAAATAACTGATTAAGTTTACTATTAGGGTATATCTCTCTTACCCCTTAAATGATGAAAAATACAATGCAATCAAACCAAATCTTTACTTTATATATTTCATTACAATACAATACAATAAAAATAGAAAATATGGTAAAACCTCAACTCCTGCCATGTGCATGACGGTTGTCAATTCGCACGGAAGTCTCTGCAGACACTCGTCTGACTAATACTATACTTTGACAATTTGCAACTGCCTATACGTTTAAAGTGCTCGTCTTGATTTGGTTATTAACCCTTTCCCTCATAGAGGACACCATGAAAAGACCTATGCGAACAGCATAAAACCAGATCAGATCGCAGGCTGATCAGGTTTTATGCTGTTCGCTGCTCCTCAGTGGTCTGGAAATGAGGATTAAATTTGGTAAGGTTCAACTGTGGTTTTCTGCAGATCAGGCTTTATGTGGTACCTATTGAGGGTGTCAAAATGAGTCTATATGAGGGAAAGGGTTAACACAATCAAAGGAATATCAATTGCGGAAGTGGCATGTTCATAAGGTCATATTTAAGTTGCAGTCCCGTTTCTGTAGACCTATGTAAATAACAAATTCTCGGCGGTTTTCATCGTTGTTTTTTTGTTTTTATTTTTTGTTTTGTTTTTTCTTTGTTTTCTTCTTTTATTTTTTAGCTCACCTAAGCACGAAGTGCTCAATGTGAGCTTTTGTGATCAGCCTGCGCCCGTCGTCCGCCGTCAACAATTTACTTTAAACGACAGAATTTAATTAAACTTGGCAGGGATGTTCCTTGAGTGAACCTTTAAAAAAGTTGCTAAAAAAACTTGATCCATGTGGAATTCTGGTTGCAATGGCAACGGAATGAAAAAAATGAAAACTTTAAAAATCATCTCCTTCAAAACTATTGGCAAGATTTCGAAATATTTGGATACAGATGTTCATTGGGTAACTCTCTACCAAGATTGCTAAAATAATTCCGATCAGGAAAAAAACGTGGCCGCCAGGGGCGGGGCCAATTTGTCTTATATGAATATAGTGAAATCTTTAAACGACATCTCCTCTGAAACTGCTGGACAGAATTTAATTAAATTTGGAAGGGATGATCCTTGGATGAAGCCTCACAAAAGTTGCTATAATTATTCCGATCCATAAAACAAGAGGGACATAATGGCCCTAAATCGCTCACCTGAATTCAACTGCTAGAGAGAAAATGCTTAAGTAAGGACAAAAATTTACACATAATGAATTATATAGTATTTAAATTTTATTAATTTTTAGTTCTAGTGGCCAACTTGGTCGGCAGATCTAGATAATTTTAGCTATTTTTGCTCAGTACAACCTAAATTTTGGAGGAGATGTCGTTTAAAGGTTTTTCTATTTTAAGCTCTGGCGGCCATCTTGGTTGGTGGATCGAAACAATTTTAGCTATTTTGCTCAGTACCACCTAAGGATCATTCCTGTAAAATTTCATCAAATTCTGCCCAGTGGTTAAGGAGATGTCGTTTACAGATTATTCTATTTTTAGCTCTGGCGGCCATCTTGGTTGGCGGATCGGAAGGTTTTACTATTTTTGCTCAGTACCACCTAAGGATCATTCCTGTAAATTTTCATCAAATTCTGCTCAGGGTTAGGAGGCATGTCGTTTAAAGCAAAAGTTGACGGCGCACGACGGACGCCAGACGCCGGATAAAGACTGATCACAATACCGTACCTTTTTTGTCTTTTATGTATATTGTGAAATCTTAAAACGACATATCCTCTTCAACTGCTGGACAGAATTTAATTCAATTTGGAAGGGATGATCCTTTGATGAAGCTCTTTTATGTATATAGTGAAATCTTAAAACGACATCTCCTCTGAAACCACTGGATAGAATTTGATTATATTTGGAAGGGATGATCCTTGGGTGAAGCTTCACAAAAGTTGCTGAAATAATTCCGATCCGTAAAAAACATGGCCTCCAGGGGCGGGGCTAATTTGCTTTATATGTATATATAGAAATCTTTAAACGACATCTCCTCTGAAACCGCTGGACAGAATTTGATTAAATTTGACAGGGGTGATCATTTGGTGAAGTTTAACAAAACTTGCTAAAATTATTTCGATCCGTAAAAAAACATGGCCTCCAGGGCGGGGCTAATTTGCCTTATATGTTATATGAAATATCTAAAGACATCCCTGAAACCGCTGGACAGAATTTGATTTAATTTGGCAGGGATGGTCCTTGAGTTAAGCCTCACAAAAGTTGCAAAAATTATTCCGATCCATAAATGACTGCAAAGGGCAGGACTAATTTGCCTTGTATGTATATAGTGAAAACTTAAAATGACCTCTCCTCTGAAACTACTGGACAGAATTTGATAAAACTTTGCACGGATCATCTCCTTCAAAACTACTGGCCAGATTTCAAATGGTTTTAAAACAGACTGATGTTCCTTGAGTAACCCTATACTCAGGTGAGCGATCCAGGGACATCATGGTCCTCTTGTTAATATGACCCAATATTTAACGACGTTACATTTGCTGCAAATATACCTTTAATTGTATAATGTGCATGTGTATCGTTCAAAGTTTGTATCCGATGTCATACAACGCGCTCTTTAACCGTCTATATTTGTATAAAATTTTGTTCCTTATATAGGATCTAGATGAAAAGTACTATTTTCTAATGGCTACCTCTCTGTCAGTTTGTGTGGGTCAACATTGAAGAAGAAAAAACACTAGAATTATGTACAGCACTGTAAGAATGAGTGACAATACAATAATCCTATCAATTTAAACCAAACGCAAATTCACTTTAAAGTATTGATGTAAATGGCATAGCTTCAGGTTTTAGAAGCTAAAATTTTATAAATATGTTATTACCAGTTAGTCGGTTGCCAAGGTTACCATGAGAAAACTCTCACAACATTTGCCCTTGAAATCAATATAGCAACGAACATAACCATCATCTAAAAACAATAATTGAAAACAAGCCGCTTTGCTCGGCGCAGGAATTTATCATTGCTGATGTATAACTTTCATCTAGCGCAGACTATAGATCGCTCCAGGCAGAAAAACATAAAAGTAAGCACTTTGCCTGTATTTATTCCTCCGCTCTATTATGAGCTCCATTTAATGAATTGGAATGGATGTAAGATAAAATGTGTAAGAAACATGTGTTTGAATTGGAACTTTGCATTAAAAACATGTTCATTTCACAACAAAGTGTCTATGGTCCAAAATAATGTAACAGTAACCACGGATCAGGCGAAATAATATACTAGTAATACTCACTAGAATTTTGTTTGTATGTTGGGTTTAACGTCCCATCGACAGTATTTCAGTCATTGAAGATTATGTCTACTTGAGACAACTATACTGCTGAAACATTTCAGTATCACGCCGTAGACATGTGGCATGATACCATACCCTGTCACATTATCCTGACGCAAGGCCAACCAGTCCTGGAACTACCTGAATATGTGTTGAACGCCAAGCAAGGGAGCTATACCAGTACCATTTTACGACTTCCGTATATCGCAGCCAGGGATCGAACCCACGGCCTCCCGCTCTCGAGGCGGATGCTCTCATCTCTCGGCCACCGGGGACGGTATAAACACTAGAATTTTTATCTTATTGGTCAAAAAGCAAAAAAGCAGCACGATATTGTTACAACAACCTGCATTTAAAAAGAGCTGTATTGTCTGAAGATCAGACAACAAACACCGGCCACATGTATAGAAGGTATGGTATAACCATAATCTTTGCTACAAATATTGTTTATATGTATCCATGTGTAAAAAGGTTTAGACTAACTGAAGAAATAAAGAAAGAAACTACAGCAAGTCTTACACAGGCACTCATGCGCCACAAACGAGATATTCATTCAAGACTGTGTGATCTGTAATCTGACCTAAGGGTATATGTTTTACTGGACGCTTCGTTTTGATCCTTTGTTTAGTATTGAATCGGATAATAAAATAAATGTAAGGACGGACACGCGCTCTTTCGACAAAATGGCGAGATAAGGTTGCCCGCATTGGCAACACTTCACATAAACAATCAGTCGATTGACTGATTAATTGATTGGCTGATTGATTGAATATCTGATTAGGATTAGATTGCCCGCAGTGGCTGCACCTGATGTAAACCATTGTTACATTTACATGATTTCTTGTCTAACATAACAATCAGTCAATGATCGACAAGCTTTTGTTAAGTGTTCTGTTTTATGGGTCTGTACTGGTGAAGCAGTCCTGCCTCTACCTGCCATCAATACATCCCCCATCAAACAAGTTCATTTTAAACAAGTCTTAGTAGACAATTTTATTTTTCGTCAAATTCTGATTGTGTAACAAACATTTACAGGCAATCACTTTGAAATAAATAACTATAATTCATATTAAATAATTTCATAATATTATTCATATATTTGTATATCTAATGGTAAACACGTTCTCTTATAAAATTGCGTGTTTCCTGTATTTATTTATTTTTTATTTATTTCATTTCATATATTACCATCGGGGCTGCCGTGGCCGAGCGGTTACAGTCGTGGACTACACATCTCTCAGCCCCTCACCGCTGTGGGTTCGAATCCCGGTAGGGACTTAGGAATTTTCATGTGAGGAAACCTTCCAGCTGGCTTGCGGTAGGTCGGTGGTTCTACCCGGGTACCTCAGTGTACTCGGGGTCTTCCTCCACCTGTAATTAGCTGGACGTCGCTATATATGATTGAAATACTATCGCAGCGACGGTAAACTCCGATACAACAACAATATATTACCATCATAAACAGACAATACATTCCATGTTTCTAAATGATATTGAAGAGAGGACTCAAAGGTATTGATGTAAGTATGTTTAAAGTGTTTTTGATTTTATACGCTGATGATTTTGTCATTTTTGCAGATAGTGAATTTAAAAAAACAAACTTGATCTAATGTCTGATACTGTAAAAAAATGGAAATTAGTAATAAATACATATAAAACAAAGACTATGATTTTTAGAAAAGGGGAAGGATTCTGCAGAATACACAATTTTACTACAATAATGAAACGATCGAAATCGTAAAGAAATTTTTTATATTTGGGAATTGTTTTTACATCTGGTGGAGCTTTTTCGGAAGCACACAAAAGCCTTAAAGGCAGTTTTTAAACTTAATAAATATATATATAAATTTACACCAATTTCAGTTAAAGATAAACTCGATCTCTTCGATGAATTGGTTTCACCAATTTTAAGTTATGGCAGTCAGGTATGGGCAGTTTTGTAAATAAATTTTTGGAGTTAAAACGGCAACACCAAACGATTTTATATACGGAGAACTAGGAAGAATACCATTCCAAATTAATCAATATTTTAATATAATTAAATATTGGACCAAATTGTTATATACTAGTGATAGGAAATATACTACAAGTGGGCCATGATGGACCCGATTCGCTCACCTGATTATAAATGAGCAACATATGTTGGATTTTTTCATATTTACCTACTTTTTGACCCCACATGACCCACGTTGGAGCTTGTCCAAGTTTTTATGGAAACAGACATTCCTACCAAGTTTCAAAAAGGTTTTACTAATAATGAAAAGTGACCTTTTACCCCAAATGACCCAAATTTGAACCTGTCCATGATTTTATGAAGAGAAACAAACAAATTTATTTTTATAAAATTTGACCTCGTAACCTACTTTTTGACCCCACATGACCCAATTTCGAACTTGTTCAAGATTTTATGGAGACAAACATTCTGATCAAGTTTAATGAAGATTGGCCTAAAAATATGGCCTCTAGAGTGTTAACAAGACAAATTGTTGACGAGGCACGACGGACGAAGGGCGATCACAAAAGCTCACCTTCGGCACGTTGTACTCAGGTGAGCTAAAAAAGGCAAAGCTTGTGCTAAAGAACGACTTAGATGATAACCCTAATACTAACAAGAGGGCCATGATGGCCCTGAATCGCTCACCTGATTATAAATGAGCAACATATGTTGGATTTTTCATATTGACCTACTTTTTGTCCCCACATGACCCAAATTCAAACTTGTCCAAGACTTTATGGAAACAGACATTCCGACCAAGTTTCATGAAGATATGGCCAAAAATGTGGAACTTGTCCAAGACTTATGGAAACAACATTCGACCAAGTTTCATGAAGATAGGCAAAAATGTGGCCTTGAGTGTTAAAAGTTTTTCTAATATTTGACCTCATGACCTATTTTTGACCCCACATGACCCAAATTCGAACTTGTCCAAGACGTTATGGAAACAAACATTCTGACTAAGTTTCACGAAGATTGGGCCAAAAATGTGGCCTCATTAAGTTTTATGAAGATTAGCCTAAAAATATGGCCTCTAGAGTGTTAACAAGCCAAATTGTTGACGACGAACGACGCACGACGCACGTCGGACGACGGACGCCGGACGAAAGGCGATCACAAAAGCTCACCTTGAGCACGTTGTGCTCAGGTGGGCTAAAAATTGGAGTTCTTTGCTTAAGAATTTATTATGCATAAGTGAGTTGTCTAACGAACTAATTATTTGCTCTCTGTCACTTTTTTTAATGACTAACTCATATTATCTGCTTGTTTGCTTTTTTTTTTCTTCATTGTATGTATGTTTTTGTTCCTTTTATATGTATGTCTTATAGTTGTAATCTTCAATTTTTGGAGGAAATAAAGATAGAACAGAACAGAACTATATATATAGTGTGTGTGTGTGTGTGTGTGTGTGTGTGTGTGTGTGTGATAATTTCAGGTTATAGTTTCAGATTATTTAGAAATGTACCATTATTAGTTTGTTTTGAATGTACTAATGAAATTGTCATATAGATGGTATCCTACTGCTTCCCTAAATTTCGTTTCGTTAGGGTTGTAAGAGGGATATATAAGACACGTAATTATTAAATGGTCATTTATGAATATAAAGATCTATATCCTTTAAATTTCCTAAGGTTGTTAGGAAGATTTAATGGGATAATAAACATCTACCGGCTACATAATTACAATCATGAAAAAAGTGTTCAGTTCTATGTCACCCGATACATGAACCATTCTCCATACGTTACCTTTAATATATGCACGTTATCTTGGCTTATTTTAATCTATATGCCACACAAGTTTTCCTTAAATAGTCAAACAGGTAGTCATTGCAAACCCGGGCGTGTATTGTCTCCCTACACAATCACTGTTGGATACAATAGCCTTCACTGAAAGTGGCGACTGGCTTGGGGAATACTTTTTAATCATTTATTAAGAATACTTATCCCGTTGATTTACTGTGTACTTTTCATGGCTGCTAGCACAAATTCCTGTGATTTCTTTTACCAAATTTGCCATGTGCAACACAGCTCTGTGTCGTTCCTTCACATTATACAATTATAACGAGATGGCCATGATGGCCCTTTATCGCTCACCTGAGTACCACTGCTCTAAAGGCAACTTTAAGTATTATTGACCATAACTATCTATCTATCTATATATACTGCACAAACTCCCCTTTCGGGTATTACTGGCAGGTAACTCCAATAAAAGGAATAGTAAGCCTAGGTTTCTTAACATTATGTATTCATCGGACCAAGATTGCTTCATAAATGATGCTATAACGTGAACAAAGTTAAATATGACATTTTTATATATTTTAAGGTCAATAATTGGCGATGATGGTCCAAAACCAAGTCAGCCTTGATCGTAAGATAATAGTCATTAACGTTACCATCAGCTTTGTGTAAGTTACTTTCTAAATAATCCCTAGGAAGCTGGAATTTCAAGAGATTAGCTTTATTTGAGCAGTTTTTGTACAGGGTAATGATGTGATCATTTTTGTTAAATGAAATTAAATTCTTACTAACATATTCAGAGAAGACGAATTATGAAGAAAGGGTTACAATGGCACCCAAGGTACACCTGTGCCGAAAAATTCTAAAATTTGACCTGCAGTTTTGGAGAAGTCTCTATAGTTTTCACTATATACATATTAGGCAAATAAGATCCGCCCATGGCAGCCATGTTTTTTACGGATCGGAATAATTTTAGCAATTTTGGTAGAGAGTTACCCAAGGAACATCTTTACTAAAACATTTTCAACCCTGGCCAGTAGTTATGAGAAGATGATTTTTAAAATTTTCATATTTTTTTCTTTCCGTTGCCATAGCAACCGGAGTTCTATATGGATCAAGTTCATTTTAACAAATTTTGTGAAGGTTCACCCAAGGATCATCCCTGCCAAGTTTAATCAAATTCTGTCCAGCGGTTTCAGAGGAGATGTTGTTTAAAACAAATTGTTGACGACGGACGACGCACGACGACGGACGCAGGGTGATCCTAATAGCTTAAACTGAGGACGTTGTGACACGAAGCTAAGACACGGATGTTGAGGCCAATTACCGGTATCTTTCCGATTTATAAATAAACCCCCTACGGAATTACGAGCGGTGGCTATAACACTCTATCGGGTTCTGTAGAAGTCAGCCAGTCGGGAGTTTTATCAAGTATTACCCACTTAAAACAAATAGAAAACACAAAAAGCGGCTCCAAACAGAGCAAATATTGTGCTCGGTAAACTGGCGGCGGTACACCATAGTCTTTTATGATTACGACAAATAGTAAGTAACGAATAATAAAATTACGCATTGATCAGGTATGTATGTTTACCTGCCTTCCTGTGATAGTACAAAATTCAAAGGGAGGGGGTATGCTAAATCACTAATTGTATATGGAACACCGAACAGAAAGTATCATTTTATTTATATGAAACTTCGTTATAAAACGCTTTACAGTCAGACGGGCTTTCAAAACGCAGGCGGAAGACACACTATTAAATGTGTAAACCGTTGAATAACACATACGGAAATGATATAGCTAGTCGTCATTTCCTTTACACGTTGATTATGAACTTTGTTTACTATGTTATCTTGCACGCTTTAAACGCATATATTTCATTTTTGTTCCGTTAACTACTGCGGCAATGCGCACGATAGCACGTGTACCTTGGAGTTAACAACAGCACTTGAGAGTATTTCGATCAGTGTAAACATACTTCCAGAATCCTCTCCCACATATACCTTATACAAAATTTCATTCTGTAAAGTAACGCATGACGACTGGTAGCCATGGTAACGAAATTATCATACCAGCTGCAAGCGCTAGACCAGTTATTGATTAAATAGACTTAGTGACGTCATTCAGTAAAAAAAAAACAACAACAAAAAACAATGACTATCAAGAAAATAAAATATATACACATTAAGATAAATAAGTGATAGGTTAAATACCTGTGTATTTACTCGAGAAACATCTAAGCTGACGATACAAATGAAGTCTAAAATCCACGGATAGAGATCACATTAAATTAAGCATACAATAAAGCACGCGTGCTGTCCGATGTAGTCTAGCGATTCCTGTGTAAACCCCACTCCTATCGCTAATATTGGATTGAAAACAGGTCGCTGATTGGCTATTGCTTCTCTTCCCGTGTACATGCGCAAGTTCTTTGTATTCACAAGGAAACTATTTTATACAATGAGTTGACTCGGGTTGTGGTGGGGTAACGTTACATCTAATATAATATATATATATTTTTTATGGATAGATCTTACAAAGCATTACCATGATGTTTGGAGCTGTTTATCCCTGTAATCACAGAAAGATAAACGAGGTATTTATTAAAGATGATGTCATCTTCAAGGATATACTGTTATTCAAAATAGTTCATCCATAACCATCTGCCTCTGTCTTTAACTTCCCCGAGAAGCGTAGACAGAATATCATCAGGTTTTATTACACAAATGTGTTATTGGCGTATTGATTCGGTTTTATCGAAATACCTCATACCGTCTCATGATGGGGGAAGGGTTGCCGTGTGTAGCTTGAAATACATAAAGCACACACACACTCAAATTAATATATACATAGGTTTTGAACCCACAGTTTCTCGAGTGAGTCACGTACACTAACCCTGGACCATGACACTATTATATATTTCATATTGCATATGCATATAGGTCATGTGCCCATGAGTATAACTTATGTTCAACACTGGTCAGTGGCAAGTACACGTACATACAATAACAATGAAATTACACATGTTACACACACACACACACACACACTTGTATGGGAAGAGATTAGTTATTAATTTTATGAAAAGTATAGTATAGTGTGTGTGCACGCATTGTCTTTATTAAATCTCGTGAGGAAAGCTATGTCACGGAAGTTATTTGTAACAAGTGTGATATATTCAGTCGAAAATAGCACGCGCATGAAACGTATATGTCACATAATACGCTTATATTTCAAAGAATATATCACATATTTCCATTACTTTGATAAAGATACTTATTACAACAACCAAATAGTATGTATACATTTTCTAGAAATAACAATGAGACCAAAAACATAACTTGATATATATCATTATTTGGCATGTAGGCCTAATTGTAATTTGTTGTAATTTGTGGAGAGCCGAAATGCAATGACGGTATTTGTGACAATATCTGTATCAATAGCATTTAATGCAAAGCGGTCGATTCAAGTCGCTGAATATAGCTCTCATACTAATTAAGTAGCTGTAATTGATTTATTCACGTTGATGCATGTATATGTGACGCAACATAAACTATACAAGAGGTGTTTGTCTAACACTAATGCTGGGAATAAAAACGTCGACTGATCAGTCCCCATCTTTCTGACTGGTTAATGATCAATCACTGACTTTGATACTAATACTTGTAACTTTTATTTTATATAAAAATGAAAACTATATTGTGTCTCACTTTTTGTGTATGTGATTTTCTTATAAATGTTCAAATGGCTATGAATGTATAGGTATATGTTCTTTGCTAATAAACTTGATGTTATGTTATATACAGACTATACTTAGAATTTGAAACCTGTGTAACTTTTGATAGATATCAAAACATAACCATGGAATGTGAATGTCTTTGTTATTATATGTACTATGTGGCCATTTTCACAGTTTACAGGCAGAAATGTAGACCAAAACGCAATGAACTATATATAATCAGATAGATCATAAAATGCAAAATTCGTTGACGAGTAAGAAATCATCGTGGACGAATAATCAGCGCGGTCTTTGTCAATTATTTTACTGATTCGTAGACGACCTGATTAACACTATCTGTATCAAACACACCGATGCCCCTCCCCCAATATTTGCTAGTTATTGATCTTTTCGTAGCGGTAAATTATTCAGCAGAATACAATTCTCTACAACTATCTCTCTCTCTCTCTCTCTCTCTCTTTCTCTCTCTCTTCATTTAAAGTCTTATAAACCATTCAATTAAGCGTTGAAATGTTGTTATGTTTGTGTGTGTATCTAGGTGTTAATTCTTTCCTTAACTTTAATATCTGGCACGTGTCATGGATGCTTAGTTTATTGCAATTTCAACGTCTGATACCTTTAATGGCTTCATTGATCGTACCTTTAGTCATCTGGCGGCATGATAAGTTTTCTTAATCCTTTTTGTCAGTTTTATAGTTTTTTTTTCAGTAACTCCGCCTACTGAATGCGTGGTTGAATAGAAGAACATATCTTTATTTTCATCCCAGGTATGATACATACAACATGGGGGAAATGGATAAACATATTGTAAAAGAAATATATATTGTTCCGGTGTTATGGTGAAGTAATAAAGCAGAGTGGAAATGGAGAGAAACTCATTTAGGACATAAATTATGTAGTAGGTTATGAATTAGGAAAAAAAGAGGGAGAATTGGGAGAGGAATAAAAAAAAAGAGATAAAAAATAGAGACAGACAGTTGTATAGCTCTGACAGAACATAGGAGTAGCATAGACATATATAATGTTAGGTTATGAGATACAATAAATAAAGCTTGACATGAAGTAATGTACAGTCGACACTGTATTAAGAGACCGCTCAAGGGACTGCCAAAAAGTGGTCGCTTAATGAAATAGTCTCTTAATAGATATTTTTTGTAATCCAGGCAAAGAAGTCATACATGTACAAATTGAAAGTTTAATTGTATCATAACGTTATGTTATATTACAACATGAATATGATGTAAGCTGAAAAATGTTTTGTTGTTTTATACCATCAACATGAATATTTTTAAGCTTTTATGTTGGAATAATACATTGGTCTACTGGCTGAGGCTTACATTTCGTGTTCGGTGGGAAAACGTAACATTTGACATCAAATTCATGGATGCATTCGGACATTTTCAAGAGTTTCCCTTTTGTCTCTGTCTAACCCCCCAATAGATTTATTTCCAATGTGCGCCCTAGTTGCGTATCATAAGTCGCAATGTACATGCGTATAGGTACGAATAATTAATGGTACGGATTGCATCCGGAAGTATTAATTTACCTTATTCCCAAATAGTGTTTTACCAAAATCCGAAGCATTCGGAGGGATGGTTACACCTTTGTTATACTTAGTAACTGTTGAACGGGAACCAGGAACTATGTTTAGCATATAGTTGCACATGGTGCAGTCATGCGTGGTCAAAACAAATTGATTTCAGGTGAGCACTTATGATCAGGATAATTGTTTGTTCGGATGTGTTAAAGATGAATAATACACATGTTCCAGGGTACTCGATAATTAGCAACGTGCAAAACTGTCTGAAGGGAATCAAACACGGTCGCTCAAAAAAGTTAATTATGCGCATAATTTTACGTGCTGGGACTTGGTTAATAAAAAAGTCGTTTAATGGGATAAATTTATATAGTAAAAACATTCGGGCGGGATTTCTAACGGTCGTTTAATAAAAAAGTCGTTTAATACAGGTGGTCGCATGTACGATGTTGACTGTATTATGCATTATTCCATTTCATCATCGGGGCCTCCGTGGCCGAGAGGATAAAGTCGCTGACTTTAGCACTCACTCAGCCCCTCACCGCGTGGGTTCGAATCCCGGCAGGGTCATTCGGATTTTCATGTGAGGAAGCCTTCCAGCTGGCTTGCGGTAGGTCGGTGGTTCTACCCGGATGCCTCCGTGCATTCGAGGTCTTCCTCCACCTGTAATTAGCTGGGCGTCGCTATATGACTGAAATACTGTCGAACGACGGCAAACTCGAATAGTCAAGTCAAGTCATTTCATCATCACGTGTCAGATGCTATATTCATAGTCATTTTTTTTTAAATATTTGTTTGCCTTATGTATAATCTAGACACTGAGTTATAATTATACATAAGCAGACGTAGATAACCCTGATCAGACAGCTCCAGAAAGGAGCAATCCGATCTAGGTCATCTCAGTTCGCCAGCACGCTCTCTGACGAATAAATACCATGAATATGGTACAAGTACTATATAGCATTGCGTCTTGTCGAAAACGAAACACAATACACAAAAGGTGAAAGCAGGAAGTAGAAAGAACCTGAGCGTGACATGGCTGATGAAGAAGTCTACACATAAGTGATAATGTATACGTACAGCGTTGACGATAAAACAATAACGTACACATAGCAATATATCCTCCAATATTGAAGATTACATATGAATACAGTGTGACAAAGAACATACAAATGCAGATATACAATAGAGACATGTATATGACTATCATTACAACGTCCATACTGTGTAAAAAAAAAAAAAAAAACCTTGTCCCAGCCCAAAATACAAGGTTATGAAGAAAGTGTAAGTCATATATAAGACCTTAGTCAATGAAACCTTAGCAGACTTTAGTAGCTGTAATGCATTTTCTACCTATTATGAACTGCACTGATGAGGGACAGTCCAATTATGGTCAATGAGGGGTAATAAAATGGATGGGAAACAACTCCAAAGTTATTATGAAGCAAATGTATACATGATTTACAAATAACTTAACAGTCTCTATCTGTTGGTACCGTAAAAATGCAGTTTTTTTTTTGTACAGTTTTCAATGCAAAATTTTAGAAAGACAGCAATTTAGACGAAATTTGATATTGATTCATATACATGTATACTAAGGTTTACAACCCTATAAACGCGAAACCACTTAACGAAACGAAATGTAGGAGTTACGGTCACGAACGATAGTGGAATTTAAGTATGCAAAGAAATAGTGCAGGCTTGCATGAAGGTGTGTTTAAATGTACACATTCTAGTTCACTACTGCATGCTAAGTGCATGCATGATTACGTATGAGCGTACAGAAGCATGTGCGTGTATGTGGAATTACACATATCAAGTAATATTTACAAGTTTATACAAACATAAACATGATAGCTAGAATTATATATATATAGCAGAAACATTACATAAATAAGTATATCAGTATGTTTTCTTTTTGTTTTTAGCTCACCTGAGCACAACGTGCTCATGGTGAGCTATTGTGATCGCCTTTTATCCGTCGTCCGTGCGTGCGTGCGTCCGGCGTCAACACTTATCTTTAAACAACATCTCCTCCTTAACCACTCGGCCGAATTTAATGAAAATTGCCTGGGATATTCCAAGTTGTTCAAATCGTTCCGGTCCGTTGCATATCTGGGTCACGGGAGCTAAAAATAGATTTTTAAAGTGAACTATTTAAAAATCTTCTTTTCCGAAACCGTAGAGCCTAGAGCTTAGATATTTGGTGTGTGGCATTGTCTTATGGACCTTTACCAAGTTTGTTCAAATCATGATCCTGGGGTCGAAATTGGCCCCGCCCCAGGGGTCACTTGATTTTACATAGACATGTTTAGGAAAAACTAGAAAAATCTTCTTTTAAGAAACCACAAGCCCTAGAGTTTAGATATTTAGTGTGAAAAACGACCTAGTAGATCTGAACCAAATTTGTTCATATCATGACTCTGGGGTCGAAGTTGGCCCCCACAGGGGTCACTTGATTTTACATAGATTTATATAGGAAAAACTAGAAAAAATATTTTTGTCAGAAACCACAAGGCCTGGAGTTTAGATATTTGGTATGTAAAATGACCTTAACCAAGTTTGTTCAAATTATGGCCCTTGGGTTGAAATTGGCCCCGCCCCAGGGGTCACTTGATTTCACATAGACTTAATCAGAAAAACTAGAAAAAATCTTGTCAGAAACCACAAGTCCTGGAGTTTAGATACTTGATGTGTAAAATGGCCACGTGAACCTCTACTAAGGTTGTTTAAATCACGGCCTCGGGGTCAAAATTAGCCCCGCCCCGGGGTCACTTGATTTTACATAGACTTGTATAGGAATACCCTCAAATCTTCTTCTCAGCAACCACAAGGCCTGGTGTTTACTTGTTTGTTGTGTAACATGGCCAAATCATTGCCCTGGGGTCAAATTTAGCCCCGTCTTTAGGGTCACTTGATTTTACATAGACTTATATAGGAAAACTAGAACAATCTTCTTGTCAGAAACCACAAGATCTGGAGTTAAGATATTTGGTGAGTAACATGACCTAATGAACATCTACCAATTTTAATCAAATCATGGCCCTGGTGTCAAAATTGACCCCGCCTCATGGGTCATTTGATTTTATAAAGACTTATTAGAGCTATGCCCTTCAAAGTTTGGATGGCAGATACAGTTTTTGTGTTGAATTCAGATGATCTTGCCGTACTTCTGCGTGGATAATGTATTCAGTATGACTCGTAATACAATAATTGGCATTGAGGACAATATATAAACCTGGCGAAATAAAAATATTATATAAAAAAACACTGTATTTTTCCCTTAGGAATGTAGATAACACTGGGCATTGAATGCCGAGGAGAGTATTTACAGTTGTTATTTTGTCCAATGAGAGAAATGTTAATAGCACGCGATCTCCCAAACATTAATGTAATTTGTCCAGCACATTCAGACGATGCATACCCAATTATGGACATTCAGTAAGAAAATGGTCAGTGAAGCGAGTATCGCGCTATCAGAGCTTTGATTTGTGTTCGTGCAGTACCCCATCTACAACAGCTTTTGTTTATAGATTGAAGTAATTATGCAGATTTTCTGCACAGGTCAGAGGCTACGAACTCATTTCGGATAGTATATATACAGAATTTGGTCATCTTTTAGTGTATGAAATAACCGTTGGATATCTGAAGTCGATAGATTGATGTGATTATGAGTATGTTACAATTATTTGTTTTGGAGTTCAAATGGGTTATTGAAACAGCCTAAAATGACCAATCGCTGCACATTTACTATCAAATTTATTTGCGAGCCACATTTGCATCGAAACAAACTTTATTCGTTCGCTTGGTAAAGTGATCACGTTATAAAAACAGTTACACCATTCGATTGCAGTGAAATCAGCATAGAATAGTTTTCATGTAACAGGCGCTTTTTGTAGCCTGTAAGTATTTATTTTTGACACAGCATTGATTTTTCAGCATTTTTGCTTAATTCTAGTGTACATATGTTGTACAGATATATACAATTGTTCGATCAAGCAATTGTTTACACTATTGAGAAGTTATTCGGTTTTAAATCTAGGAAAACCTGGGTTGAAAACATAGTACTATAGTTGGTGTGACTGACGTCACACACAACTTAAAATGGTGACCATCTCGAGCCTTGTCTCGTACTGTGAAATATAGGGAAACATTCTGACGTACGTCCCCTGTATAATACCACTGTGCATACTAACAACTGCTTGCCACAGAAGGCCTTATCGGCACGACGTCGTGCAGATAATTTCCTTATTCCCACGACCGTAGTGCCGATAAGGTTGCTTATCTGCATGACGGAAATATGAAAATAGCATAACAAAAAGCGAAAATATCTTTATGTCAAGAAATTACAGGTAGTTTTGCCAAGTAGATATGGTCAGTAGTGTAGAGCAGAAGTTTAGGCCCGTACACCTTACATTCGGGTATAGTTAAGATGCACGAAATGCACGGGTTTTAAAGTACACTATATAGAGAGTTTCGTTGTGTGTATTGGTCATTCTCGATGCGCTGGTCAGACTGGGAAGACGCGCATTGTTGTTTGCGAGACGTGAGAGACGTATGGGTGTCTTCAAACCATATCTACAAGCTGTGGCTTTTTAAGGGAGGACAAACTCAGTAACCATGCAGCCGGGTGTAGTTAGCCATGTATTGGTCCTTCGCACTGACAATTAACGTCCGAGAATCCCTGTTTCATGTGCAACATGTTGTGAGATGGTGCCACGTGCGTCTATAACAGTGGAACGTGTCCTTGCAGTAGAGATACACGATGCCTGAGTCTTTGGTAGCGTTGCTGTATAATGTAGACTGTTGTTAAGTTAAATATTTTGCACATGTAACTTGATTGTTTCATGGGCCTGTGTGGCAGAGATATTGCTGTGTGCTATTGTTAATGAGCCTGTGTGGCAGAGATATTGCAGTGTGCTACTGTTAATTGGCCTGTGTGGCAGAGATATTGCTGTGTGCTATTGTTAATGAGCCTGTGTGGCAGAGATATTGCGTGTGCTATTGTTAATGGCCTGTGTGGCAGAGATATTGCGTGTGCTATTGTTTGAGTGTATTGTGTAACGTAAAGCTGAGAGTGAGTCACGTTCATATGAAAGTGTTAGTTTTATTTGTATGTGATGTATTAATATACTCGTATTATACGCATTCATACTGTTTAGACCGTGTCATAGATTATAGTGAACCATTACATATTTTTGAAGGCTATCTTGAGAGAGATAATTGGCTTTACGTAGACGAGTATATTAATGCAAAATATTTCATATGCTTCGTAAGGTAGTTAGTGTATTACTCTGATCTTCTTGTATATATTGTAAACACTTATTTTAATTAAACATTGTAGATATTTGTAAACAGTCTCGTTGTTATACCTATCATTACAAAGAACAGGGAATCACGTTAATGAGTAATTCATATAAATCGTGACACTTTACTTTGTTATTTTTTCCTTCTTCCTTTCTTTCCGGTATATATTATACCTATATTGTCTTTTACACTGTTGAGTCCAACATTTACGATTATTCAACGCAAGTATTCTTCCGGGGATTTCCCGAAGCTTCAGTGATACATCGCCTAATCTACGGAGATATTCCCCGATGATGTTTCAAATTCGGTGAAATTCCGGGGCCCCTTCGCCGATCATCGGAGAAGGTCCCCCGGAGCTTTCCCGAGCCATCCCCGATATTTCAAGGCCATTGTTAGGGTGAACATTCAAAGAAGCCTTGTGACCATAGCCGAAACATCAGTGAACGTACCATCTCCGAAGCCTTATCAATGCTATTTCTCCCGGCGGCCTAGTCGGACATAGGAGTAGTATAGGCGCCTCTTTACACCCAAGACTGCGCATGCGCAAGAGTGACGTCATAGGATTTTTTCGCGCATGTGCGGCGGCCAAATTGGTTTGTAGCATGGCATCTAATTTTAGAATGACATCATTGATCTATATTTAGAATGACCATATCGGTAGACAACAGGATTTAAAAAAAATATGTACATCATATTATATACAAAAGTAACAGGCGGCCATTTAAGTATACAGAGGTGACTTGTATACTTGATCAAAGATCTACTCGCGGAAATTGAGGGTCACTTCCATTCGATCTCAGACTGTGTCCTAGAGGGTATTCTACTGTTCCTTCTACTATATAATCATATTAATAAATTAAATAACATGTCTACTATATAGGTACAGCAGTAATTATAGCAAAAATAGGATCAAATAGTAATAATGATGGTTACTATGAAATAATATATATGAAATAATATGTCTACTCTATAAAAATGCGAACAATGGCCTTTCATGTGTCAAATGTTAATCCCTTTAAAGTCGCCACTCTGTCTGGCGTGTGTTGATTTAGGAGCGGATGTGCGAACAATGGTCTATTCATGTGTCAAAAGTTAATCCCTTTAAAGTCGCCCCAGTGTCGGCGTGTGTTGATTCAGGACGGAAATGTGAACAATAGCTTTTGTTCACGATACTGGCCCGGCACTAATTAACTATTGGTACGTCTATTGTATTTAGCGGATTGAAAATTCAATCAATCAGAAACCTCCCTTTTCAACCAATCAGGAACGAGTCCTCGACCAATCAAATCTTAGCATTTTAATACCAATCGAATTACGTATTCAAAACGAGGCCCAGGTCTGTTTCACATTAATGCAAAAGTGAACTTTTTTTTTTCAAAACAGCTACTAGTATTAAATAAGTATTCCAGATTATTCTCAACCTTTCTTGTGCATTTAATTAAATGACATAATAGAATATAATGGAAATAATTTAGATATTCCCAATAATAATAATAAACTGAAAAAACTATTACTGAACACTTATTGCTTTGATGAAAAATCAACTTACCAAATTCGTAACTTCCAAACTATTTTTCCTCAAAATACTCCAATATATCTTAAGTCCAATAACAATATAAAATACACTCTTTGAACATTTCTTAGTATGTCCTTAAAAGTCATCTTGACGTTGGTAAAAAGACTCGAAAGTTTTGCTCTTTATACGTCAATATGTACTGACTTGTCTTAACATACACCATGTATTCTCTGTTAAACGAGAGTGGACAAGATCTTACAGGTTTATACATGACTTCGACTCCTTGTAAGGGCCCAGTACCATTTATACGTCAATATTGGTTGACTTGAGATCGGATTAAGATAGCCCCACAAAGGGAGCTGGCCAATGTTTACGTTAATCCTTAGCTTTACCTCGGTAACGGATTAAATTTTGTCAAAATGTATACTTTAGAGGAAGCCGTATGTGTGTTATAAAGTGATTTATGTATCGAAATATTCTGTTCTGTTCAACAATTGATACGTTATTTGTAATACATCACAATGTTCGGAATGTTTAAGTTTTAAATTCGTAATGGTTTATATTATCTTGGTTGAAACAAAAAGCTTTAAATCAGTTTTTCCTTCTAGGGCAACGGTTTACGATATCATTTTCAAAATTTTATATCAATTGATATATTTATCAAATTACTTAATAATAAACCCTATGTTCTCGATTCGATTTTTCAACCGTTACCGAGTTATGACGTAACAGCGATTTTTAAACCTTAATTAAGATTTAACATTTCCTGCCCGATATATACTCATTGGAAAGGTCTCGTCTCCACAATGTCAAAAATGTATACACCGAGTTATGACGTATCTGCGGGTGAAATGGCGCCAAATTCAAATATTCTCCACAAAATATAATTAAGTCTATATCTCAGTCATTTCTCGACCGATTTGCATGATCCTGGTATCGATGTAAAGGTCTCATGTCAAGCTATGTTTTGAACTCAATGAACCGGAAGTGTATTGGTGTACAACCGGAAATGACGTCATCATATATAAAATCTCTCTTCATAGACAACCGAATTAACTACTGAAAAGATTATCATTTAAGCGACAGATCACTTATTGATTTGATGAAAAATCAACTTAACAAATCGGTAACTTCCAAATCCAGCCCTCAAAAAGTTAATCACATCTATTAGTTTAACTACAATGTAAAAATACGTTGTT
Organism: Solen grandis; assembly: GCA_021229015.1. Taxonomy (NCBI): domain Eukaryota; kingdom Metazoa; phylum Mollusca; class Bivalvia; order Adapedonta; family Solenidae; genus Solen; species Solen grandis. The sequence goes on along the minus strand of CM037786.1, from coordinate 56,307,583 downwards.
TGAACACTTTGTAGTATGTTCTGAAAATTCATCTTGAGGAATGGCAAAAAGACTTGAAATTTAACCAAAGTAAAACGAGGAACTCTCCACAAGAACGGGGCCGATTTTACTTGGACATACATATATAAAGGGACTTGAGGGAGTTGGTTAGGGCTGCTTCTCTTTATACGTTAATATGTACTGACTTGTCTTAACATACACCATGTATTCTCTGTTAAACGAGAGTGGACAATATCTTACAGGTTTATACATGAAATCAACCTTTTTAGGGTCCAGTACCATTTATATGTCAATATTGTTTGACTTCAGATCGTATTAAGAGATTTCATAAATACATTTTCCGGAAGGAAAATTAAATTTTTTCCACAAAGGTAGCTAGCCAATGTTTACATCAAAATTTTTCGGATTTGTATCAGCTTTATCAAGAAACTCGTAATGTTTTATTTTCTATCTTGATCCTCTCCCTCCCTCTCCCTCCTCCCTCCTCCTCTCCCTCCCTCTCCCTCCTCATCCTCCTTTTCAAGCCCTGTAGGCTTTATTTTTTGATGATTTGCTTGAAATTTTGACTGAAGATAAAGTAATATATTCTATGGAGCCATGTTACTTTTGTTTCCGGAAAATCCCAAAGGTCAAGGTCATATATAATTATCGGTTTTTCTTCGTCCTTAAATATCTCAAAAACGGTTAATATTCTATCGAGACACTATACGTATAATGTGTAGTGCTTAGAAAGATCTTTTAGATGATTTAGTTTTTTATGATCGGGGTTGAATCGATTGAGTTATGGCGGAAATACAAAAATTTGGTAACCCTCAGTGTGTTTAACAGTTTATATCTCGAAAACCATTGATTTCGAAAATATGAATATTATTTGTAGAGCAATATTTGGGCCTTATTTTGATGCTTAAAGTTTAATGATTAGCTTAAGTTTCATGGAGTATTGGGAAAAAAAGAGATTCGTGCATATAGCTTTGGTGATTTTTTCATTTTTCAGGAGGTTTAAGAGCTATTATCTCAAAAGATATTGAAAACTTTCTATACATAAAGCGAGTGCGATGTAGAGAAGTTTAAGACATTATTTCGATACCTTAAGTTTTGAAATTGATCAAAGTAAAAGGAAGTTACATCAAAAATAAGAATTTAAACATGTAGAATTTCAGCGATTTTGCCGGTATGTCAGAGTTTAACTGGTTATATCGTAAGAATCATTGTAAATAAGTGCAAACATTAAGCAAGTGAGATGTAGAGAATTTTAAGACGATTATTTTGGTACTGAGAGTTTTAAAATTGATTAAAGTATAAGGAAGAAACCCCCAAAATAAGAATTTAAACCCAATTGTAAGAATTTTGGAAACTATCCTACTTTCACTTTCACCTTAATTGAAGCATTTTCGGAAAATGTAAGTTTACAGATATGTATTAGTCATATAAATTGCAAAAATACTTTTTACTTATATCTTTCTGATATTACTAGGTACACAAGTGTACCGTTCCCGGTGGCCAAGTGGTTAGAGCGTCCGCCTCGGGAGCGGGGGTCGTGGGTTCGATCCCCGGCCACGACATACCAAAGTCGTAAAAAATGGTATTGTTATAGCTCCCTTCCTTGGCGCTCAGCATATAAAAAGTAGTTGCAGGACTGGTTGGCTCGGTATCAGGATATGTGACTTGGTGTGGTATCATGCCACATGTCTAGGGCGTGATACTGCAGTGTGGCAGCACTATAACTGCATCAAGTAGACATCGTCTCCAAATGACTGAAATACTGTCGGTGGGACGTTAAATCCAACAAACAATTACACTGAACCATTGTTGACAATGATTTAATGTTGTGTCAAATCATTTTATTAACGTGCAGTATTGCGTTACCCATAATCCTTTGAGCGTTTTGACACATGTCATTTAGACCGTTGTTGAAACGCTATTTCCCGACTTTATTGTTGCATTAATCGCCTATGTGAAAATATGTTATAGTACAATGTAATTTAATTGCCAGCTTCAGATACCATTGGAGTATATAAATGTAGACGTTTGAAACAAAATGATCAACACATGTCATCCGTTCAAGACGCTGCAAGCTAATTTGTCCGTTAGCTAAAAGGTCAAATGGAGTAACTTTGTTAAATACAGTCGTCTCGATCGTATGTACAATCTTTATTGAAATTTAACTCACGAGGCTACACGCGTCGACGATTCTACTGCATGGTAGCATTTACGATTTTATTCCGCGGCTGTACACGAAATATAAAAAAGAATTTTGATATGCAGAATAGAGGTTTAAGTTTTAATTGCTTTATTTTGAAAACCTATAAAACTAACCCAAATAGCTACATTTAATTGTAGGGATTTTCGGGCATTTATTTTGGTACCTAGAATAATAAAATGCAAAATTATAAGAAAGCGATATCAAAATAAAGTTGTTTTTTTTTTGCCCAAAGGGTTTCTTCACAAAATTCATCAACGACAATCCACAAAAAAAAAAGTAAAAAGGGAATTTAAAATATGTTCTTTCTAACGGTATAAAATCTTTACATTTTACAAGTTACAAAACCTATCATTCGATCAACGAATGAAATCTAGTTCTTATTCTTTTTTTTTTTCTTTTCACACCTTAATTTTTTTGTTCAAAAGTCACATGACCATGAAAATTTAATGCAATACATCCATACTGAAATTTTTTTTTCAAAATTTTTAATGCCTATGATGTCATAGACGTCACAGTTTACATTGTCTTTAAAAGTTTTTTTCGCATCTTCATCCTTAAATATCTCAAAAACGGAAATATTCTATCGAGACACTTGGATAATTTTTAGTGCTTAGAAAGACCTTTCAGATGATATTTAGTTTTTGATGACGGGGGAAATCGGTTGGGTTTTATGGCGGAAAAACAAATATTTTTGGAATCCCCCATTATTTTAAAATTTTTTTTTATCTCGAAAACCTTTGATTTTCGAATATATGATGATGAATATTTTGTAAAGGCAATGTTTGGCCGTTCTTTTTTTTGCTTAAAATTTAACGATTACCCAAGATTTATGGGGAGTAAAAAGGAAAAAACGAAGTTCAGCTATAGTTTGGGTGATTTTTGCAGTTTATTCAGGGTTTAAGAGCTTTTATCTCAAAAGATTTGAAAATATTCCTATAAAAAAAGCATGTAAATTAAAAGAAAAAAATAAACCCATTTACTTATATCAAAATTTTATATTACTAGCTAAACAGTGTTTACAAATTTTTATATTGTCATATCATTTATTTACGTTTCTCATAAATGATTCATTGCAGCATTTTTCTTACCAAAAATCTTTTGACCGCTTCAAAACATCCTCCCGGATGCGTTAAAAGCTGTATTTTGACTGAAATAAGTCTCCATTCCCCTTTTTTACATTTTGAAAGATGAACCGTAACTAACGCATGGCTGGGGTTGACTTTTTATAATCTTTTTTCAATAAATTT
>CM037786.1:56264718-56304033 GCA_021229015.1 Solen grandis | reverse complement strand
CCTCCTTTAACTAAGAAATAAAACATGACGTCAAAATAGCAATATTGCGTCATTGGAATGTTTGGTATGCAAGGTCATACTCTTTCTCTCTATCAGATCTTAAGTCATCCTAGTTAGATCTAACAGGTAGGACATGTTTTTTATTACATGCAACATACGGTGCCATAAATCTTTTTTCGATAAAACACAAGGTGCCATAAATTTTTCGTCGGTGCCATACATTTTCAACCCGGTGCCATAATTTTTTTTTTGAAAAAAGTCAGGGTGCCATATTGCCACCCTACACTACTAATGCGCCTCATTTTAAAAGCTAACGTCGAGACGTTCACCCCTCCATCGATAACAAGACGCATATTATTTTCGATCATTTGGATATATCGTGTCAAAGTTAACGCAATGATTGGATGTGATTCCGGATAATACCAGGTAAGATTAAAAGTTTATTAATTTCTAAACGGGCTAAATTCTGTTAAAACACAACCACGCAGCGGACGAACATATGAGACATTCTCGGGTGTCAGTTTAAAACTCTCACTCAAACGCCCTTTACAGCTGTTCTTTTCATAAAGCTCTCACCCGAAGAAGGCCAATTTCACAACGTCTTGTTAAAATATCGTCCCGTGAAATGAAACCGCTATCAGAGAGGCGTTTAAAGAATACAAACCGATCGATAATTGGGTAGATTTGATCTAAAACTGCTATGAAAGAGACATTTTAACCGTAGAAAGTGATGTTGGCCTTCTTGTATGGACATACATGTATTTGATATAACACATACTTCCTGAAATACATGAAGGACGTGTATGTTCCGTGCAAAACAGATAGCATTCGAAAGTGATTCGACATAAACTAGCACGAATCTGTTATGATAGCTTTTTTTTTATTGTCTCTCTCTTTCAATATAAATCACCGATTTTGAACGGAACATAGAGTTGAAAACACAACTGACTAATTTTTTTTTTTTACATTAAATTTTTCATTTTTTATTTACACGTTATTTCAACGCCTGCTCCAGTTGGAGCAGGCGATTTCTTATATATCTTATTTCTGTACGAATCATCGTCTGCAACGAGACAAACAAATAAAACCAATATTCCCTGTACCGAGTCATTATTAGGAACCCTCTGATTAACTGTTGCCGAAAAAACAACTATCTATCTAATTATGAATAATATTTAAATTGTTTTGTCAATTCTGATTGACATACAGGGGGTGGCAGAGGCACCGTGTAGAACCACTGACACTGACCCCTAACAAACTAGAAGGCTAATCCGACTGACCAAACTGGAACTCGAACCCACGGCCATTATTGATCACGTGACACCTAGTCAATGATTATAATCACCCGGCCACAGATGTCCCTATATTAACCGTTATAACTCTCCGTATTGTGACGGCAATATATTTACCAAACCTACGTGATTTTCCAAGATTAAAAAAATATGTGAGATAACATTTCTTTTTATGTACGTAAATAAAACATACTGGTTGAATTTCTTTTAAAGATGCAAGTTGTTTATATCACCCAAATATGTTAAAATTCGTTGAACTCTTGAAATGTTAAACTTTAAGGATTCTAAACAGTCTTTGCCGATATATATCTAAAGTTTTGGAAATAAGAAACAATTTATTAAACGTTGTTGTATTCTGTCGCCAATTCCGTTTTTGTGCATGTATATGAATATATTTATACACGAGTGTAACAGTATGTGCTTGATGAACTGTGTATTTTGTTCTGTTCATATTCATGTCCAAATTAAACCTAACCTTTTCCTTTATGTGTTTACGAAAATATAGTAGCAGCAATAATTGATCAGTTACAAAGGATCCTAAGACTGATCTGTTCCAAGTTCATCCCAGGTGCAAAGCACTAGTCCAACCCAGGAACCGTTGAGAGGGATAAAGCTTAATTGTTACCCAATCGACTTTAAAGAAGTACGTTTAACATAAAATAATTATCAGTATGAAACTATAGGAGTTAACCTTCTCTTCTTTTCATTATTGATATAAAAAGAAGTTTCTAAATCATGTTCTTTCCTTTATCAAGATTACAATTAAATACAAGCTTGGTTTTACGCTAGCGTAGAATGGCGACCGAAACGAATGTAGCAAGCATATTGTTCAATTTAAATCACCGATCAAAGAGTGCTACTTGCAGCAATGGATAAAACCGACGGGCGCTATAAAATCTTACTAAAATAAGTTAAATTACATGTAATTATCATAAAATGTAGCTTGTTTTATAGAAATTTATATGTAATTGTTAATCATGCATTACGCCTAAAAAATCGCGGTCTTTTATATTTATATATATAAAGGCACGAGTATGAACATACAACTTTGAACCATTAGTGATAATATTAATTGTGTTCATTTGTGAAACATCATTAAGTGAAAACGCGTCTTTAAAAAGATATTTGACAAACCTTCTGATCCTCTCTTCCCCCCGCCATTCATTCCCATGCATAAATTATTGAAAAAATGTTTTTGTCTTATTTCGATATATATCATGTATCCAATACATTATTTAACAATCCATATAATTATTATTATCGTGTTGCTCCATTCAAATGATTATTTTCCAAGATCAACATTGGATATTTGGAATCAACCGATTTATTTATAGTCAGCAATAGCTTGTATAACAAATGAACGATGTATGAAAGATCAAATAATATGCTACAAGTTTCAGTTAAATTCATATCATGAAATCACTATCAACCAGGGGCCGCCTGGTCCGGTATATAGGTACAGGTCCCGGGATCCGGTATATAGGTACAGGTCCCGGGAGCCGGTATATATAGGTACAGTCGAAAAGAAAGGAGGGACAATGATTGGATAAGAAAAACTAAGTTTACAGAAAATTAATTCCTTTTAGGTTTCATTTTAAGTTTATTTACATAATACACCTTTTTCACAACATTCTATAAAATGTCTACACAAGTGATTTTAAAAATGCAGAAACAGCGTAAGCATAAGAATTTTGAATAGTATATAACTCTGTATAGTATGTGCAAAAACTATTTTCAAACAAGAAACTATTTACCGGTACAGTATCATATTAAGCCTCTCTTGTCCAGGAACTTGACCAAATCAATTATCAGCATAGTCATATCAATGATTTCAGCAAAAACATTGACGTTATTTTGACTTGACTTAACTTGATTTGACTTGACTTGACTTGACTATTTGAGTTTACCGTCGCTTCGACAGTATTTCAGTCATATAGCGATGTCCAGCTAATTACGGTCATATATTTTAAACGTATGATCAGAATTATTTTTTTTTTAAATTAAATAAACACTCGAATTTGATTAACTGTGAAAAGGGGGCTTTTCTCAACTTGGTAAAGGTTTAAATTTCATGACAAACTGCATTTTAATCACAAAAGAATGTAAACATTATATATAATTTTAAATACTTTTGTTAGTAAATGCGGATCCACTTAATACATTAAGATGTAACAGAAATATTTTGTCCTTGCTCGGATACTTATTTCCATTATGACTTTTTCAATGCATTTGTGATGCGTTCTCATAAATATTATGCTGATGTTTAGCACGTGCTAATACTCGAAAGGTGTAAAAAGTTGGCTTATCCGTAAATTTATTGGCGAATTTTGCGATTTAACGAAATTCGCTTTTATGTCATTAATCGTTCAGCAGGTTGACTTTTAAGGTGATAATAGAAAGTGTTCATTTATATAAAATTTCGATTTTCACCGACATTTTACACACACGTGCGCGCGCACTCATGTACGCACGCACACTGGCAGACACAGGCAGTGTGCATGCTATAATGTTACTACTAAAATTATTATTTCTCTAGTAAATCTAGTTGTTTTTTTTCTATACGCGGAAATATTCACTCAATACACTACCAGTGTCACCATATAAATTACACGTCATTACTTAAGCTGTTTAAAATTCGTACAGTTAGATAACAAGATACCTGCCTTTCCTTTCTATCAAACAAATTACACCGTTTAGCGTTTAAATTAATTCAGCTGAGTATCAAATGCTGTACTGTTTCACGTATAGACGATATAAAATGAATCAACAATTAAGTCATATATCTATTTTTCCTTAACAGACATTCGCGGTTTTAACGCAATAGCGGTTTTCAAGCAACCTTATTCACGCCGTCTACTGCAATCCTTCCAAGGTTTGCCAAATCGAGAGATATTTCAATATAAATATTCGCTTGTTATTTAAAGTCAATATTTTATCCCAAATTTACTTGCTCTCGGTTAATTTATACTGAAATACTGAGGCAGACGACACTCGGCGCCAAGTTTCACAGACTCAGGTTAACGCTTGAAGCAGAGGTCGGGTTCATTCGTGAAAAAACTGATCGAGCGTTGAATGATTCTGGGTCCAGAAACGGTATAGCGTTAAATATAATATGCCTTTTCTCGTGAACAGTTTTGATCATGTTTGGAGCCAGTTTCTCGTTTGTTTATTTAGATCCCCCAGCCTTTGAAGAGTAGCTATGCGTGTGACAATGTCGGAACAGTTATCAACATTTGTCTAAAATAGTTACAAATAGACACACACAAAAATTCGCAGTATGTTCTTACACGTAAATAAGATGACTCATGGAAAACAATAAAGTATTGAACCAATATTGAAGGTATTTCATCAATCATTAACCTGTATTTTAGTTTGTCCCATTGATTCATGGAAACCACATACAACATCGGTTTTACATGTATATGAACGTGCACTGTTTATTTGATAATGCCTGAAATATTTAATCTCTTTATGTCATTTCTTTTCCTCTGTTGACCACACTAATAAAATCGTCACTTTAGCATATTTTCAAGGGAAGAAAAATGTTTCAGTTTGTTATTTTCATTTACATAATGTCCCACTACACAAGAAATATCAATATAATTTTTAATGTGTAGTCTCCGTGCTTGAAAACCTGAACTACTACTATTACTACTACTACTACTACTACTATTACTACTACTTATTGTATTATTCTTTGCCCTATTGCTGTTGATGATGTTGTTACATATATTTGATATATGTAGTCCCTATCATTGTTAATTTAAAATCTTATTCTATGCTATTGTGTATATGTGTTTTTTTCCCCGGATCATACTTTTCCCTTGTTGAAACTTTTCTCGTTTGACTTTATTTCTGCAAGTATTCCATTTGACAAGGATATTAATAGCAGTTATAAGGGCCCGTAATTTTGCAAGTTCTTATTCGGCATACCTGTCTAACCTCACATTTGACCTATTTAAGGATGATGACGCAGGATATCACCAAATACATATTTGAATGAGCAAATTTTGAGTAGTATATGTGAGAAGTAAACGTTTTTTCCTTACGTAACCTGATATAATTTCACGAAATTATGCGCTGTATGATACTCAAAACTGGTTTTTGCATATTTTCAGGATTCTGTTATATGGCCTTGTCAGCGCCGAGTCTCCAGGACATCGTCAAACCCGAAAAATTAACCGAGTACCAAGTGATCTTACGGGGTTATGCGATGATCGCTATAATCCCGTGGGAGACCGTTGGTTTCCTCGGGAATGTTGCGAAAAGCACGCCAAATACGATAAAAGAGTGTCCGGTCTCTTCAAAACGGAATATGAAGGAGAGCAAATGATAGGTCTGTGCTCCAAAACCTACATTGTCAGCAAAACCGTCGCCTCAAAATCCACGAGTGTCCTAATGACCGCTAACCGCTTGATTAGGAAAGCCAGGAAACAACGTCCGAAACGACAGCAACGCTCACTTAAGACTACTACGGAGTGTAAATTTAGCTCCAAAGGCATTTCAAAACTCTTGGTAAAGAATCCTCTGAATATTTTCAAAAGGGTTCTGCTCACGGGAAAACCAGCAGTAGGTCATAACAAAGGGTTTCGCGCGAGACACAACGGCATCTATAGCTACAACCAGTCCCGTTGTGGCTTTTCCTATTTTTATTGCAAGCGTCGGGTGTTGACGGGATTCATACTGAACCCTTGGACATTGTGCTGTGCCCCCAAAAAGCGCGAAAGAAAACTGGGGAAGATTTGATACGCAAACTGTCGGAAGAACAACTGCTTCAACTTCTCAATAAATAAAAAGCGTGTGTTGAATTGAACACGACTTGAAACCGCAGTGACTTATTGTATGGTATTATTTATTGTAGCATTTTAGTAAAATTGTATAAAAATGCTAGTTGCATTTTAATTAAAAAAAATTAGAAAGTTTTATTCGTAAAAATTTATTGGCTGTATTGAAGAAGTTTTGAAAGTTGTTTCAGCAAGATTTTTTAAATTATTCAAGTTGTATCAGAAAAATTTTTAAATTTTCAAGTTGAATAAAAAAATTTGAATGTTTGTTGTAGATTTTTTTTTTTTTTAAATTCAAAATTAGTGTACAATTTTAAAAAAAATAATTTTTTTAAGTTGTAATTTTAAACAATTTAAAAATAGTGTTACAAATTTTAAAATGTTGTAACAGTAAGAATTCAAAAGTAAATTTTTAAATATTTTAAAGTTGAATCAGAAAATCGAAAAATTTATCAGTACAAGTTTGAGTTTTGTATTTTTTTTTTTTTAACAATTCAAAATTAGAAAATTTAAATTTTTTAACAGTAAGAATTAAAAGTAATTTTAAATATTTTAAAGTTGAATCAGAAAATCGAAAAATTTATCAGTACAAGTTTGAGTTTTTTATTTTTTTTATTTGTTTTTTTTTTTTCAGAAAAAAAAATGGAATTTTGAAGAAAAAAAATAGTCTAAGATTTAATTTTTTTTTTTATAAAAGTCGATTATTTGCAATGAATAAATGACAATGAACCGTTTATATTGTTTTTTTTATTTTTTTTATTTGTTTTTTTTTTTTCAGAAAAAAAAATAGAATTGATCCATGTAGAACTGTGGTTCGATAAGCGGGGCTACCTGCAGCGGCAAGTCCACTTGGTTATTTCTTGTGTGAATCTTCACAAGAGTTGCTAAACTTGATCCATGTAGAACTGTGGTTGCATTTTCAATGGAAAGAAATGAATTATGAAAACTTTAAAAACCATCTCCTTCAAAACTACTGGCCAGATTTCAAAATGTTTCAGTACAGATGTTCCTTTGATAACCCTCTACCAAGATTGCTAAAATTATTCTGATCCATAAAGAAACATGGCCACCAGGGGCGAGGCTAATTGGCCTAAATTGTATATAGCGAAAATTTTAAAAGACATGTCCTCTGAAACCGATGGACAGAATTTGATTAAACTTGGCAGGGATGATTCTTGGGTAACCCTATACTCAGATGAGCGTTCCAGGGCCTCTATGGCTCTCTTGTTTTTTTTTTTTTTTTTTTTAGATGTCTTTAAAGTGACAAAGAGTCATAGAAACATAACAATCCATTGACCAGTTATAAAAATGAATACCTTAAGTAACAGTACACTCAGCCATACACTCATCTCAATACAAAATAATTATGAGTAAAGATGTTTCTTATTACATATCCCAATTTCACTTACTGTTTGGGCTTAAATGAGTACCTGGGTACCTGCGGTTCGGGTGGAAAATTACCAATACCCGGGTAAAAAATTATAATGACCTGTCACCCGATGTCGGTCTTATCAATCTATACGATACCTCATGTACTTCTTTTCAATATATATACATGTCATTAATGATACTCTTTAGGATAATTCTACACTCTGTCAAAAAATCATATTTTGTGCTTTCAAGATGTATTTTAGGTGTACAAAGTCTGTATAGTTTAAGACATAGTTAAATTAATGATAAAAAAGTAAGTTATTACAAGTGATTAAACTGTCATTACACAGCCAATAGTCGTTTTTTATGCAATGACTTCATAATTGTGTACCTGGGTAACCAGGTAGAAATAATGGACTCGTTTCAGCCCTACTTCCTGTGACGGTTTCAGTTCTCATCAAGAACCTTCATCAGACTGTGATTTCTGTGACTTAAGTTTTTTTTTGTGATGTCAAAGGGTCTCTTCCTAAAGGAGACAAAAACAGAGACCAAGGGACCTATGGATTCCGCCATATATATATATATATATATATATATATATATATATATATATATATATATTGCTTTTCTTAGAAGGAAACAGACCTGTGACGTCTCACAAGATTGTCACAGTAAGTGAGATATTATTGGGATATGTAATAAGAAACATCTTTCTATCCTGATGTAACTATTTTTCAAAATTATGAGTAATAGTATTTTTAAAGTATCTAGATTTTAGCTCACCTGTACACAATGCGGTCAATGTGAGCTTTTGTGATCATCCTGTTGTGCCTTGTCTGTTGTCAACAATTTGCTTTAAACAACATTTCCTCTGAAACCGCTGGACAGAATTTGATTAAACTTGGCAGGGATGAACCTTCACAAGATTTGCTAAAATAAACTTGATCCATGTAGAACTCTTGTTGCCATGGCAATGGAAAAAAAATGAAAACTTTAAAAATCATCTCCTTCAAAACCTAATGTTTTAGTACAGATGTTCTTTGGGTAACCCTATACTCAGGTGAGTGATCCAGGGCCTCGATGGCCCTCTTGTTAAGTTCATCTGAGGACAGCATGCTTAAAGATAAGCTGTTATTACCAATGAATGTCTGACACCCATCATCTGTCGTCAACATTTAAGTTTAAACGACATCTCATAAAATATTGGACCAATCTTCATAAAACTTTACAGGAATGTTCCTTGGCTGGTCCCCTTTCAAAGCTGTTCCTAGAATTAATTAATTTCATGTAGAAATCTGGCTGCCATGACAGCTGAAAGGATAAAACAAGAGCTGCCCGTAAGACAGAATAGTCGACTATTTAAAATGGTTGTTGGTGTATCTAATACAAATCTAATACAAATTTCTTTCAATTCTTGCCCTTGACATATTAATAGTCAAAATGAATAGCTGTCATATCAGCCATAATCGGACACAGCCCATATTTTGTTGCCATTAATGGATTTTTGTCCAATTTTTTCACAGTGGGACGTGGCTGTAGACAAGGGGATCCTATTTCTCCTTATATCTTCATTTTATGCACAGAGATTTTAACATTAAAGATAAAACAATCAAAATACATAAAAGGCATTATTATAGATGGAGAAGAATATAAAATCTCTCAATTTGCTGATGATACTTCCCTTTTTATGGATGGATCTGAACAATCGTTAAAATATGCATTAAAGGTTTTAACTGATTTTTCCCGTTTTTCAGGACTAAAAGTTAACTTTGATAAAGCTAAACTAATTTGGATAGGATCATTAAAATACAGTACTAAGTCCATAAAAACAAAATGGAAATTAACATGGGGGGAACTTTTAAATTAATTAAATTAAAAAATTCAATAATATACTGGAAGAGACGGAAACTTACACCAGTAGGCAGAATTACTGTTGTAAAATCTTTGTTATTGCCATTATTTACTAATTGTTTCATTAATCTGCCAACTCCAGATAAGAAAATGATAAAAAACATAAGTGATCTTATAATAATTTATAATTATAATAAACTTATGTATAATTTTGTATGGGATGGAAAGTTAAGAATAAAACATGATGTATTTAAGGGGGATAGTCGATATAGATAGCTATATTCATAGATTAAAAATCAAATGGTTAAAACAATATATTGTGAATTCCAGTGGTAAATGTTTTAAACTAATTAACACACAATTGGATCTACACAAAATCTTTAACTTGGGGGGATTATATTGCGAACTTGCTATGAAAAAAATTAAAAATGCTTTCTGGAATGACGTATTGAAGGCTTATACTATATTTATTAAAAAGTATTATATTAAGAACACAGAAGATCTCTTGAATATGCCGTTGTTTTATAATGATCTATTTTGTGCTAATAAAAACAACATTTTATTTATAAAATCATTATATGACAGATGTGTGATATTTGTTAAAGATATAGTAGATATTAATGGCAATTTTTTAAATAGGGAGGTACTAGAAAATAAATATAGAATAAAAATTGACTTTTTACAATATCATTCTCTTACTACTGGAATAAAACATTTTATCAATAAAAGTAATATTCCTATGACTATTAAACAAGAGTATCTATATCATCCATGTATTAACTGTTACATTAAATTTATTGTTATGAATGATAAGTCAATATATGAGATTTTGATTAAAAATGAAACTGTACCTATTTCTCGTCTAAAATGGAATCTTATTTTTACTGATGTTGACTTAAATTGGAATGAAATTAATAGCTATGTATTTAGATGTACAAAAGATACATATATACAATGGTTTCAAACTAGAATTATACATAGAATTTTAGCAACTAATTCATTGTTATATAAAATGAAAATTGTGTCCAGTAATTCATGTACCTTTTGTCATGATCATGAGGAAACACTTATGCACATTTTTTTGTGAATGTTGTTTTATTAAACCTTTGTTAGATTACATAAATGATATTTTAAAAAGTAACAAATTAGAAAAGAAGATTAACACTAAATTAATTATTTTAGGCTCAGAAGATAGTACAAATGAATATGATATTTTGTTTTTAGAATTTAAAAGATACATATATTTATGCAAAAGGAAAAAAATCATCCCCACCAACATAGGACTGAAATTAAGTTTTAAATTTGCATATAGCGTTTATAAGGAGGTATTATCTGACAATTCAAAGCCCAAAAATTGGTCAATTATACAACTATTTATTAATTTATAATTGCTATGTACCTGTATGTTGTGTTTATTTTCCTAACAAATTCTAATAAGTATGAAATGGTTATTTGTTTATATTACAACATGTCAAAACTATACAATACAAAAAAAAATCAAACTTTAAATTAAAAGTGATAATATATATGTATATATTACTGTCAGTATTATTCAAATATATATATGTATTTTTGAAATGTAAGGTGGCTGCAGGATGGTTCCCCGACCTGCTGACACCTATGACGGGGATAATAAAAGTTTGAAAAAAAATAAAAAAAATAAAAATATTTTGTTGCCATTAACATTGTGTATAGATTTAATGAAGATGCCAGAGTGTAAACAATGTAAAATATGGCATATTTTGATAATTAAACGATCGTAATTCCTGAAGGAATCGGCCAATATCAGTCATAATCAACTTGGCTAAGCAATTATTGCCATAAAGTTTTAAAATGATTGCTTAAGAAATGAAGTTGCTGGACTGTAAACAAAGTATAAGCTTTTTTTATATTTAAAATGTTGTAACTCCCTACCTAATTGGCTGATATCAGCTATAATGGAATTTAGCCAAGAAATTATGGCTATAAACATTGCCATACAGTTTGAAATAGATGGCTTGCAAAATAAATATGCAAGAGTGTAGGCAAGTGAAATCTGGCATTTTTTAATAATTCAGGGGGTCATAACTCAGCAAGGGGGTCAAACTTGGCGGAGAAATTATGGCTATGAACATTGTCAAAAAGTTTGAAGAAGATTGCTTACGATATGTAAGATCTAGACTGCAAAGAAATTACATATATGTATGTATGATGACAGATGTCTAATGCCTGACATTCATCGATCCCAATAGGTCATGTGCTCATCCATTACAGTTATGTACTTTTGCATACTGGTGGTGGTGATGGTCATTAACAACTATTTCACTTTTCAAAGCAGTACTTTAAAGGGTTCAGTAGAAAAAAAAAGTGGTACAAAAAGACAACAACCATGACAGTGACATCAACACTCAGATGAGCAGAACAGCTCTCCTTATTATTTGAGCTAAATCAGAACATTTTTATATCAGTATAATGGTGTTATCCTGGAGAGGTTTTATTGTAGAAGTAAATATGAATAAAGCTCAAGCTGGCACAGATATCTCCTAATTTGTTATTTGTACTTGCTATCCTCAATTTTTTTCCCGTGACTGGAACATAAGTAGAGTTATCTTGTGGTCAGAAAATTGTGAAAAGGGGGAATAACTCCAAAAACATTGAGGCCAGGGCTATGAACCTTGTACATGACACTTCCTTTCATTAATCTATTTCCATAAATGAAATTTAATCTCAATAGCATGAGTCTAACTGGAGTTATCTTAAGGACACAGAATTGCATAAAAGCGAAAAAACTCCAACAAGAAACATTGGAAATGGATTATGCTCTAGTGTACTGCAATTCTTTTCCAAAATGTCTACCCACCTATAAAGCTTCAAGGTTATATGTCTCATAGTGCATGAGTTATGCTCCGGATAAAACTTAATTGAATATGAAATTAAACAACGGTCAATAACTAAAAAAAATAGATATGATTTGCAGAATTAAGGTTCTTGTGCACTGCAATTCTCCTCTGTGAGGTCTATTCTCCTATGAAGTTTCAAAGTTATATGTCTCATAGTGCATGAATAATGCTTTTTTAAATAAAAAAATTAAATTGAACAAAATGCAGTAACTCCAAAAACATGATGCACAGAGTTACAGTTCTTTCTGACTTCTCCTCAATGAGATCTATCCACCTGTGAGGTTTCAAGTTAATAGCTTTGATACTATGTGAGTTATGCTGAGAACAAAAATTAAGTATGACATTTAACGAAAGGCAATAACTCCAAGGTCAGGGTCTCCTCTGCTTTATTGTATCGCTCAGATTCTTTAATTTGGTAAGACACACAAAAATCTTCCTTTCATCTACCACATTAGGTGCAGTAAATTATTATTCACCAAGAAATAATGTGTATATGAATGTATACATGAATATTCATGAGGTAATGGATTTCTCTAAAACTCTGCAGAAAAGGCATGTTATTCAAATATCAAACTTTTCTGTCATTTACAATTTAAACCTGAATCTATTTTATTTCTGCTTAACCCATTTAGAATCAAAATGTCCCTATGACCAGTCTGGTCACTGACCAGTATTATACCACACTGTTAAAACTACCCAGTGGCTATCAATACCAATTTTTAATGCATAAAATTTGTCTGTGTATATACAGTCATTTCGTTTTTCAATATCTACATGTAGGAAGAAAACAAAAAGCTAATCCATTTTTGTTTATCCTTATATAATATCAAGCATGAAAGTCGAAAAACAAACCACAAATCCAATTTCTTTTTTCAATTTTAAACACAAAAAAGAAACCCATTTTTTTTTTTTTCCGCTTCCATTGGTTAAAATGAAACCCAAACAAGAGGGCCAAGATGGCCCTGAATTGCTCACCTGAGAAATATTACTTTCATTGCCTTTTTTACATAAAGTTATACTGAATATAAAATCCATGCAGAGGTTCAGCAAAATAATTGTAAATCCACAGATTGCTTAAGAAATGAAGATGTTAGAGTTTACACAGAGTGAAATCTGGCGTTTTTTATCATTCAAGAGCCATAACTCCTGACCTAATGGGAAAATTTCAGCCATAATCGAACTTAGCCAAGACATTGTCACAATGTTTGAAGAAGATTGCTTCAGAAATGAAGATGCTACACAAGAAAATGATGACGGATGGATGTCCAGACGTCCTGACATATGACGGACATTGACTGACCACAATAGCTCACCTTGAGCACAAGTGCTCAAGTGAGCTAAAAACGAACCAATTACTCCCTCCCTGCTATAGCATGTAATTATGATATGCCTTCCTACCATATATTGCTGATTTAAACACCTGTCTGCCATTTTGCTGTTATGTTAAAATATGTGTATATGTGTTAGAGGGTTAACTTTATTGTCTAATTATAAACATTCATGTATAAAATTATTAGATAATTTTTATTTTTTTGTATTTTTAAAATTGATCTTATAATATGGTCAGTTTACCATGACAATTTTAAAATAAACTTTAAATTAACTGATATGTATCGCTTTTAAAATTTCACAGTCTAGTAAATGTGCTAGAATTGTAAGAGAGTTTTGTTTTTCATGCCATATCGCAGATTAATGCACACTGTTGCATTCAGATACTTTGTATTTAAATACTCAAGCCCACAGCCTTTGTGATCAGATTACTGTACATCTGAACTTAACACTGCATTATTCAGCATTGTAGAACTCAGAATGAAACTCAATTTCCTTATTAAAGCTTTAGCACTGTGAAAAGACAACAAAATCTATTACAGACAAATGTTTAACCCGACTTCTGTCGTCAATATGATTTCCAACAAAAAAGCCCCTTTTTGGACAATAGTGACATGATAAAGGGACAACATCAACAGTAATTATAATCCTAAACATAACCCTACAGCCAACCCCACTCCCTCCCATAAGCCCAAACCCATAACAAAAACTTTAAAAAGTGCAATTGTGAGTATTTTTTATTGAAAATCTATATTCATGTTTGGTGTGATATAAAAAATTGCTTACATTATTTAGAATCACTAGTAACATGTAATACATGTATAAGAACACATTCAAGTCAGAGACACAACATTTATGTTAAACATAGAAAAAAGATCCATCTTCAATGAAAATTTACTCTTGAACCGGACAGTCATCCAAAATAAGGGTCAGTCACTAAGAAATCCCATTGTTAGCCAAATTATTCATATTGTTTTCTGTTTAAATATATCAAATACAGGAATTAAAAAAAATGTAAACTTTAATATATACAATAAATATTACTATACTTCTTTGTAGAGATAGAAAATACCTGAATATACAAAGTAAATCAAACACACAAATGAGAAAAGAAATATCAAAATCTTTCTCAGAAGGAGAGTCCATACTAAAAGGATTTTCTCTACAACAGTATTGGAGAGAATAATAAACACCATATGACATGAAGAAATAGTTGAGAATGGTGTGGCAGTGGGGTTATTTTAATATTTTCGAAAAAATATCAAATCATTTCATAAAAAAAATGTATATAAAACAACCTAATGTATGTAAATAATACTTAAACTACATGTGTATTTATGAACTAACTGATCATATTACGGAATACGTCAGTTTTCTGTAATAACTCGAACTGTATGCCAAAGGCTAACGAATACCCCCACCAACCCTATTTCACCACAGGGATTTTTCCCCTTTCTTATCAGGGACCATTCAAAGGTGCCTTCCCCTCTTAAAATTTCTTTAAATTCATGCAGTTTTCCCAAATTTGCATCTTAATCCAGGATTTTTCTTTCCCCTATGAAAAAAGGTCATATTTTCCCCAAAATACGATATTAAGGCTCCTTCCCCAACATCTGAAACAAGACGGCCATAGAGGCCCTGAATTGCTCACCTGAGTAAAAGGTTACCCAAGGAACATCTGTACTAAACGTTTTGAAATCTGACCAGTAGTTTTGAAGGAGATGAATTTTTAAGTTTTCATAAATCATTTATTTCTGTTGCCATTGCAACCAGAGTTCTACATGGATCAAGTTTGGTTTAGCAACTTTTGTGAAGGTTCACCCAAGGAAAATCCCTGCAAAGTTTAATCAAATTTTGTCCAACCAACAGATTCAGAGAGGATGTTGTTTAAAGTTTTCACTATATACATATAAGGCAATTTAGCCCCACCCCTGGCAGCCATGTTTTTTTTACGGATCAAAATAATTTTAGCAATCTTTGTAGAGGATTACCCAAGGAACATCTGTGCTAAAATATTTTGAAATCTGGCCAGTAATTTAAAAGGATATGATTTTTAAAGTTTTCATAATTTATTTATTTCTGTTGCCATGGCAACCAGAGTTCAACATGGATCAAGTTTAGTTAGCAACTTTTTTCATCCAAGAACCATCCCTGCCAAATTCAATCAAATTCTGGTCAGCAGTTTCAGGGGAGATGTTGTTTAAAGATTTCACTATATACATATAAAGCAAATCAGCCCTGCCCCCTGGTGGCCATGATTACAGATCGGAATAATTTTAGCAATGTTGGTAGAGGGTTACCCAAGGAACATCTGTACCAAAACATTTTGAGATCTGGCCAGTGGTTTTGAAGAAGATGATATTTAAAGTTTTCATTTGTTTTTCTTTCTGTTGCCATGGCAACCAGTTCTAAATGGATCAAGTTTATTTTAGCAACTCTTGTGATGGTTCACCAAAGGATCATCCCTGTCAAGTTTAATCAAATTCTGTTCAACGGTTTCAGAGGAGATGTCGTTTAAAAACAAATTGTTAATGACACACGACGAACGCCGACAGATGCAGGATGATCCTAATGGCTCACCATGAGCATGTTGTTCACAGATGAGCTAAAAGATGCCTGCCCCACCACCCCAAACAACCAGGCTCAGTATGCTTGTAAGCAGTACTTGGTAATAGCTAGTTCACATGAATATAAAAATGTAACAATACAAATAAAAGGTATATAGATGACTACATATGCATTTATATGTCATTATAACAAGAAGGTCAAGATGGCCCTGAAGTAGCTCACCTGAGAAAAACTGCCTTCATTGCCTGTGCATTACTAAATTATAACATAATTGTACTGAATACATAATCCATGAGATCAAAGCGCTGAAGACACTGAAGTTGTGTGTGTCTCAAATGAAATAGTGTTTGAAGAGCTGCAAGTCGATCACCAATAATTAAATTCACTTTGATAAACAAAAGAATTGCGGCATTCCTGTTCTCTTAGCGCTATCAGAGCTTTGATTTGTATTTATGCAGTACCTTATCTACAACAGACTCTATTTATAGAATGTAGTTATTATGCAAATCAGAGACTCCGAACTCATTTCAGATAGTAGATATACAGGTTTCAGTCATTTTTTTTTTGTGTAAGAAATAACCCTTGGAGATATCTCAGGTCGAAAGATTGATGCGATTATTAGTAAGTTCAAATGATTTGTTTTGGACTTCACATGGGTTATTATAACAGCCTAAAATGACCAAACGCTGCACATTTACTATCAAATTTATTTGCGAGCCACCTTTGCATCGAAACAAACTATATTCGTGCACTTGGTAGTGATCACGTGATAAAAACAGTTAATCATTCCATTGCAGTATCCAAATGATCGAAAATAATATGCGTCTTGTTATCGATGGGGGTGAACGTCTCGACGTTAGCTTTTAAAATGAGGCGCTTTTTAATTTAAAATAAGTTATGTACTAATCAGTGATGAGATACTGAGTCGTAAAAGATACGAATGAGGCTTACAATACCGCTAATAATTATTATAATACGCTATTGTTATGCGTTCTATTGTTTAAAGATATTGGAAGAAAAGTCATTGAAAATCTATTATCGATTATAAGCCGACAGCAATAAATGAGTGATGGCTATTGATTTCTATAGACTATTGTTTTTTTGAGTTTGGGCATTGTTTAATGACCAGGTGCTAATGTCTTTGATATATTGTTTCCATTGATGATCTATATAGAACTACTTATTGTCCTATTTATTCAATAGCCTATTGTTCTCGAACAGGTGCCACCTGCACCTCATTGACCCGAGGTGACCTCATTAACCCCCAGTGGTGACCCTCATTGTTCACCCCCATTGTTCTAAAAAGGTCACGTGATAGCACTAGGACCAGGCAAATTGCCCAAATTCAATCCCTATACTACTTTTTTCTAAAGACTTATAACGAGACTATAAACTTCCTACTACATAATTTCCATTTTCTAAAAATTGTGTTTTTGAAAAAAACCTTTTAATTGATTAGAAAAATACAGTGATTTGAAAAAAGTATCTCCGACCAGATATCTCTCCGATCAATCGATATATATAAAATATATAAAACAGAGATTAAGAGATCAGTATATCCAGGAGTGAAATGATACCCTAGCGAGTCAGTCTAAAATGTATTATTATAAACGTTTTAAAAAAAAATTTAAATTTGAAAATTACCTTCAGTTTGTTAAAAATGGCAAACATAGAATATCTTTAACACGATATAGATAATGCTCTCATTCATTAAACATTGAAACAGGTAGGTATGAAAATATTTCAAGAGAAAATAGATATTGTACTTTATGTAACCAAAACGTTGTTGAATCTGAATTTCACTTCTTATTATGTTGTCCATTTTATAGGGAACTCCGGAAAAATAATGGTACTCAGTCAAGTTGGCCTAACATGCATATTTTTGATAAATTATTAAACTGCCAGAATAGTAAAACTACCATTGACATAGTTAGATACATATTTAATGCTCAGAAATTACGACAGGACGAATTATTGAAAAATGCTGCTTCATAAATACTTAACTTAATATAAAATGCAATTTAATATAATTCTTTAAAACATAAAACATAACTGTGTTATTTAAACCATTGTGATTTGTTAATATACAATTCATATATGTACATATAATAAATTTTGTATTTGTATATTTACACGTCTTGGCCATATGGATATGCTCTTGTAAATGGCCAAAGGCACAATGCCGATTTTGCCAATACAATTGATTGATTGATATCTCTTCATTATTGACTTTTCCCTATTATATCAACTAATTTAAAGGCTTGCTCTTAAAATCCCCTTTTAATTCCTACTTCAAGTTCCCCATAATAGTATCTATCTATCAATGACAGTTTATTAGATTCAAAACAACGATGTTACCTTATCTTGTATACTATTGTATAACTAGTAGTGGCTAGATCTACATTTATTTATTTGTTTATCTTTCTTACTGTCGATCGCCCTCGTACTTTCTGTTATCGAATATTTTGTTTACAAGAGCTTGATACGAATAAAATGTTCTTTATAATCGTGTTATTACGGCATTCCGCAAACCTGCGAAAAGCGCAGTGTTTGTTAAAACGGCTTTCCGCAAACCTAAAGAAAATGACACATCACATATATGTATCTATATATATTGTATTGCTGTTTTCGCAATGTTTATCTATCTCTATTTCAAAAGCTGTTAAAAAAGTCAATATATAAAGAATGTGAATTGTTGGTAGTTTCATTGCGTTATTAACGTTAATAATATCCTGAAAATTGGACTAAGTATAAGAAAGTTACATAAAATAAGAAATGATTTCCATATTTTTGCTTGCATCTCTGCCTTTGTTTCCGTTTGTTGTTTGTTTGTACTAACGTAGAAACAATTTTCAGACACGCGAATAAAAGTAGAACATATCCTTTTAACTTAATTATTCCCTTGAAATCAGTTTGGAACAACACTGTGTCCATGCAGTTGTTTACTCACGTGATTAGCATGTGCCTTAATCGGTGGTGTTATATTTTCCACACGCTTATATCTTAACTCAATGTTTACTCACGCTCTCTCTCTCTCTCATCTTATATTATGATGATATCTACATGCTATAATTTCCTATACCCTTGTATTTCGTTTCGACAAGGGAAGGGAATATTACAATTTTGTTTGAGATACAGTATGATATTTAAAAGGAATTTTATACTGATTAAGATATTATTTGATGAAAAATTTGTTGCTCTCTTTCCCCCTCTCTCTCTGGATTATGTAATGGAATATAATGTAGTATGTCATGCTTCATTGATTTCTCTCTCTCTATTGTACATGAAGCAGTTACAGTAAGTTTGAATAATAACATGAATCATTGTGTAATTTTTTTAGTGATTTAATTTTTTTAATATTTATTTTGTAAACAATTGCTATACTGCCGCCTTGCTGTATGTACCACATGGGTCTTATGACCTTCTGGTTTAATCAAATAAAATCTTGAATCTTGAAAATCTTGAATCTTATCTTGTATACTATTGTATAACTAGTAGTGGCTAGATCTACATTTATTTATTTGTTTATCTTTCTTACTGTCGATCGCCCTCGTACTTTCTGTTATCGAATATTTTGTTTACAAGAGCTTGATACGAATAAAATGTTCTTTATAATCGTGTTATTACGGCATTCCGCAAACCTGCGAAAAGCGCAGTGTTTGTTAAAACGGCTTTCCGCAAACCTAAAGAAAATGACACATCACATATATGTATCTATATATCTTGTATTGCTGTTTTCGCAAAGTTTATCTATCTCTATTTCAAAAGCTGTTAAAAAAAGTCAATATATAAAGAATGTGAATTGTTGGTAGTTTCATTGCGTTATTAACGTTAATAATATCCTGAAAATTGGACTAAGTATAAGAAAGTTACATAAAATAAGAAATAATTTCCATATTTTTGCTTGCATCTCTGCCTTTGTTTCCGTTTGTTGTTTCTTTTGCTCTGGCATCATGAATTTTGAGTCAATCTTAATTAAAATTTCAGAACTGATAGAGGTAAAACTGAAGTGATGCATACTGCAAGAAATGTTTGTTTTGCCACGTGGCTATGACGTCATGCATTATTTATTATTAAAAAGTCATATGAAATCGCCATATTGACTAATGAACTTTAAATCTTTAAAAATATCGAAACTTAAGACGTCACAAAGTCTTGAAAATTTAAAGTGATAACGTCATCAAACATGTCAGATCCCATGTTTCTTGGAATGTCTGTTTGAAAATGTGAAAACAAACCCGTTCGCAATCAGGAAGCAATCTGATTATCTGCACGGTATTAAGTACAATTAAGTACTGTATATATATTAGTATATCCAATTAAAATGGGTTTACACTTCCCGTTCTGGTTATGTGGATAAATACATTTGTTTACGCTGTCATAATATACAAATATCTAAGTGCTCATTGGTTTTATTGATATGAATCTAATACAGGGAGTTTTATGAGTGTTTTCCCGTCATAATGGCTGATTCTGATGGTAAATTTGAGACCTCTTCAGGCACCCAGGTATGCGGCATTGATCTCTCTTTGTACAAGAATTTAGGTCTCTCACAATTGATGACAAACTTTCTGTTATGTTTTCCGAGTTGGAAGGTTTGAGGGACAATATTGACAAATGTGTAGCTTTACAATCTAGAGTGTGTAGTAGAGCGATCACGAGGAAAAGCTAACACTGTTACAATACAAGTCCATAGATCTTGAGGCCCGCAGCAGGCGAAACAATTTAGTTATTGCAGGAATTCAAGAGTCCCGTGATGAAGACTGTTTATATAATAAAATGAGAAACTTTCTTAAAGACAACCTTGATATCAGTCCTTGTCCAGTTATACCAAGGACTCACCGCCTTGGTCCCTACCGCAGGGGTAAGACAAGGCCTATTATTGCCTATTTTCTTGACTACCGTGACACTGAAATGGTATTGCCCAAGGCAGACAGGCTAAAAAAAACACTAGTTTTCACATCAACAGGGACTATCCTAGCGAAATTTCTGATGCAAGGAGGCAACTGTGGTCAGAAATGAAAATACTAAGGCAATCCAATTCTGGAAAAAAAATCACCGTGGTATTCCCTGCGAAAATTGTGATGGACGGCAAAGTCTATGCAGAAATGTTCCCTAAATGGAACATCTTTCTAAAGGGAAACCGTGTGAAGGTTGAGCGCCCGACTGTTACACAGCATGCTTTGTGACAAGCTGACACTATTCGCCAGACAGACAACTCCCGACAAAACAACACTGCTGATCCTCGTGCAAGCCAGGGAGAGCCTACAAAACAAGGCGACGCCTCAGTCAGTCCTCGCCGTTCACGGTCTGTGACGGTACGCCGTAGACTTCAGTCGTTGTCACCACGAGCAGCACGTGATTCACGAAAAAGAGCACCCAGCAGACCTCATACCGGTAATACCTCAAGGACGGATCTATCACAGCCCTTTAGTCGACCGTGGGACAGCAATCCCACTGTTATTGACCAGTCGCCGATGACCACGGACACATCTCATTAGGAGGCTAAGGGGTAACAGCATCAATTGAAAAAAAAAAGAAAAAAAAATTGATAAGAACTAATGAAGATAATAGTAAACATAATGACCTAAAAATTGTTCCCTTAATGTAAAGATTGCAGTATCCTGATTTTGTTGAATATATAAATCAATTTGACATTTTCTGTATTTCAGAAACACACACTTGTCACAAAATAATTTTGACGTGGCCTGTAAATAAGCGTAGATTTAGAATACATTGTATTTGTCACGTAGGCCAGAGTGGAACTGTGTTAGCCGATTTTGGTTTTATAAGGTTCATCACAGGTTTCTTTTATTACCTTATGTTCAGAATGAGATATGATTAGGGTTTGAAATGGTTATATCTACTGTTTTGCTAAGTTTTAAGTGTATTAAGAGAGATGTTTAAGGCTCAGAAATTTAAACCTATAACTTCTTTACATAGGGCCTTTTTATCAGTATACCTCAGTGTTATCAGTGTTTTTCGAGATTCAGCGATTTACAACTTATGGCACGTTTCACGTGATATTGTTTTTTTAAAAGTAAATCATGGGTTTTTAGTATATAAGTTGATTTGTATGGAACCTCAGTGTCAGTTATCGATGGAAGCTATGGAAGATGCCTAGTCCAGTCTAGAATATTCTGACTAAATTACACTACGGAGCTTGTGTGAGTAAAATTCTATTTTGTATTTCATTTTTTTAGGTAGATATGAAGCTTAGATTTTATTTTTAAGATTTATTTTGTAGATTGTTGTATTGTTTCTTCTCAGGGAAACAAGTGTACAATCGTATTTAATTTTCGGTAGTTTTCTAAGTTTTGGTTCTATAGGCCGAGGAATCTAAGTACACAGTTCTACATTATTACGTATATTTGATGTAATTTTGAGAATAATTATGTTAGTTTATAGGTATATCCTTAATTTTTTGATATTACCTGAATATACATGGACGCATTTGTTCAACAGTATTTGTTTTGTAATTAAGAAATGTGGAATTGTATGGAATACCTGTCTGGTATATAATTGCTAACGACTGTTCTTTGTTATTAATGCACTGATGTAATTAAGAAATGTGGAGATGTATGGAATATCTGTTTGGTATATAACTGCTAACAAGGGAAGTTCTCTGCGTTAATGCGCTTATGTAAAACCATAATATTGTTGTATGGTATAAAATGCACGAATGTAATACCAGAGATTTGTTATTTAGTATGAAAGTAGTATTATGAAGTAATACAGTGTCTGCACTTTATATTTGGTGTGATAAGTAAATTAGAGCTATTTATTGTTTGTAGCCGTATTTAGTTGGGGCATGGGCCTATGTAATCTGGATGGTCACAGTTGATACGGGACCCCATTGGTAGACTACGTCGCAAGGACGGGTGGATCTACGTATGCGTCATATGGACGACAGGGTGTCTACGGTGGACTAAGTAGATCACATTTATTGAAGGGACAGCGACGACAGGAAGTCGCTCCAGTGTTCATTGATAAAAGCACGTAATGTAGTTTGTGTACTGTGCATTTAGAAGGAATCATTTTGTGAGTGTGGCACATTGAAGTGCGTTCATAACAGTAAGCCATTGTGTAGATTAATATGCGGTCTTAGAGTGAAAACAGAACAGCTGTTATTGTAATAACAGATAAAGAGACAGTTAGCCGGCGTTTTTTTTGTTTGTTTTTTTTTATTAAATATGATTTATAAACAAGAAATATCTTTAAAAAAGATATTCGGCGTAGGATGAAAGAAAAACGAGATTTCCAGTCTTCTAGAACATTCCGAGGAAAAGCGCGCGAAAGACCGACGCACAACAAATTTAGTACGCTCTAGAAATAGTTCAGTATTTTTTCTATGAAATATACTTTTTTTCATATCTTATTGCATATGACAATTATGATATAAAAGCGTTATTAGTTGTTTTGGTTTTGGCGAATTAATTTTCAATGAGAGCATCTCGGCAGGCTGGAAGAATTCAATATACATAGTAATTAAGGGGTTTCATGTCATAACACGGTGGATTCTGTTTTGTTGTTTTAAATCATTTTCACAAAGTAGCATTCCTCAATTGATGGAAAAGGATTGTATTTAACTTACTGAAATCACTTTCATGTTTACATCAAAAAGAAAAGTAATAACACCAAGCTGAATGATATATACAAGCTGCACCCCTTATTTACAGTAATTTTATAGTCCATAACGATGCGTTAACCAATAACAGGAGTCCTTTTATTCAGCTTAGAATTATTTACCGCTGTTAGCGTACATTTAATTGGTTTAAGATGCGAGTTGAAATCGAAATTATACAGCTACGCCGAAAAAAGTTGTGTTTGGTATTTATTCTACCTTAGAGAGTTGTCAGCCCTTAGCCATTTTGCCACAATGGTGTCAGAAGTGGGATTATGCTGAGGTGACATCGATCTAGGGTAGAATAAAAGACTGCGTACATATTGTAAAGATTCCTCTTTAGTATTTTATTATTTCTAACTTTGAAACTTTGTTTTGAATTGTTTCCCTTTTACCAACTGGAATTTTATAGTAATTAAATATATTTTAGTGTTACAGTCTGGGCGGACTCCGTGGTGTATTACTGGTGGCTGACACTCAGGCTTCATCGTCAGGGGGTAAGTCTGTTGGTATTACCCAATGATAGGCACAGCGTCGCTGTACCATCACTAGCGATTCCGTAGTTAAGCACGGAAGCTGAGGGTAACGGCAACATGGTGTACAGTTAAGGTTAACCGTGAATAGGAGTGGCCTATGACATATCAAATTCTATTTTGAATTAATCTTAAGTTAAATTTTAAGTTGATCTGTTTACACTTTAGACTTGAGGGTTGTTTGACTTTATAACATTGGCCTCATGCATAAGGTACCAAAGTTAGATTTGATTGGATTTGGAAGGTAGTTGTGACGTGCATATACACAGTGGATGTTTCATGGATGTATGACATACAAAGTTATTTTGTGTAAAGTATATTTGTTGATCTATAGTGTGTAGTGTTGATAATATTGTAAGTTGGTTTACTGGGTGTTTTTGTTTAGCTATTGACTGTACATGTATATGGGTATACAGATAGTAGATAGAGATAGTCACGTTATGTGTATTGTCAACAGTGTTGCCCGGATAGTTCTTATTTAAGTTTTGTGTAACATAATCTCATATGCAAACATGTATAGTATGAAAGAACTCTAGAGTATGGTGAGAAGTTTGGGTACACAGGTAAAATGTTGGAAGAATTGGTACGGGAGAAAAAAGATTAGAGGAGCGGGCAGAAGCTGTGAAGTTAGCAGAATGCAGGCAGAGAAGGAAAGGGCGGGGATGAGTACGAGAAAGCTATGAGGTTAGCAGAGCTGCAGCACCGGCATGCATTGGAGTTGGCCCAGATAGAAAAAGGTAACATAGAAAGTTAAGGGTCCGAAATTGCCATGGTTTGATGAGAGTAAAGATAATATGGATTGTTATTTATCAAGGTTCGAGAGGTATGCAGGGGCGCAAGGTTGGAAAAAGGAACAGTGGTCATTACATCTCAGCGCTCTGTTAAAAGGCAAGGCTTTAAATATTTATTCCAGATTACCTACAGAGGACTCACTGGATTATGACATACTGAAGGCAGCTTTGTTGAAACGGTTCGAACTGACAGATGAAGGCTTTAAGAAACGGTTTTGGAAAGCTAGGCCGGAGAGAGGTGAGACGTAGCAGGTCAAGGATTTATTTAGAGCGTTGGTTTAGTTTAGGTAGTGTAGCTAAGACATACGGGGGTGTTATGGATTATTTTCTAAGAGATCAGTTGTTAGCTATCAGTAACAAAGAGATGTTCCTATTCTTGAAAGAAAAGCGTTTCACTGATTGCTTAGCTATGGCGGAGCAAGCAGATTTGTTTGCAGAAGCCAGGGGTGGTTGTAGGAATGTAGTGTTGAGTGAAGGCAAAGAAAAAGATAGGTTTGTCAAGGAGCAAAGGTCAGAGCCGGTACGTAAGCAGTAAGGAGTACACCAAGGGAAAGTAATTCTTAATTTGCTCAGGTAAGATGTAACTATTGCAAAGGTAACCATAAGTCTTTAGATTGTAGGAAAGGAATTCACCAAGAAATAGTTTGAACCAGGGTTGTCCAAATCAGAGGTCAAGGGGTAGAGGAAAGACCCGTGGTGTCGCACGAGGTGGTTTGAAAAGAACAGATATTTCTAGTTGTGTTCTGGATGTTGATAGTTCTGTACAGTTAGGAGCCTGTATGAATATACAGTGTCCAACTAAAGAAGGTGAAGTCAACGGGAAGAAAATTCAAGTTATGAGAGATACAGGGGCTACATGTGTAGTGGTAGATATGAGGTTGGTTCTGGAACATCAGTTTTTAGGATCTGAAAGGCGTTAAGGCGTTGTAGGTTTGTGGACGGTTCTGAGCAGAGTTATCCTGTGGCTAGGATAGATGTGAATACGCCATGCTATGTAGAGACGGCAGAGGTTTTGTGTATGGAGTCTCCATTGTATGACTTAGTGTTAGGCAATGTAGAGGGTGCTAAGTTTCCTGATCTGAGTGATTTGTTGAACGCTGTTCAGACACGAGCTCAGGTTTTACAGCAGGATAAGTCATATAAGAAATTAAATGTTCCTGGTAAAGTTTTGAATATTAGCAAGTCTGAGTTCAGGGATTTACAAATGACAGATGAGACTCTGGAAAAGACTAGAAGAGGGCAAAAGAAGGTCAAGTTTGGTCATGTAAAGGTGGAGGTCAGGTCAGTTTTGTGTTTAGAGATAAGCTTTTGTACCCCGACTGTATGTAGCTGCAGACCATAGGAGATCTTATCAGTTGATAGTTCCCAAGAAGTGTTGTGAGATGATGATGAAGATAGCACATGAGTCGTTGATGGCGGGTCATTTAGGAATTCGGAAGACTAGTGACAGGGTATTAGCAGAGTTCTATTGGCACAGGTGTAAACTCGGAGATTAATAGGTTTTGTAGGTCATGTGATATTTGCCAACGTACGTTACCGAAAGGGAAAGTGCCGAGAGTACCGTTAGGGCACATGCCGTTGATTGAGACGTTTAAGCGTGTAGCAATAGATTTAGTAGGGCCGATCGAGCCAATGACTGACCGGAAGAACAGGTATATCTTAGTCATGGTAGATTATGCCACTAAATACCCAGAGGCAGTTGCTTTACCAAGTATAGAGACAGAACGAGTAGCGGAGGCTTTGGTAGATATGTTTTGTAGACTTGGTATACCAGAAGAGATGCTCACGGATATGGGTTCACAGTTCACATCAAAGTTTATGTCAGAGGTGACGTCAGTAGGTTACTGTCGTTGCAGCAGATAACTACAACCCAATATCATCCCCAGTGTAATGGACTTTGAAACAAATGCATAGACGTATGTGTAGTGAACAGCCCAAGGATTGGGACAAATATCTCAATGCAGCATTATTTGCTTATAGGGAGGTACCGCAAGAGAGTTTGGGTTTTTCATCATTTGAGTTACTGTATGGTAGAACAGTTAGGGGACCGGTTAGTATTCTGAAGGAACTGTGGTCAGGTGAGGTGAACGATGGGGAGATCTTGACAACTTACCAGTATGTAGTGGATTTATGAGAGCGCCTGGAGGATACATGTAAGCTGGCACAAGAACAGCTAGGTAAATCTAAGGTAAGACAGAGAAAATATTACAACAAGAAGGCAAAGTCAAGATCTTTTGCAGAGGGTTCAAAGGTGTTGGTTTTACTACCGGTAAGTAACAACAAGCTGCTGTTGCAGTGGAAAGGGCCATACAAAATCAAGGTCATGAACGGTATGGATTGTCGAATTGACATGAATGGTAAGCAGCGGACTTTCCATGCTAACATGCTTAAAAGGTACAATTAGAGAGAGTTGAATGGTAAAGATCAGGATAGAGGTATTTTAGCGGTAGTCAGTGCAGCTGTTGTAGAGGGAGATCAAGAGCCAGAGGAAACGTTGATTGATACAGATATCCCATTAGACTGTCCTACTGGGATCGGACAGGAAGGTGTTGCAGATGTAGTCATAAGTAGTGATTTAACTGTAGATCAGAGAAGAGACGTAGATTGCACTCTAAAAGAGTTTGCTGATGTCTTGACTGACATACCAGGAACTACGTCACTTATAGAACATGACATACAGTTAAATACTAGTGAGCCTATTTGGTGCAAAGGATACCCCATTCCTTATCAGTCAATACCTACTGTTGAGGAGGAAGTCAAGAAGATGTGAGATTTGAGGGTTATTGAGCCATCTAAGGCACCGTTTTCAAGTCCTGTAGTTATGCTAAGAAAAAAAGGATGGTAGTATAAGATTCTGTACAGATTTCAGGCAATTACATAGGGTAACTGTTTTCGTTGCAGAACCGATGCCAAATGCAGAGGAGATATTTTCAAAATTGTCATCAGCAAAGTATTTTTCTAAGATAGATCTTAGTAAAGGTTACTGGCAAGTTCCCTTCGTTGACTTCGTTCGAGACACCAAAAGGCTTATTTCGGTTCAAAAAGATGCCATTTGGTTTGGTGTGTGCTTCAAGTACATTCAATAGGTTAATGAAAAAGGTTTTGAATGTTTTAGATTGTGCAGATAGTGTTACAGATGACATTCTGATTTACACAAGTACGTGGGAACAACATATCACTGCTTTGCGGGAAGTTTTGGATAGGTTGCGTGTAGCAGGGTTAACTGCTAGACCAAGCAAGTGCAGTCTTGGGTTTTGCCAGTTAGAGTTTCTAGGACATGATATAGGGGAGTTGCAAACTTTGTTGCCTGTAGGTGAAACGGTTGAGTCAATTCTGAAGGCGGAACGACCAATGACTAAGAAACAAGTCAGATCTATCTTGGGTCTTGTCGGGTTCAACAGGAAATTTGTACCCAATATTTCTGCCATTGCAGTGCCTTTGACAGATTTGACAAAGAAAGGACAATCAAATAAGGTCATTTGGGGTGAATGCCAGGAAAGTGCATTTCAGGCATTAAAGAAATGTCTAGTAGGCCCACCTGTTCTTAGGTTGCCACAGTTTGGCAAGCAGTTCATTCTCAGAACTGATGCTTCAGATGTGGGTCTTAGAGCTGTTTTGTTGCAAGAATCAGATTGAGAGGAGTTGCCCGTTGCATATGCAAGTAAGAAACTGCTGGATAGAAAGAAAAACTATTCAGTAATAGAGAAAGAGTGTCTCGCAGTAGTTTGGGGTGTATCAAAATTCCATCAGTATTTGTTTGGTAAGGAATTCATTCTAGAGACAGATCACCAGCCTCTGACTTATTTAAACAAGTCAAAGATGGCGAATTCCAGCCTTATGAGATGGGCTTTGGTACTTCAGCCATATCGCATGCGAATCAAAACAATCAGAGGTAGAGACAATGTGGGAGCAGTTATTTGAGTAGATTAGGTGGTAGGTTGTTAGTAAACTAAGTACAATGTTAAGCTAGAGGTATAATGTGAGGTTTTGTAGCTGTGTAGTTGTATATAGATGTATATAGGTAGCTAGTGCTAGTTTGAAAAACAAATCGACTAGTTGTTGTTGTTGGTGTGTTTTTTGTGTATTATTTTGTGTAGTTGTAAAAAGTATATCCACTTTTTTCCCAAAGGGAAACGTGTGTCACAAAATAATTTTGACGTGGCCTGAAAATATAAGCGTAGATTTAGAGTAAGTTGTATTTGTCACGTAGGCAAGAGTGGAATTTTGGTTTTATAATGTTCATCACAGGTTTCTTTTATTACCTTTTGTTCAGAATGAGATATGATTAGGGTTTGAAATGGTTATATCTACTGTTTTGCTAAGTTTTAAGTGTATTAAGAGAGATGTTTAAGGCTTAAAAGTTAAAAACTAGTTTCTTTACATAGGGCCTTTTTATCAGTATACCTCGGTGTTATCAGTGTTTTTCGGGATGCACGAGATTCAGCGATTTACAACTTATGGCACGTTTCACGTGATATAGGTTTTTAAGAGTAAATCATGGGTTTTTAGTATATAAGTTGATTTGTATGGAACCTCAGTGTCAGTTATTGATGGAAGCTACGGAAGATGCCTAGTCCAGTCTAGAATATTCTGACTTAATTACACTACGGAGCTTGTGTGAGTAAAATTTTATTTTGTATTTCATTTTTTCAGGTAAATATGAAGCTTAGATTTTATTTTTAATATTTGTTTTGTAGATTGTTGTATTGTTTCTTCTCAGTGAAACAAGTGTACAATCGTATTTAATTTTCGGTAGTTTTCTAAGTTTTGGTTCTGTAGGCCGAGGAATCTAAGTACATAGTTCTGCATTATTATGTATATTTGATGTAATTTTGAGAATAATTATGTAAGTTTATAGGTATGTCCTTAATTTTTTGATATTACCTGAATATACATGGAAGCATTTGTCCAACAGTATTTGTTTTGTAATTAAGAAATGTGGAGTTGTATGGAATATCTGTCTGGTATATAATTGCTAACAACTGATCTCTGTTTTTAATGCACTGATGTAATTAAGAAATGTGGAGATGTATGGAATATCTGTTTGGTATATAATTGCTAACAAAAGGCAGTTCTCTGCGTTAATGCGCTTATGTAAAACCATGAAATTGTTGTATGGTATAAAATGCACGTATGTAATACCAGAGATTTGTTATTTGGTATGAAAGTAGTATTATGAAGTGATACAGTGTCTGCACTTTATATTTGGTGTGATAAGTAAATTAGAGCTATTTATTGGTTGTAGCCGTATTTAGTTGGGGCATGGGGCCTATGTAATCTATGTAATGGTCACAGTTGATACGGGACCCCATTGGTAGACTACGTCGCAAGGACGGGTGGATCTACGTATGCGTCATATGGACGACAGGGTGTCTACGGTGGACTAACCGTATTTAGTTGGGGCATGGTGCCTATGTAATCTGGATGGTCACAGTCGATACGTTACCCCATTGGTAGACTACGTCGCAAGGACGGGTGGATCTACGTGTGCGTCATATGGACGACAGGGTGTCTACGGTGGACTAAGTAGATCACATTTACTGAAGGGACAGCGACGACAAGAAGTCGGTCCAGTGTTCATTGATAAGAGCACGTGATGTAGTTTATGTGTACTGTTTTTTTTGAGTGTGGCACATTGAAGTGCGTTCATAACAGTAAGCCAGTGCGTAGATTAATATGCGGTCTTAGAGTGAAAAAAGAACATTCAGTGCAGCTGTTATTGTACCAACAGATAAAGAGTTAGCCGGCGTTTTCTTTTATTCTTAATGTTTTTGTTTTTTTTCATTAAATATAATTTTTTTTAAAAATTGTGTTTGGTATTTATTCTACCTTAGAGAGTTGTCAGCCCTTGGCCATTTTGCCACAACACTGATGACTTTGACATTGTTGATAATGATGGATACGCATTTATAGCAAAGCACAGATCCCAGCTGTATAAAAGTCCGGAGGTATTGGCATATATTTACGTAAATGTCTAATTCCTTGTCAACATTATTGATTCTGACTGCGAATATATTTTGAGGATACAATTAAGTAATACTTTAGCTTCCTCACAAGATCGATTTATCTTAGGTACAGTATAAATACCACCCGAAGGCTCAAGATTTCTTAACAATGAAAATCTTTACAAATTCGTAAATGAAGTAAATGAAAAATGCTCACTGTTTAAACATGTACTTTTAATTGGGGATACAAACTGTAGAACTGCAAGTTTGAGTGATTATCTACCTTTAGATCCTACTTATGATGGATCTTTTGATATTGATGATGGAAGCAGGGAGTTTTTAAGTAAATACACTGTTTTAGAGAATCTAGAAATACCATTAAAGAGGTGTTCCCAGGACCACAGATCTAACACGAATGGTTGACGTTAAATTGAAATATGCAGAGTAAATAATATCTTTATTCTAAATGATAGAATGCATAAAGACAAAGATATAGGCGCTTAAACATTTAGAGATAAATCTTTAATTAATTATGCGATACCTTCTTCTGATTTTTCCCATTTGTGGCAAATGTTGAAGTGTCAGAAACAGACACGATTCATTCCGATGTGCATGGTGCAATAATTCTTGATATACATTTCCCTAAACATTGCCAAATTGAAAATGCTAACATTTACAGGTCATAAAAACCAGTATGGAAACCCGAACTAATTATTAATTTTATTAACAATGTAGATAAATACAAAAGTAATTCACTGACCGATAATATAACAAACGAACATCCTACGCCTTACTTGATAAAGCATGTGACGGACGAAATTGCATCAATATTTAACACGGCTGCTAACTTGACTTTCCCTAAAAATAGTTACTCTCAATCTTACAGAAATTCAAATAACATAAATAAACCATGGTTCGAATCTCAGTGCCATAAAGCTAGAACACAATACCACAAGGCTAAAGACCTATATCGACGGCATCAAACAAATGATAATAAAGTAACTTTGCGTAATGCTAGTAATATGTATAAATGAATATGGAACTTCCATATCAAAAAGCACAGACAGAAAACCCAAGATAAACTTAGATACTTAAATGACAAGAATCCAAAACAATACTGGAAATTCTTAAATATAAAATAAAAACAAAAAAACAGTAATCATGAAGCATTCTCTATGCAAGACTTCTTTGAACAATTAATTCGATAAATATAAACAACATTGTTGAGGAAATCACAGTTGACAACTCTCGCATATCCTCGAACGACTTTCTAAATTCTGTGATTACTGACTTCGAAATAACAAAATGTATACAGAGCCTAAAAAATGCAAAAGCATCCAGTCCTTACGATAATATTTAAAACGAGTACATCAAAGCAACAAACATATAATGCTTCCTTTGTATAATAAGTTATTTAATTCTGCCTTTAATACTAGACAGTGTACCTACCTGGAAGAAAATGATATGCTTAGTGAAAACCAAGCTGGGTTCAGAAAGGGTTTCTCATGCTCAGACTATATTTTCTCCGTATACTCTTAGTAGTAAATGGGTCGGTTTGCAGTCAAACTTGGCGGTCGGTCATCTTTGTTGCTATTTATAGTAAATAATTTGAATATAAGCATTTTAGGGTATGACGCGTAGTGGCCATGTTGTAGGCGGCCATTTTATTTCTTATGTATGTATTGCGCATGCGTGGTGGCCATTTTGGATTATAGTATGACATCATGAGCTATATTTAGAATGACATCATGATCTATAGTTAGAATGACCTTATCGGTAGGATGACATCATGTTTGTCTCAGTGATGTACAGAGCTGACTTGTACATTCGACCAAGGCCTTATTCACGGGCATTGAGGGTCAGGTCCTTAGCCCTAGGCGAAGACTAATGGTGTACAATGGACAATTCACCGTATGAGAAAAATGAATGCCAGCAATAAATAGAAAATACAACTGGTGAAATTACTAGTTTAAAAAAAGGAACAAAATACATTAAAATAAGTAAGAATAAATATATAAATATGTAATATAGAAAATAAGAAAAATAAAATAAATACAAAAGTCAAAATGAAATGATACATTACTCTCAAAGAGAAACACTTACGATGTGAACAGTTCCCTATCTCCCAAGAGAATGAATACATTTCCGGTAACTACTATAATATGGTCTCCATTTTTAGTCAAAGTGTTTCCGGTCTCTATTTTTAGTCCAAAGCGTGAGAACGTACTCTGTGTTCTTGGGAACCCCACTGAGAAATGGCATTTTTCCCAAACCGGATCTTTGGTAGGAACATGAAGTGGCATCCAGCTGTTAAAGTCATTAAATGCATGGAACTGAAGAATCATGCCTGAACATGTACTCTGTGATCATGGGAACCCTGCTTTGAAAGTTATTCACTTTTCCCCAACGCCGGATCTCCGGTATGAACATGTAGTGGCATCCAGTTGTGTAAGTCATTAAATGCATGGCCTTTTTTTCTGCTCTAACATTTAGTCATTTGAGTATAGGCATTTTTTTTTTATTTTAGAAATCAGTTTATTGATATTGTTTTAGTGCGAATTAAGTCTAAACACATGATTGATCCGATATTGATTATTTATCGATTTTTTTGTTTAAATTCTAAAGTCAATATTTTCCATATTTTTTCACTAACATTTAATCATTTGAGTATACGAATTGTAAGTCAATAGCTTAAAAAAATCTGTTTTCAATCGAATTATTGTCAGCTATCGATTTTATTGATTTCCCATTTTTTTAAAGAGTTGGTTGTTTTGAGTATTCTGTTGTCAAAGAAAACAAACAAATTTTAATATGTTACTCATTTTATTTTGCAATACA
The DNA here is from genome assembly GCA_021229015.1 of Solen grandis. Classification (NCBI taxonomy): domain Eukaryota; kingdom Metazoa; phylum Mollusca; class Bivalvia; order Adapedonta; family Solenidae; genus Solen; species Solen grandis. Next base: position 56,270,228 of record CM037786.1, on the reverse strand, counting down.
ATTCGCTTTAATATGCACACATTTTCTGTTCTACAATTAAACAAATTTTAATCTGTTACTTATTTTATTTTGCAATACAATTCGTTTTAATATGCACACATTTTCTGTTCTACAATTATATTGCCCTTAGTCTCAAACATAGAAGGTTGAATTGGCCGGAATTCCTGGTGGTCAAAATAATTTCTTTGATTTTACAGGGGAACTCATATTCTGGCGTTTCATGGAAATAGACATTCTTTACATTGGTGGAGAGTCTTGTCTCTTGAGTTCTGACTTGGCCAATTCTACTGCTTGTGCCACAGGAGTAACTAATTGAATGGTCGGTTCTTTAGACGCGCCACCAGTCTGTATTTTTTTCTACCACATAGTGTCCTTTATGTTTAGGACGTAGTCTTCCCTCGGCCATGAGGCAAAAATGTTGTGACCATCTGTCTATTATTAGTTTTTATTTATGTCTATTAGTCTTATACACTTATAAACTTATTCATCATCATCATCATCATCATCATCATCATCATCATCATCATCATCACTAGATTCCGAATCTATCTCAACGTGGCCAATGACCTAATCGAACCAATGATTGTACTTTTTCAATACTCGTTTAATCACTTTTTTTTAATTGTCTGAATCCAAAATTTCTCTAAGAATTTTCTGATGAACGACGCTTCCTTCTAGTGGTGACGCTGTTCTCAAAAATCTGTATACATTCGCATAAATTATTTTGTATCGTCTTCAAAGACAAACTCGTACCAATAGAACTTTCATTTCAGAACCATCATCGCAGGTGATCCAATCTCGACGGCCTACTTTACTCGTAGGCTCATCTTCATTATGTTCAGCTTTTCTTTTCAATGAACACTATGCCCTGATATGTTTTTGTAAGTTACTAATGTCCGAAAACATAGAACCGCAGTCGTCGCAAGAAATCATGATGTTTTGCAAAGTCTCGACTGGAACAGTATCCTGTCTCTGTATATCGTTTGGTGGTTCTATTCTACAATCTGTTTCTCTTATAAATTCCATCACATTTGTGCGCATGCGCAGTGAAGCCGGTGTAAATGGCTTTAAATCTACGAGTAGATAGCCAGAGGGATGACTAACAGCCTTTTCAAAAGGTCTTAACATGTCTTGGGGTTTAGTGGGGTACATGTCGGGCAAGGGTCATAACCTGTTGCCTGTCTACAGGGTTGTTAAATAATACCAGATAATGGCAATTTCGTCTCTGGGTAGGATCTTGGCTGAAATACGGTTTTGGTTGAGAGCGATGACAGACAGATTTCGATGGTGGCTACCTTCCGTGAATAAATCGGTTACTCGTTGGTCTTTCACCGCTATAGCCACGACGTCTCATATGATCACATTTCTGACTCTAGGGTCCAAAACTCATATTTTTCCAGATGAAAAGGTACTCCTTTTTTTAATTCTACTTCCGGAAAAACGTGTCTTTGTATTTCGTCATATAACGGTTGCCATCTCTTGTATAACCAGATAATACATTGTGGAGCCCTCTATAGTAGCTGTGATACGAAGTAAGTTTTACTGCAAGAGGTCTGTCCGCCGACCATATACGTAAAGGGATGTTGAAAAACAAATTCCTGTCCATTAGTTAATGTTGAAGGAGGTATTTCCCTAACTTCCCTTTTTGTGTCTGCACTCCCTGAAGTATCGGACCTCGTCCTTGAGGAGGAGAAAGAGGATGAACTCCTCATCCTTCCTGAGGAAGAGAAAGATAATAAACTCCTCCCTGAGGAGGAGGAGGAGAAGGAGGAGGAGTCGATTCCGGAGGAGAAGGCGTCCCATTGACTGTCTATGTTAAAATGCATAATGTCTTAACATATTGTCCCTTCTTGTGAATACTTGTTCACACTCTAAACACTTTATAGAAAACATGTTTTATGAACTGGCACAGGAGGCACTTCCCCTTATAAGTTTTCAGACTTTTATCCTGCTCAAACAAACAAATCTCTAGATCCGGCGCTGATAATACCTCGTCGTAGTTCATGAAATTGTCCATTTTGTAGGAGAATAGACTAGCAAAACGAACATTGAATATAACATCTTATTTCACATTTTGCACAAATTCCACATTTCAAGTCATGCTGAATCTCCACATTGTTAAATTCCATGTTGTTAGTCTGAGTGTCAAAACTTGTATGACTGACACAATTTTTTGTATGGTCTTTTATACCCTCGAAGTTCACACTAATGAAGAAAGGGTCAGTTTCACATAGAATGTCGTCATTTACGGTTTTAAAGGATCATGGACTTCCGTTAAAGCGAATTCAAAGTAAAGATCTCACTTTGAGCTTTCCATAGCTATGAAAATGATTAAAATCGGTTAACAGCTAAGGGAGATACTACCTTTAACATTGTACCTTTAAAAAGGGGGGGGGGAGGGGGAAATCAATAAAATCGATAATTGAAAATAATTCGATTGAAAACCCAAACAACAGATTTATTTTGAAGCTACTTACTATTTGTATGCTCAAATGATTAAATGTAAGTGCAAAAATAAATATTGATTTTTGAATTTAAACAAAAATCGATAAACAATCAATATCGGATCAATCATGTATTTAGACTTAATACGCACTAAAACAATATCAAAAAAACTGATTTCTGAAATCAAAATAACAATATTCGTATACTCAAATGATTAAATGTTAGAGCAGAAAAAGGAAATAGTTTTTTTTGTATATGTAATCGATAATTAATCCATATCGGATCAATCATGTGTTTAGACTTAATTCGCACTTAAACAATATAAATAAATTGATTTTTTAAATCAAAATGACAAAATTCGTTTATTTGTTCCATACTGATATACGAATGGTTTAAAATTTGGTAAACTGAAAGAGGTAATGTCTTTTTAATAGTTTTCCTGCTGACACGGTCCCAGCTCTTTCACCCCGCTCTAGGATTATGTCGATTACACACAAACATGTGTTTTGAGTTAAAATCGAGAAGCCCAAAACATACATTTCGTTCACACACATCATAAAACATGATCTTTTTCACGCGCAGAGTACACAGTTTTTTTCTATGAATGTTCTTAGAGTGATCAGTTGAAATCTTTTGTGCAGGAAAACTAATGGATATACATGTCATTAACTTTTTTGGAAATTCTGTTTTGTGATATAAAAAATGGATACTGAAGAAAAAAGGAAGGTGATTTATAAATAAAAAGTTTACCTTACTCGGCATGTCCATTTCATTTCCAGAACCATGAACACATTCTATGATTTTGTTTGAATAGTGTGTGTGTGTGTGTGTGTGTGTGTGTGTGTGATCCAATACGGTTTATGGATTAAAAATGATTGCTGGTTGTTGTGCAATGTCAGAACTATTCATGGAATGAAACATGTCATTGGTTGCGATTCTGCATTTCTTTCTCGATTGGTTGTTGATCTAAGTCATGTTGTTTTTTTAGACAACATGTCTAGACAAATTTTCAATCGACATAAAATTAAGACATTGCATTGGTCAGTTCAAATTGTAAACCGGTTATTTCTGGTTTACTCTAGTTGTACACTGGAAATACATTTCCTAGAATAATTACCGGAAATACTATGACTTCAAATGGTATATCACATGTGACATGCGTGTATGTATGCGAGAGAGAGAGAGAGAGAGAATAACATGAAAATGTATTTGTGTATACACATGTATACATGTACGTGCTCATGTACTTCATTAAATTTGATTCAAGTTTAAGCATGAGAATGTGCTTATATAATCATATAAAAACTCCCCAGAAATTAAGAGAGAGAGAATTAAACAAATGGATGTCAATAAATGTGTTACTCCAGAAAGTAAAACGTATTCATGCATGGTAGGTAAGATGTTTTATCTTTCTGGTATATAGGTCACCCTGTATGTGATTATGAAATGTACTGGTGCCTGCTTTAAATGATTTCAATATTCGAAAAAAGTCATTATGTTGAAATAATGTGTACAGACATGTTCAAAAATGATGTTCAGCGGCCTACACGTCTGAATTCAGAGAATTGATCTTTTTTCTGATGTTGAAATAACATGTACAGACATGTTCAAAAATGAGGTTCCATGCCCTACACGTCCAATTCAGGGAATTGATCTTTATTTCTGACTGATAGTTTCATGTTGAAGTAATGTGTACAGCCATGTTCAAAAATATGTGGATATTGTTTGATATATGTTTTGTTACATTTACTCATTGCGTTAATAGTCGATGACCCTATATGTTCTTTTCATTTATTGTATGATGATCATATGTTGATCTTTTCTATATCATTATTGTTTTAAGACTTTGTATAATCCCCATCTAGGGCTAAGGACCTGACCGTCAATGACTGAATATCCAATTTAGCTCTGTATATAGTTGGGACTGTCAATACCTCATAATCAATTGTACCGCCATTCAATTTCAGTATGGCCGCCACGCTATACACACAGTAGAGTCTTAACTAAAATGACACTAGCAAATGACTTTTCCCAGCAGGGTTCCAATGATCACTGAGTACATTTTCAGACATGATTCTTCAGATCCATGCATTTAATGACTTTAACAGCGGATGCCACTTCATGTTCATACCAAAGATACGGTGTTGGGTACATTTCAGACATGATTCTTCAGATCCATGCATTTAATGACTTTTACAGCTGGATGCCACTTCATGTTCATACCGGGGGCCTCCGTGGGTAAAGTCGCTGACTTAAACACTCACTCAGCGGATTTTCATGTGAGGAAGCCTTTCAGCTGGCTTGCGGGAGGTCGGTGGTTCTACCCGGATGCCTCCGTGCATTCGGGGTCTTCCTCCACCTGTAATTAACTGGACGTCGCTCTATGACTGAAATACTGTCGAAGCGACGGTAAACTCAAATAGTCAACTAGTCATGTTCATAACGGGGATCCGGTGTTAGGAAAAAGTGAATGGCATTTCTCAGTGGGGTTCCCATGAACAAAGAGTATGTTCTCACGCTTTGGACTAAAAATAGAGACCGGAAACACTTTGGCCAAAAATGGAAAAGACATTAGAGTAGTTACCGGAAAAAGTATTCATTCTCTTGGGAGATAGAGAACTATTCATATCGTAAGTGTTTCTCTTTGAGAGTAATGTATCATTTTATTTTGACTTATGTATTTATTAATGGCCGCCTACAATATGGCCACTACGCGTCATACCCTAAAATGCTTATATGCAAATTAGTTACTTTAAATAGTAACAAAGATGGCCACCCACCGAGAAAGTAGTCAAGTTTGTTTGCCTCCAAACCGTCACCCTTACTACTATTTGATAGAAATAATGAAAAAAAATGTGCTTTCATTGACTTCTCTCAAGCTTTCGATAAGGTGTAGAGAGCAGGCCGTTGGCATAAAATGTTACAAAACTCAGTTGACGGTAAGTTTTATATGTATAAACACATTTAAATCATGCGTTTCACACAACGGTATATTTTCTGATTCTTTTGAATCTCAGATTGGTGTAGGACAATGTGAAAATCTGTCACCAGTACTATTTTCATTG
>CM037786.1:56214618-56264618 GCA_021229015.1 Solen grandis | reverse complement strand
CTGATGAAAGATTCGTTTGGAAATAACAGCATATAGATGTTAAAATATCAACTAGATTATATTCGTTTGGAGTCAATTGGCAAAGTGAACATCCTTTCGTTTCAGTCCATCTCGGTCTGTGCTCTTCACAGTCTTATACGATTTTAAATAGGGTTTACCAATCTTTTCCATCCCATTGCATTACGAGTAACCTTAACGAGAAAGCATTTCCGTACAAAATGACTTAATTCACATATCTTTTTACAGAAAAGAAAATATTTTTCCCCGAGTATTCATTATTCATTACATATAAAGTTGTTTTCAGCAAACACGTTTTGTTCAACACAAGCAATGAATACAATTGAATTATGTAACAGATGTTGTTTATAATATACAGAAAATATCAGCTGAGAATTTCTAGATGAATGAAGAGCTCGAAAGTTGGAAATATCATGACAACTGACCTTTTTATCTGTTTGGATATTATATTTCTATCAAATAAATCTGTTTTGTCAAATGCATTTAAATGAAATTCGTTTCATGTATTTTAATAAAAATCTAATTCAAAATAACTGAATTGTTTTTCTTTATCTACCACAGTGGTATGTGCATATTTGTTAAGGAAACTCAGTTCGTATTCACATACTAACGAGAGGGAAAGAAAAAGACTGAGAGAAGGAAGTATGTGTGAATAAATGTTTGTGAGAGCCAGTCAAGAGTATGTACTATTCCACCTTCTCTTTTCTCTTTCTTTTATTCTTTTTGTTTCAACTCATATCTAATATTACAGTAAAATGAAATATGAACTGAACATAATTATAATAGAAGAAGACAGATTAAAACATGAACAAAGTCTCATAGAAGACGTGTCCCGTGGTAATGTTCATTGCATAAAGATACAAACAAGCACGCGCTGTAACATTCAAGGCCGACAATAGAGTTGTGTGTCAGACAAAGTCAACATGCAAAACCATAATCATTATGCATAGATGTAAAGCGACATACACACGATGCATATAAATTACCTTTGAGCATAAGTACCGTAATAAAGGAATATTCGGACATAACTGGCAAATGTCAAGTAACTTTGTCCTTGGCTTTATTCTCGTTCAGAGCACAACGCATCAGTTTAGCCATAAAACAAATCAAATTTTCAAGTGTTTTATCGCCATTTGAAGTTTTGTATGTAGGGGAGAAGGATCCTATCCTCTGACTGTCTAACACTTTGTCTCTCACCGCCGTTCGTCGGAAGACTGGGTCGTTCTTTCGTTTTTTTTTAAATAAATAAAAAAAAAATAAAGCCTCCTGATTGTTTTTTTTTTATAGATGCCCCTTTTGCACATTACTATAAGGCTGGAATGTTGTCACATTTACGTTACACTAAAAACAACAATAACAGCAACTACATATAAAACGTACCCGGATGCCTCCGTGCATTCGGGGTCTTCCTCCACCTGTAATTAGCTGGACGTCGCTATATGACTGAAATACTGTCGAAGCGACGGTAAACTCAAATAGTCAAGTCAAGTCATATATAAAACGTTGACAAGGTAGTAATATTAAGATAATAGAATCTCACTTTTCAATGTAGGCACTATATGATCATATAAATGCGATAGAATAACTATAAAAGAACAAAGTCGTGTTCTTCGAAAGTCAACATTTTATTTAACAAAATGTCTTAAATTATTACAATATAACATAAGTATGACGGTGATAAAGTTGACGGTAGCGCTAAATATGCCACGGACTCAAGCAATAAAAGTATTGTCAAACAAGTCATACAGATATAGTTTTAGAGAAATTTATTAACATGTTGTAACATATATAGTGCGTTTGAGAAAATATTTTCAATGTTTATTATTTAAGATACAATATAGACCACTGAAGATGTTGTGCATTTACAAGTAATTGTCTTACAGTTTAAATTAAAAACGTCATACCCATATCTGCTCCTTAAACAACAACTGTATCATAAATGTTTCATGATTAAGACTTTAATTGAGCATTTGTAATAATGATAACCAAGAAAAAAAATGCTTATTGACTTACAAAATCATTTAATTCTTTGATAGATTTATATTAATGTAACATTTCTCTAATTTCATAATATATATGCAAATAATAATAATAACATTTAAAATGAGGGTGCAAGGGGAACAACTCGCGAGAAAAAATCCATCTATGACATGGCAGGTTTCGCATAATTAATGTAAACATCAGTTAACCCTTTCCCTCATAGAGGAAACCATGAAAAGACCTATGCGAACAACATAAAACCAGATTAGCCTGTGAGTAACTCGCAGGCTGATCAGGTTTTATGCTGTTCACTGCTCCTCAGTGGTCTGGAAATGAGGATTTTGTAATTAAATTTGGTAAGGTTTAACTGTGGTTTTCTGCAGATCAGTACCTATTGAGTGCGTCAAAATGAGTCTATATGAGGGAAAGGGTTAAGACAGATCAGGCTTTATGTGGTACCTATTGAGTGCGTCAAAATGAGTCTATATGAGGGAAAGGGTTAAAGGATAATGCACCGTTATAGTTCGCATGCTATTCATTTTCGTGTAATTTGTCATATAGTATATGAAGAGATCATGTCGTCTATCGATTAAGAAACATTAAAACATTTTTTTTATATAATTTTACGTGAGTTTGGTTTAATTCAATAATAGTAGTTTGTAGTTGCTTTGGACACATTTTTTTGAAATATCCCCCAAATTATCGGCAGGCAACCAAATTTTCTATGGAGTTTTGAACCATTTGTATCTAACATGAAAATAAAAATCAGATATGTTTGGCTTAAATAAAGGCACATTTCTAGATGGCTGCCATTGAAAATTGCCAAAATTAAGCGGAGTATGACCGGTATTCGTAACAGCTAGAATATTGTATGGCACTATCACTTCATATTTCACTGCCTGACACAGTTCATGATTTGAAGCCCTAAAATGGGGATTATTCAAAACATTGCAAAAATTGATTGAAAGCAAACCGAATTCTTATGAAACAAAGAATACAATCAATGTCATATAGCTCCTCCAAATTAAAAGAATCTGATATTTTGCAACCTCTCTTGGATATACAAAAGTTATGTGCATCTGTTGAGTTATTGAAAATCGTCGATGTTACAAAATATGTAGTATACTGGATGTTAATGACAGTACATTGTATTATTATTATATTACATCTGGTATTTCAGAATAAAATAAATACTGACACGGTATTACTGAAATAGAAATATTAGGTATTGTGTATTGCTCAAATATTCGTTATTTATTTCTTAACTTTTCCGCGAAACTTCTGAAATCATTTGGATCTCTGACATTAAAATCCAATGTATATATATGTATGTTGAATAACTGAAAACAAATTATCTATATAAAGTACTGCTTAAGATGGGTTTAATTAATCTCATAAAGATTGTGTTTTAAATATCATAACTTTAATCTGTAGGGGCCTCCGTGGCCGCTGACTTTAACACTCACTCAGCCCCTCACCGCGTGAATCCCAGCAGTGTCATTCGGATTTTCATGTGAGGAAGCCTTCCAGCTGGCTTGCGGTAGGTCGGTGGTTCTACCCGGATGCCTCCGTACATTCGGGGTCTTCTTCCACCTGGAATTAGCTGGACGTCGCTATATGACTGAAATACTGTCGAAGCGACGGTAAACTCAAATAGTCAAGTCAAGTCAAGTCAAGTCAAGTCTTTAATCTGTGTCTATTATTATTACCAACCTTATTTACACATGTTTTACGAAGTACAGCGAAAAAAACAACATTATACAGGGAAAGAAAAGGATTAACATAGCAATATCACTGTACGAAAACAGTAGTTTTAATCTTCATTGATTGACAATTTAATGATAAGACACGCGGTTTTCATGTCTAACTTGCATTTCTACTGAATAATTATACACGATTCTATTTTATGATTATATGTTGTCAGACAGGATATACGCAAGATCATTTCAATTTTTAAAACATACATTTATTCTATGTACATTGTCTTGCGCGGTTGCTTTTTATTACTCTCGTCCAATCAATAAATTATTAAAACTTTGTATTAGAAAACGCTGCCTCACTTCGAAAAGAAAGTATAGTCAAGAGAAATGATATATACAACACCTAGCCACATTATCATGACGACAGACGACGGGAAGATCCCATGCAATTTTGCTGATTGCCATTACTGATTAAAGAATGTTTCACATGCTTATATTTACATCTGATTGCGATAGGTCCAGCTTCAAACATTGACATCTTGTCTCTAAGAACTGCTTTAGACTGCTGAGTAATCGAAAACCAAAATTAAACTCGCGTTTCAAAAGGTCATCAAATCATGCAACTAAATTTCTTCGGAAAATTACAAAACCCCTTCCTCATTGTCTCGGAGACGGCATTATATTAAAAAATTCTAATTTTTATTTCCACAATTCAGCATGATATATGTTCATATTCTCTTTATGTAATCAGGGAATAGGCTACTTCAAAGACTTTAAAGCACGTGCGAATGTTTTGCAATCGACCAACTCTTGTTAACAAACAATACTTTGGATTTAAGTCTCCAACAGTATAAAACACAGTACCTATTCTCAATCTTTCTCAATAATCCCGCCAGAAAGACTCCTGCATCTCAAATGAAGGACTTCTTAAGCCGATTTCCAAGCATGTTCACCGTATCTTGTCTTCTTTTTCTATTATAATGGCCAGCAATCAATTTTTGATTATATGGCCATATTTTAGACCTTACGGTCAAGGATTACCCACGTGTGGGTCCTGTATTTTGCTGAAAGGACAGAGAGTGGCGATACCCTAGCTCATTTTGCAAATATACCCATTGGTTCTTTTACGTGCCCGGTGTATAGATCCGATACACAGGAGACCAGTTCTTGGGTAGAACCAGTACTGAGTACTCCGAGTTCCCATAGCAACCCCATTTTGCCGAGTGACAGACAAGGGTACATCTGGTACAATTTTTTTTTTAAATCTTTGGTTTGATGCGGTCACCTAAGGAAGTGCCCCGGCTTGAATTCGAACTCCAGACCTTCCGAACGCAAAGCGGACACTCTACCACTGAGCTATTAAGACAGTACAGCCGCTGAACCAATATTTTGCACTTTGTTGAATCAAATGTTTATTATTCACATTTAGTATTATCAGTCACATTTAAGTATATAAACACCAATATACATACGTGTGTGTAAAAATCACTAAAGTAATAGAAACATGTTCTGGAGATGTTTTTCTCAAATAAAAATGTAACTGAAAACGGGAGATTTGCGAACATTGTTTTAAAATGTCCTTTTTCTTTCCTTTGTTTTTCTTTGCTTCAGAGTTTAGCAGGATATCAATAATCAATTGCAACAAAATTACAGTAAGTAAGAATACAAAAAGTCATAAAATGATCTTGGAATGATACATTAAAATAATTAAATAAAACAACAACCCCCCCCAAACACACACACACACACACACACACACACACACACACACACAAGCGTTTCTCGAAGCAACAAACTTAGGTCCGGATGGCAGCATAGAATACTATAGCGCCTTATATTCATCAAAATAACCCAAGGACGAAGTGCTAAACGTGAATTTTCAATCTTTAAAATAGTTTCAAACTCGCAGAATTTCAAAATCATGTTAGATTGTATGATAGTAACCGATCTTGACCGATTCTATTTCTCGTAAATATTCTATGCTGCCGGACTTAAGTTTAAATATATTTTTATTTCACACTAATTTATTCTAAGAGTAATTTGGAAAAAAAATTGATGCATTTCTTTTTCAAGTATGTTAAGTCGGCTGTTATTTATTGATAACAGATGGTTGTTGTCGCAAAGTTCATTTTGTTATAAAGCAATGAGGAGATTGCTAAAATATTATGTCAATTAAAGAAGAATGAAATTGACATCAGTGATGTTTCAAATAAAAAAAAATATAAAATTTACATAACATTTTATGCAGAGTCAGGACTGACATGTACAATTTTTTCCGACTTCAATTACTCACATTAAATGATATAGTTCAGTTGATAAATAATACAATTGCTTGTTTAAAAAGAATAATCTTATGGACAAATAACAATTAGGTGCTCCAGTTGAACTCCAAGGGAACAGGGACCAGAATCCGTAGGTTGTTTTTTCACTCCATCAACCAATATCTTGCTCAGCGGCAGACAAGCGCTAAATGAAACATACAAATTGTCGGAAAGAATTATGATTTCCGAGCTTCCATAAAGAATCACGTTTGATTAAATATAGATTACTGTATAACAATTACGCTAGACGACAGGAAAGATTCTTTGTTATTTTGCTGATCGCTATTTGTTTTGTAAATGGCCAAAGGCACAGTGCCGATTTCGCCAATAAATTTGATTGATTGATTGATTGATTGATTGATTGCTACTGAATAAATGGAGGTTTCTTATATTTATAGTTACATGTCATTGCGATTCGTTTCTTTTTAAGCGTAAAGTAAATGAAAACAAAAATGATTTTAACGCGTCATTTGGGTAAGAAAAATAAAAGCTCATTAAGTGTTCAATAATTGTCAGGCACTCGACCATTTTATTTTTGGAAACTAGCAAAAACAATTTATATTTTTATTTATATTTTAGCCGACCTTTGTATCTATACTACTCAAAATTTGCTAAGGATCACTTATTGTTCATTGTATATCATAACACTTGAATTATTTAATATAATGATTGGAAAGGCAACTTGTAATGATTATTATTATTGCCTCAAATAATTAAATAAACCAGCTAAGAGGTATCACTCAAAATGGTGATCGTCAAAAGCAAATCTATCAAATACACAAGGGAATGGGATTTCACTAAGTGATCCTTAGCTAATTTTGAGTAGTATATTATGTTTCAGAATTTCGTGGCCCTGTACAATACATGTTTATGTATTATTATGTAGCCACTTTCAAATACTTTAAGGACCGTTTTGTCATTCATATACACGAAAAAACGAACTGAAGATGCCAAAATCAACATACTTTACAGTAACGCCTCAATTTCATCAGAAAATCTCAAAGACAACTTGCTAAGCTTCTGATTTCAATTTCATTATTCGTCTCATACTCGCAGCTAACAAAACACTTGTCAGACAAATATTTTGACAGCAGATATCTAATCTTATAGACTGCAAATATTTATGCATTCGATTGATTTTGTTCATTTTGTTGTTGGAAAAATGAGTTTCTTTTTCTGAAACTTTCTGGTAGCTCTTAGCCTTTCCAATGTGTCCTTCTAGTGCTATTTCTTTCTTTGAACCCGCTAAAGCCTTTTTGGAATCAATTTGAAAACACCGCATTTGATATAACTAAATATAAAGAAAATACATCGAAACTTTACCAAAAGAAATCTTTTCGAGCATAAAGGAGGAAACAAATGACACATTATTCAGTTACCTATATATAATGTTTCATATCTAACGAGGAAGTGTCAACATCTCCAGGACTTTTATATCAGATGATATATGTTTCTTCAAGATATTGATGTGCCCAATCTTCACTTATCTACATGTACATTTAATAATTATCACCCTAAAAAATATGACGCAATCGATAATTTTTCTACATTCCCTCGTTAATGTTGGTAAAGTCTGTTTACTGACTAAAAAACTCAGCAATTGTTGTCACATTGCACGGGAAAACGCTATTTTTTTTTTCGTAAACACACTTCGGAGAATTCCGATTAAATATAAAGTATTTCCGAAAGAGATACTTGCTGTACCACGTGACACATTCTCCACCTGTCCCAAGTAGCGAATTCGTTAGTGTAATTAAAATATTCAGCTTGTGAAGCGCATGCGCAAAGAGAGAGAGTGATCAGTCATGTGACGGCACACGGAAGAACAATGTCTAAATATAGGTTTTATAATTCTAAGTAAATGTTTGATACGCTATAGCCTGTGATGGAGAAATTACTCATGTTTTTTTTTCTTTTAAATAATCACGGAATGCACCTCTAGAAATAATATAAACAGAGGGTTCTTAGTCAATGACCATCTGTAAACGAGCTGCTTTCATATTAATATGGAACTGTTCCCAGATTTGAAAATCGAGCAACTCATATAACTGCATTATTATAAAAACAATCAAATGTTTTAGAACGGACTGCGCATGCGCTGAGATAAGGACGTGTATTGTTCAACCTACAATCTGCATTTTCCATTAAACATAATTCTATATTTATATTTACCGACAAAGAAATAACACACTCCATTATACGGTATAGTGACTTCCGGTGAAAATAAATTTGCAGTCCTATGAAAAAGACCATTTAACTAAGTGTTTATTTCATCACTATAATTGTTCATTTGTATGTGTACCAATCAGTGAGCACAACAACTTGGATCGAAGTTTTAACCTAATCAAAAACTAAAAACATGTGTTTTGCATCTGTCCGCACCGGACAATCCATTTTAATACTACAACATCAGTGACTATCCCTGCCAGATATATTTCACGTTTCAAAATCATTTATAGCATGCAATGCTCACTTTCTCTCATTCGTCGCACCATTGAAAAGTGAAATGAAGAAAATGTAGTCCCTGAGGAAAACATACTAATATTGTATTATAATAAAATGTTTCCAGTCCTTCTCAAAGGCATCTCCGAATCATCCTGTTCGTGCATTGGAATCACAAAATTATGTAAATACATCTTGAATGTTACGGTCGATTGATTGTCTACTGAAAAATACACGGTGCGTAATGCAGTTTAAGAATGAAAATACATGTGGCAAGATCAAACCTCAACCCTATAAAACACTATCTCTAATCTACATATTAATGATAAAATAATTTAGCATTCAAGGAACCAGTAGCGATAGCTCAAAAAATTATGTCGTTCTTGTGATAACCTGGTGTTATGGGAGGACAAGGGTGTTGTATGTTAACTTTGAGACAGCTGTATCAAAATGATCGTCAAAATATTCATAGTCATGCATAGCAATAGTCTTCTTCTTCTATTTTCTTGCTCACTCTACACGGTAAGTACTGAATCGTGGTCGTCTTCAGACCCTCCAGGTCATCATGCAGTTTTTGGTTCAGTGGAGTGTCTGACTTGTTGTTTCTCTCTTGGTTGTGCCGTTTGCATCTTTGGAGGATATGCTTAGTAATAGTGACAATATGGTTATTCAAAAGACACTTTACATATCAATTCTAAGTCTTCTTACCCAGTGCACCAATCAACCCATGTAAAGAAAAATACCTTAACTAAATGGACACTTCGTATTAACACTTACTTTAAGTCGTTAGAAACGAATCTTTTAAAAATATCCTTACAAGCGTAAAACCAGAAATAGTCACTGGTACAGAACCTACCATTGATCCTGAAACATTTCACCAATAATTACAAAAATTATAAAGGAAACGAGGAGATATTTATTAAGCAATTGAAGTGTATAAATCAGTGACGAGGTTGAAGATCAGTAACAAAACGAATACAGTTGATGGTATTTGAAAAAATCATTTGACTGGTTGTAGATAATTGAATATCTTTTTTCATAACACCAAAACAGTAGATAATAATAGATCTTCACAATTTGACCCCCCCAATCCGGATCTACTTATCGAAGATTACTTCAACCTTCTGCGTTTGCACTGGAAAAATAAAATGTTCAAGCCCAACATCAACGATCATGTATACTTCACCACGTTTTTTTTTTTTTTTTTGAAGCTTAAACTGATTTTTTTTATTCCAATTTTAGCCAAATTTGCATCAAATTACTAAATTGTGACTTTCTGGACCCTCAACATTTGGCAAATATACTTTTATTCACGTTTTTAATACAGGAATCTTAAAGAAAAATACCAAATTTAAAATCAGCTGTTACCCGCTGAAACGTCCTTAATCTAAACCATTATAAATCAGGTGGCCCAGATAACCTCAGACCTCACCAACTGAAAAATTTACCTTGTGAATTTACATCAATTTAAATCTTAATTTTCTAAAAATAAGTAAATAAATACATAATAGAACTATACCAACTGACTGGCTATCAGCAAAGTTTCCACTCATATATAACAATTTCGACGTATAATATAGACAGTTACAAGCCAAATGCTCTAACATGTATCTGTTGTTAGCTATTAAAACACATTGTATAAAACAATCATATCCATTTCTAATATCATCCCAATCATTGATTTAGATCGCTCAACTTAGTAAATTTATTAATGATATTTCAAATAACCTAGAAATCCTTTAAATAATTTGTGTAAATGAGAAGAAAAGATGGAATTCCGTCCATTTAAATAAAAATATTGTATATAATATTCTAAATGTAAAGAATCACCTTTCTTTTAAACAATCTACATTAGAAAAAGCAACCACATAAACATTATCTGCAATATGACCAAGAGTACACTAGGTTTCTTACAAAGCAATATGTTGATCCACCAGAGGTAAATCTAAAGCGGGTTCATCTCCTAAAAAACCATCTTTGGAATATGCTTGATCTATTAGTGACCCGTTCTACAAAACCGATATGACCAATGTTAAAATGATCCAGTGTAGAGCTGCCGGATACGCGACTAACAGATACCATCACACTGTAAATGTTACGTCGTGGAAGTAAACATGAATTGGTACAAAGATTTGACTTTACACTTACTTTACAATAAAAAAGGAAGACCAGCTTTTAACAGCAAATGGACAGACATAGAATACATACTCTCTCTTGAGAACTCAAAACAGAAAGGAATCATTCCCTCCTACAGTCCCTCAATTGAATTAACTTCCACTTAAGCTAGTTATCAGTGACTCTGTAGACATTTTAAATTCAGCTTTGTCTGTCATGAATTATAAAGCCTTCATTTCAAAATACCTGTTCTTTTTTTTAACCTTATCATTTTGATACTTAATCTCAGTGTGTATTTTAAACAATTCATTGACATAACCACCTTGTTGAAGACAGGCAGTAAACAGTAGAAGTTGTCGATAATGTAAACATGTCGATAGATAAATTAAATTATACGTTTTACATATCTAAACAAAGAATAAGACAGTAAGTTAAATAAAACACTTAATGCCGTTTTATTCTTTGATACAACACTTTGTTTTATTTTAGGATAAATTGTCAGTACAATATATTTTCATTTCAAAGTATTACAACTCCAGCTTTTGCCATCGGGCTAAAAAGTAATCATTTATGGACAATGTCATTTTTCTTCCAAAGGATTAAATGCATTTTTATACTTCGTTGATTGGAATATTAACATAATTGTAACATTTCGTTTTGCAAGCTAACATAATTAACTTTGCTGTACAATTATATTCTCCTGGTGAATTTCTCCGGAAAAGGCATCAGAATCCATAGGCTGTTGGTATACTTGTTCAACAGATATCTTGCATTACGAAAGAAAGAAATAAAAAGAAACATAAAAGTTGTCAAAATATTTTTTGTTCAGAGCGGCGTTAAAGAAATACGTTAAAACTGTTTTGAATGATGAGGACATTAATATTGCAAATGAAAAATTATTGACAATAATTGAAATTGCTTCCCAGAAAAAGAATGCAGACGTTCAGATGAGGGGTGTAACTGCGGTGACTTATTTTGTCTTTAATTTTGGAATGTTCTTCTGAAACAAAATTTGCAGTCAATGCCCATATCTTCACTTTAGGGACTTAGCTTTGAATTATCATAGGAAAAGGTAAGCCTCGATGGACCAGCTAGAACATTTCTGAATAAATTTCGATCCTCCCACTTAATTATCAAAGCTCAAGGATTTATGATATTAGATTAACAGATGTGTACTAGACTTATAGCATTTATTTTTATTCCAGCAGTTGAACGATTAAGTGTTCGATTTCATAACAATTCTTCGGATTTAATTCTTAAAATACATTTATATTTTAGACGGTGGAAAATGATACAAATGCTTCTCTACTTTAATTAAATGTTTTGAGAATATCCACATATCTGTTGCTGATCTCAATTCTTATGCATTAGGCTTAAATGTATTTTTCTGCAACACGTACGTGTGCTCTTTGTCTAATTACATTTATTGCTAAGGCTATGATTTTCGTTGTAAATCAGAGAATACAAGTAGTCAGTGATTGCCGTTTTAGTACTTTATATTTACCGAATAGCTAAGACAAATTGAAAATTGTAGTGACGTAATGTCTGCAGTCGGATTTACAAAAAACTGTAGTGACGTAATGTCTGCAGTCGGATTTACAAAAAATCGTAGTGACGTAATGTCTGCAGTCGGATTTACAAAATGTTTCAATCCTATCAAAATAAGATTAAGGTTCCTTTGCGTGTTTTGATTATTTTCAATTCCATGTCATATTTTTGTCCAGCCTTTATAACTTAATCTTTCCCAAATTGTCCAGATGTTTGAAAACAGCACATGAGGAAATTCATACTGTATTATTCAAGCCGACAATACAGTTGTTTGTCTGACAAAGTGAACACACAAAACCATAATCATTTTATATAGATGTGATTCGGTACTTATAAGATCTAGCAAAATGCCAGAAGGCCATATATATTACCTTTGAACAACAGTTCATAGAAAAGATAATTATATGGAAATGCCATAGTTACTTTGTCTTTGATTATCAAAGACTAAATAACAAAGTTCGTTCATTGAACTATATAACAACCTTTATGTCTTTTACACATTTTGCAGTGATATCACACTTATATTTTCTATTTATCTTTCATAATTATATTCAGAATATGATATGAAGTAGAAATTTGCATGTAGAGGATCATGTGGACCTACCTAACTTGCAGTAGATTGGTATGGACGTAGCTATTCTACAGAAACACAAGCTTTATTCCAAAATAAAATCAAAGACAAACTATAACCTTAAATATCACAGCAACAGTAAATTTTGTAGTTTTACATTGCAAGCAATATATACCACCTGGTGATCAACTATTGTTTTTCTGTAATCTGATGATCTTCGTCTGAATATTATAGAATGATTTACTTCAAATAGATTTAAATCAACCATAAGTGCACATACAATATATATTCCTTGGACTCTAGAAATAAACGCTCTAAAAATGACCAACGGCAAAAATATTTCAAAATATTAATGCGTGGTAGAAATATAATTCTGTGTTTCATATTCTCTGTTTATTAAACAAGTCATAATGACTGTACAAACACGGCTAAATGTATATCAGGCAATTGTCTTAGATATCAAATATATGAAAGTATTGCAACCATGAAGGTTGTTCTCATATCCAGAATTGTACATATCATTGTAAAAATTATTTATTTAGATCAATTAATTTGAAGGCTAATCGATAAAGCCGCAACATCCTAGGTAAAAAATGATGAATAATGGATTTATGCACTGACATGATAACTTTGTATCATGTCGATGTGTTTTCGTCGTTTGAAACAGGCACGCACAAAACTTTATTCATCAATTTGATAAAATACCTAATAACACTTACTTGCATATGTATACATAATAAACTTGTTATTACATAAAAATTCAAATTTGTTGACACATCATCGAAAAATACCTTATAATTTTGCATATTGTTATCACTGAATAAACGAATGTTACATATTTTATACCTTTCTAACCTCTCTTATGACCTACTTTCAAATGATGACGCAAGATAAGACCAAATGAATATTTGAACGATTTCCATTTGTAGAATATAAAAAAAGTATTCAGACTGAATTACAGTTTCTTTGATAATGTATAGTGGATTTATCATAAACCTTTTCTTTGGTACACGTTGAGACGTGTTTCAGATCGGACGTTATAAACGTCTGCAGTACATTGTAGGCTGTTTCACTGTGTCTGTATGACTTGAAGACGGTTTACTCCGCCGATTGAGATGGAGGAGAAGATTTCTACAATACGCTAATCCCCATCAACGCCTTTTTAAAGATATTCTTCTAACATCTGATTGAGATTGACCCGCCTTTAAATTTGTTTGTTTGTTTGTTTGTTGGGTTTAATGTCCCACCAACAGTATTTCAGTCATTTGGAGACGATGTCTACTTGAGACATTTATAGTGCTGCCACACTGCAGTATCACGCCGTAGACATTTGGAATGATACCACACCTAGTCACATTATCCTGACACCGGGCTAACCAGTCCTGCAACTACCCTGATATACTAAGAGCAAGGGAGCTATAACAGTACCATATTTTTTACTTTAAACTTGAACATGTATGAACATTCACATTAAGTCAAAGGGTAAGAAGTAAGTGAAATCAAAAATATGTTTATACATTAATGGGGCAACGAGATATTCAATGATTGTCATACTTGCGACTAAATTTCTGCAGAAAATTGCAAAATCTCTTCCTTATTTATTTCTTCTCTGAACCTGCCATTGTATTTATAAAGTTGCTAAATTTCGTTTAAATGATTCCAAATGATATATGTAGTGTCTTTCTGTAATCAGGGAATAGCCTACTTCAAAGACTTTAAAACAAGTGGGGAAGTTATGTCATCGATCGACCCTTGTTAGCAAACAATAGGTGGTTTAGTCTCCAACAATATGCAATAAATTAGACCGATATCATATAAATAGACAGTATCTATCCTCTATCTTTCTCAATGAAGTAGTCAGAAAGACTCCTGCATCTCGAAATAATGCATTTTGTATCAAAAATTACAATTTCAGCGAATTACAAATATCTTTATATAGCTTATATGGTCCAGCCGTAAGACACGCGCTTCGGGATAGAGAGGTCCCGGGTTCGAGTCCTTCTATGGGTAATTCCAATGAACAATATTTTTACTCCGTATTGTTACCTGAGAGGGCGGTAAAAAGAGCAAAACCTCGTTCCGAATCACTCCAGTTAATATTATTTGACATCTTCTGTACATAATCACCACTTCTATTCGTTAGATTCTTTATTTATACAATACAGTTACGTAAAATAATGTCTGATTATTGTTATTTTCCTGAAAACAGAATTGCATTTCTAGTATTATAATCATAATGTGGAAAAAAAATCAACGGTAACACGTAGGAAAAAAAATATTGTTATTACTTCAACGTTTCGGCTAACGCCTTAATCAGGATAACTTTTAAACATTAACTTTTTTAGTATTATAATCACACATTTATCACACATTTATCACACATTTATCACACTTGTACGATACGTATACGTTTGTTACACCATGTTCTATAATACTGATATGTCTCATATGTGCGACCATATCGCAAAACATTGTTTTACTTTCGATTTTTCCTACATGTATACCATACGTATCGACCAGACATAGTAAATAATTACAAAATGTCTGCAATGGGCGACAATTAACACCCTTTCACAGATTAAAAGCTACATAATTGTATTATAATGACAAAAAGTTTAATATGTCGAAGTAGTAAATATGAGTTTTTAATTTTTGAATATAGTTTTGGAAAGTACAGGTCGATAAAACAATGGGTGCAGTTTCAATTATTAAAACGTATTGATCTCTTAAACGACGTTTATTTTAATTTCAAAAGGATTGTCTTCATTTCAAAGCATCAAAAACCTCAGCTTTTGCCATCGGGTTAATTAGACGATGTTCTTAATTGACAATGGACAAACTATCTTCAAAACACAACACGACAGCTGGGTAATTTTGCATCGCCTTTCATTGTCTGTTATTATGTGTAATTACAGGCTTTAAATTTACTTTGTGAATAATCTAGCCTTTTAGGCGACGATGGAAATAGTTCAAACTTCTTTTTTATCAAAGGACAAATTGCAAAACAATATGAAACATGACAGATAATTTAGTTTTAAATGGAGTTGAATTTGGATCGTTACAGCACTCAGAAGCTTTAAAGAACCAGCTGTTTATCAAATCGCAAAATACATCATCAGACCCATGTTACATTTGTTTTCAAATGCTGTTATGCATTTTGAAGCTCCGTATAATGAAATATTGGTATAATGTAAACATTTCATTTTACAAGTATGGTAACAGCAAAATTAGATATTCCTTGTAAATTCCAAGAGATAAGAATTCAGGATCCGAAGGCTAAAACACACATATCCCAAAATTAAAAAGCTAAATTACCCATGGCCGATATATAGACATGAGCAAAAAAAGTACAAACGTTATCGAAAAGGCTTGTTTTGTTCAATCTTTCATTTCGCGCGACGTTTGTTCAAAAAAGGTTAACACCTTATAACCTTTAATATATTGCAGAGGAAAATGACTCGGTGAAATGTTCATAACTGTTTTCTCACAGCATAGAAAATACAAGCATCGAAATCATTCCTGCAGGGTTGTGGGTCTGTACTGATGCAGATGTTCTGCAGACACTGTGTTTCCTTTGATACTGCACTGCACTTCTGGCACAAAATTTGCCATCTACTCTGGAACTTAGATTTACGTTATTATAGGATATCCCCGACAGCTCGCGCATTTTAGTGTCCCTGTTTTGAACTTTGCTTTGAAGTCATCCTGCTATTTGTTAATATAAGCAATCAAGAAAAAATGAAGTTGAACACTACTAAAACCAGGCTTATATTTTTATCAATTAGACCGTCATATATTGAAAATATACAGGTATAAAATATATATAGGTCATTTACTATTAAAGATTGTTTTTATGGAATGACAGTCAAATATCAACAGGTAATTTAACGTCCGAGAATAACACAAACATACAAATTTAAATCAAATTTGTTTCTCTTTTAGACGCAAACCGTATATAAAAGTAAGCATATACATGGAAAAAGACGATTATTTTGCCATCGATCGGCAGTTTAAGTCTTTAATTTTAAGTCTCTAGCGAAATGTGATATAAGACAAAATATATGACAACATTGTTCTTACCATCTATATTTTTCAGTACACTCGCCAGCCAGAATGACGTATTCACTTTCTAAATTCAATGATTTATATTTTTTATTATGTGCTGTTAATTTTGGACGAAATTTGAAGTTTATGACAAATATAAATTGTATATTGCTTTCAATATCCATCAGTTTTAAATTTAGTTTTAGAGCTCAGTCGATATACGATTTATTCAGGGTACATTAGACGAAAAAATCCTTCAATTTAGATTTACACATTGAACTAAATCTGCAGTTAGCTAGGAAAACGACTGTGAAATTTGGACCAGGCGTATTCATTGTCTGTTGTTTTTAAAACTCAAACTCAGGACATTTGCTAAAAATGCATTTTTTTTTAATTTTGTCTAAAACATTGAAGCTGCGCTTTATCTCAGAAGTGATAACATTATTGTTCAAGTCAAAGTCTTCAAGCCGGAAACAAAACATAATTATCTATTAACAATTACTTCTTGCATTACCTTCCCAGCAGTATTAAAAGGTGTTTTTCTTTTTTCTCCGTTGTTTGTTCTCTGGTATTCTTTAAAACCTTCGAAATAAGATATTGTAGAAGCGGTTTTTAAACATAGGGGTATTTTTTTTCAAAAGTTTGTTTTTAGCCCCTGTCCGTTATTGAAAAACGCTACAATCTGGACTAATTACGATTTTTTATCTTAACAAAGTATACATCCCAATATATAAATTAATTCTTCATACTTTATATTGTCATTACATTCATTACCAGCATGTTTTATGCTGTAAAGACCTGTAACCGTTAGGGCAACGTCTGTTCTACCATTAAAACATCATATCTCTTTAAGATATGTATCATACCTTCTTCAATATTCTGTTCTACAAGATTTATTTATGATTTTATAAGAGAAAAGATAAGCCAATATTAGAAGTGAAATATCTTCGTGTTTGCTATCTATAATAGTTTGGACGTATATCAGGAAAATCGCTTCTAAGCTATGTAAAGGATATTCAGGTTTGTGATATTTTAAGTCAGTGCCTAGAAAAGTGAAATACAATGAAACAAGAGGGCCAAGATGGCCCTAAACTCGTTCACCTGTTAAATATTGCCTTTATTGCCTACACAAGTTACCATATTAAAGTATACTTGTACTGAATACATAATCCTTGCAGAAATACAGCAAGGTCATTTTAAACAATACCTGTGATCCAAATTTAAAGGTCGTAACTTTAAGATAGATTCAAAAGTAAGACACTTGGTCATGATCAAGGTCATTCAAGGTCAAAGTTCAATTGTGATCCAAATTTGAAGGTCAAAGCAACCTCATATAAGTCTATATAAATACAATTCTACATAAGTCGTGGTCAGTCTGTTAGATATCTAGATATTTCAATGGCATAGACTGTAGATTAATCAACCCAACATCAGCCATAATCGAAAAAATGTTGACGTTGACGGACTATATTGACGTCGTTAAGGTGCCGTTGAGGTGCAGGAATGTGATGCGGTGGAACTTCTACTGTCACTAAAAGAAAAATAATGATATTATTAAAAACTTAATATGAAAGAGTATTTAATTTATCAAATAGTTCTATATTTCCTAGGGGCCTCCATGGCCGAGAGGGTAAAGTCGCTGTCTTTAACATTTACTCAGCCCCTCACCGCGTGGGTTCGAATCCCGGCAGGATCATTCGGATTTTCATGTGAGGAAGCCTTCCAGCTGGCTTGCGATAGATCGGTGGTTCTACCTGGATGCCTCAGTGCATTCGGGGTCTTCCTCCACGTGTAATTAGCTGGACATCGCTATATGATTGAAATACTGTCGAAGCGACAGTAAACTCAAATAGTCAAGTCAAATAGTCAAGTCATATCACGATAGAGGACATGATAGAGGATATATGATATAAAATTATATATAATATAGAACTTATGATATATTTTTTAAATTTATAATATAATAAATAAAATGTGTGCTTTGTATGTATTTGCAGTTTACATGAAAATCTTTTTTTTTCTAATTTGCATAAGCATTCTGATCTTGAAACATTTTTTTCAGGATCAGCTCATTTTGGTTTATTTCTCTCCTAAGTTTAGTAAATAATATACAATACATATGTCTGCCTTATATAAAGAGTTTTGTTGTTTATTTTTTTAATTTCACTTTTATAGACTTGTGCAGAATAATTTCCATGGTAAGTGATACATTTTCATCTTTAACTTACCTTCACATAACACTGCTGTGTGACTAATTACACCATGGTTTTATTTCACAAATCTTGATTTGGACCTGAAACAAATAATGTATTTTTAAACAACAACAACAACAAAAACGTTCATTATGCAAACTCCTATTAATTTTCTACTAGGTAAAACTTCTAGATTAGGAACAAGAACCATGCATAGAATGAATTGTTAATTTGGTTATTCTTCATGATGAAAAACCATGGTTTAGATTATGTCACAAAAATGCAACTGAGAAAAAAAAAAGAATGAAACAAAAAAATGTTGTCCAGACAAATTGGGGAGGAAAATTCAAAATTTGACTTAATTTGAAACTCAGAATTTTCAATAAGGTTTTTGCAACATATTTTTGTGTACAACTTTTATAATAAAATATGATTCAAATAACATACTTATAAGGTCATTGGTATATCTGTCAATTATTTTTTTAAACTTGTTTTAATGCATATAGTTTTAGAAGACTAGAGCTAAAGATTTTATTTTAAAAGTGATTTTATCATAAAAATTCATTTTTATTTAATAGAAATTGAATGTACTGTGGAGGAAAAGAAGCTCATTATTGTTGTGTTGTTGTTGTATTGGAGTTTACCGTCGCTGCGATAGTATTTCAATCATATAGCGACGTCCAGCTAATTACAGGTGGAGGAAGACCCCGAGTACACAGAGGTGCCCGGGTAGAACCACCGACCTACCGCAAGCCAGCTGGAAGGCTTCCTCACATGAAAAATCCGAAGTCCCTACCGGGATTCGAACCCACAGCGGTGAGGGGCTGAGAGATTTGTAGTCTATGACTGTAACCGCTCGGCCACGGCGGCCCCCTCATTATTGTAATAATCATGAAATGTAAGGATGTCATGTTGAATATTGACTACAGTATTGTTCTGTGGAATTTGCTCATATTAACTGTTAATAACGCTTTTGAAACAACCCTCTCTCAATACACGGGGTCACTGAGTAAAAGTTAAAAATACATGTTGAAAACAAATTTGAAACAACAAGAAGCAGATGAACGGACTTGATTGTGTATTGATTTTGCTGGTGAAAATTCAAAATTATTCCAGTTATTATACTTAAAAAAAAGAGTTTAAAATATCCCATAATCCTCCAACGTAAACATCTTGTCACAGTCGTCTGCATGCGTATGATGATGATGGTGTTTTAATCGTTTGGAAGGCGTCTCAATAAAAAGTTCATTTCTTCTTTAGATGAAAAAGTATATTTTAAAAACGGTTGTCTATCAAATAAACCATTACAATCTCCCAGTTTTGACATTTTACAATAATATCATGTGCGATGAAAATGGCGCTCGCAGAACCATGACAGTTGATAGACAGTCCAAAAACTAAAAAATACATTTAACTCATAATATAATACAATTTCTTGTAACGAACTAGTTCATGGAAACGTACTTTACCTTTATTTTCAAATCCTTGATGATTTCGTTGATGATGTAGCAGAATTTTTTATTAGCCAAAAATGAACGCTGGCTTTCATCACAGCCTGGAAAACCTTTACTGTAGCACCGCTTCCGGGTTGTTACACGTAAGAGTTAAACGTAACGTAATTACCGAAAAGAGGCTGAATTTCGGGAAATTTATTTAGAAACAAGCCAAAACACATACAAGTTTGATTTCTGCACATATTGTTTTTATTTTACGCAATGAACAACAAACGACAGGTATTTTATTTTGGGTTATGAAATGAAAAAAAATATAAGAAATCAACTTCCGGTTTGACGTGCAAAATACGGTGAGTTAATTAAAATACGATTCTCTAAAAATCTGTAATACAAATTTTCTTTTTACTCTAATGTTTAGTAGTTAAGGAAATATCGTACTAATAAACAAAATATAAAGGAAATTTGTATTACAGATTTATAGCCTTTTGAAGGAGAAAAGTGCGTATTTCACTAAAATTTAATAAAAAATAAAACAGATTTTCTTCAATAAAAGTACTATTTCTTCGAAATAAATGGATGTCACTTGAAATAAATGTTTGCTGAAATTGAAAAAACCTATTCCTTATAAATTTCAATATATTTTAGTACAAAAACATAATGAAAAGGGGTTGAAATATCCATTTTATTGAGGTTATTAAAAATAGGCACTAAACCGGATGTAGAATTAGTAGCGGCCTATTTCCTGAAAATCAGAGGTAGATTCGTGCAAAGGTGATGAGGTGTATGCACGTGAAGTGGTTCCGTGGAACTCCTACTGGTGAAGAAAATACAAAAGTGCATTACATTTACCTCATTTACATATTTTGGTTATTTTTGAAATTCATCAAAGGAATATAAGTACTATACCAAAGGCTTTCTCCAATATTTTGTTATGGAAAACGACATATTGTCACTTTAAGTTTGTTATTACTATGACAAAAATACAGTCAAGTAAGGGCTATTTCAAAACTAGTCAACATTTATTTATTCCTTTTCACAAAAATAACTTGGGCTCGCTGTTATTATGCGTTCATATAAAACAAAAGGCGTAGTAAAAGAGGGTCGAATAATATAACAACCTTAATCAACTCACTTTTCAGAATCAAGTCATGTTACGCTGAGTACATGTATATGGTTTTCACAATATATGTATACTTATTCAAATAAATACTGATAAATAACGTAGCTTTAACGTTTTATTGCACAAATGGCCCTCGAATCATATACAAAATTTCATGAAATACTTCACGTTTGATGGCATTAGGTGACACACATTTCAAAATGAATTCACCAGTAAAAAAAAATATTTTGAAATACAAAATACGTCATTTCCATTATTATTTTTTTTTAATCATTGGCTCTTAAAAAGTTTTCGTACGCTATTATTTTTGGTGTCTAAATGGTCTTTGTTTTTATAGAAAAATATTGTATACAAGTAATATTTCGGACTGCCGAACGTGCTAACGTTATCTAAGGTTCCAGTCTAATATTTTTATGTTAGATGTTATTTTAGAAGACCGAACGTAATTTCTCGTTTCCACATACGGTGCTTGTCATATCTCTATTATGTTTAATTGACTTAAGTCTCAAGCACTGTCTGAAGCTTCCGCATATGATCCTTAAAGCTCAAGGGAGATAATTCATTACCTAAATATTATACCGATATTGAGTGAAATAAAATATAAATTCTCCTGGACTATATTACTATGACAGACATGGTAAAATTAAAAGAAAAAACGTACCACCGACAGTATTTTAGTCATTTGGAGACTATGTCGACTTGTGACAGATATAGTGCTGGCACACTGCAGTATCACGCTGTAGACATGTGGCATGATACAACACTCAGTCACATTATCCTGGCACCGGGCCACGCAGTCTTGGAACTACCCTTGTATACTGAGCGCCAAGCAGTCCTGGAACTACCCTTGTATACTGAGCGCCAAGCAGTCCTGGAACTACCCTTGTATACTGAACGCCAAGCAGTCCTGGAACTACCCCTGTATACTGAGCGCTAAGCAGTCCTGGAACTACCCTTGCATACTGAACGCCAAGCAGTCCTGGAACTACCCTTGTATACTCAGCGCTAAGCAGTCCTGGAACTACCCTTGTATACTCAGCGCTAAGCAAGAGAGCTATACCAGTTACTGTAACTTTTATTTTTTGCGGCTTTGGTATGTTCTGGTCGAGGCTGAAGCAAGCTCTCTAACTCTTCGGCCACCTGGGATCGGTCTTATTAATATAAGCAATACAAACAGCTGACTACTTTAAAATATTGTTAAATATATTGTTTAGGGATTGAATTTTCGCTAACCACATTATGTCGTATATTTATCGTAGACATTAATATTTTTACAGTAGTTCTTTGAAAATAAAAGATTAAAATATCAGACTGCAATGCAATTTTGAATTTGTTGTTTCTTCTTTTCTTAAAGGCAATTATCATTAAAAGCTGTGTCTAAAAGCAAACAACAATAGAAAAGAAAATCAATTAAAACTTTGTTCAGCATTCAGTTTTATTTCACCATAATTAGATTGATTCATATTTTCGAAGCGCTATTCCTTTTCAATTATAATTATCAAGACAGGGTTTCTGACAGATGTGGGTTCGAGTCATTGTCGTGTCACTAAGGAAGCCTTCCAGCTGGTGAAGGTCGGTGGTTTTACACGGAAGAGGCTTTTCATATAACCATTTCGACGTCACACCGTTGCAGTTGACTTGACTTGACTTGACTTGACTATTTGAGTTTACCGTCGCTTCGACAGTATTTCATATAGCGACGTCCAGCTAATTACAGGTGGCGGAAGACCCCGAATGCACGGAGGCATCCGGGTAGAACCACCGACCTACCGCAAGCCAGCTGGAAGGCTTCCTCACATGAAAATCCGAATGTCCATGTCGGGATTCGAACCCACGCGATGAGGGGCTGAGTGAGTGTTAAAGACTGTCGCAGTTGCGGTAAACTCCAGCTTCACAACAAAGGATAATTTCTGTTTATTACTAGAGGTGTTTTTGCATCATCTTTTATAAGTCATCCGCCTTACAATGAAAATGTGCCTAACAAAATTTAAGCATACAGGGGTCATTTAAATTTTCGAGAAGGTCGTGATCAGTTAAATCTGAACGTTACTTGACCAAATGTATAAAGTATATAATATTCACACGCAATTACACGCAACACATGTCAACGAGAAACACACGCTTCTCAATTAATGAATGTCATAGATGTGATTTTTTTTTTTTTAGAAAATTACAAATCTTATTCCTCCTTTGTTTTTCCTTTGGCAGAGACGAGCGGTGTTAATTTCAATTTCAACAATTTAGAATGATGCATATATTGTCTGCTGTAATCATTGTATGACTGTCTTTAAATGCTTAAAAAGCAAGTTGGAACATTCTGCCATCATTCAGGTGTTGTTAGCAAACATTTAATATATTAATGGTTTTTAGGTTTGAAAGTCATTAAGGTAAATTCGCCGAAGCAGGATCGAACCGACAACACTCGTTTCCGAAATCAATATTTCTACCTATATCGATCAACTCGTCATAATTTAATTGAAACATCTGTAGGCAATATTTAAAATTTAGATTAATGAAACAATTGTTTTTCAATCTCAAAATATAAAAATATATAATAAAAAAAACTCACACGTGTGTGCTGGAAAAGTTTCTGTAGTTTGCCTGGAACTCTGACGTTTTAATCCAAAATACTGGAGCAGGTAATGACTCAATTACTAAAGTTAATGTCGTCACCTCAGAAACGAAAATTGCTTCTCTCGAGATTTTTAATTTCGGGTTAAACTTCCCATTGGCTTTTAATGTTTTTTCCCCATTGTTCCGTCTTGTTCTGTCAAATTTCCCGTCTTTAAAAAGCTTAGGCAAATATCTGTTCTAAATTAGAGGCACTGTTCATCAAGGTAATGCTCATGTGGATATAAATAGCTTCAAAAATAATTTCGAACAATGTTTATTGGTTCATAATCGTAATAAATTGTGAAATGATATGGCAGAAAACCCGAGCTGAAAAGGAATGGCTATAAGAGGCAGCTTGAACCACGGTTAAAACATGATAAAAACAATCCTACATATCTCTCACGTGAATTTTCTCGTGCATTTTGTTTTGAGCAATATCGTACTTTGATTTATTCTATATTATATGTATATAATTTCACATATGTTAGGAATGTTAACAGAGAAGACATAAGAACAAAAAAATCCTATTGGTGCAAAATTTCTGTGTGTTTATGTGTTTTCATTGTTTTTCACTTTTTTTTTCTTATTTCTAATGACTTAGCTGTAAACTGGCCTCCCGGTCTCACATGATAGAAAAACATGTTAATATGTTTGATAGTTTTTTTACAATGTAGATTATTTTAAATAACAAGAGTGAGGAATTGATTCCCAATATATATATTGGTACGATTAAGATAATATGCTTCTGAAACTAAAACACCTATAATTTCAATATAGAAATAAATAAAATATATTTAACAAATACAAAGTAATATCAACTGGCGTTAGAAACTAAACACGAAAACAAGGTTTAAATCTGTGTAACACACTTAGTTCATTTCAGATTAATAAACTATTTGAAAAGGAAATGTGATACCAAAAAAACCATTGCGTGTTGTGTTGAAAATGTGATAGCTTATATATATATATAAAAAAAAAAAGAAAAAAAAAAAAAAAAAAAATTAAAGTAATCAAACATACATTTGGTAAATTGGTAAAGAAAAGACTATAGAGAATAAAATCATTTAAAAAATGCAAACCTCGCGTGAGACTGCTTTCTCTAGGTAAAGGTGGGGGTCAAATAACCTACATCAAAGAAACAAAAACACATCTGACCAGGATGTCAAATGATATTGAAATAACCGAAAGTTTGGTAAAAACAAAAATATTTCGTGTTTTTGTTAAAGCTGACAAAGTATCATTTTTAATGTGTGTAGGGGCACTAACCTGAATATCGTGGAATGTGTCGCAAGTTATTAAAAATACAAGACTTGTTATATTTTTGATCATCGAACGAAAATAATCGCATTACTGGAAATACGCAAGGGAAATAACTTTAATAACAAAACAGTCGTAATTCTATTATATTATTTACGTCACTAATCTATTGTTTCCAAAATTTGCTTGAAGGACTGCTCATGGCTATGAATATTAATGGCTTCAGTGAATGACGAATGCATTTTGTTTAGAAACAATTGAGTTCGGTCGATCGTAAGTTAATGCTTTGAAATGTTAACGTAAAGGCATGGTTAATCATAAATATATAAGTCGCAAGTGATTCAATTCTTTTTATTTTTACATCATCATATTATATAGTGGGGGTCTCCGTGGCCGAAAGGGTAAAGTCGCTGACTTTAATACTCACTCAGCCCCTCACCGCGTGGGTTCGAATCCCGACAGGGTCATTCGGAATTTCATGTGAGGAAGCCTTCCAGCTGGCTTGCGGTAGGTCGGTGGTTCTATCTGGATGCCTCCGTGCATTCGGGATCTTCCTCCACCTGTAATTAGCTGGACTTCGCTATATGACTGAAATACTGTCGAAGCGACGGTAAAGTCAAGTCAAGTCGAACCCACGACTCTTGTGAGTGAGAATACGTGTATATATGGATGATCACTTTCCCGCAGCAAGTGACCGCGAACAAAACAGCAGGGTAGCCACTGTGCAGTAAAATCCATCGACTATGAAGTCAGACAGAAACAACAAAACGTGGCAAGTAATACAGTCTAAAACTGGCAACTCATGTTATTAAAACAATTCTACAGATGTAAAACATTGGTTTAATTTCATTTTCTAATTTCCACAAGTGTTAGAATTACAAATTTCTCTCTCAGGAATAGTGAAAGTAAATAGAAACGTAATGTTCTTGTGATGATAACCGACACTTGTTATTACGTTTGTTTTGCTTAAATATTTAAAGACCTTCCATAGAAAAAAAAAGAGAAAAAAAAAAAAAGAAAACAAGAAAACGTCTGGACCTGAATTACATGTAACATAACCAATTATCTATGCATTTGATGTAAGTAATGTGTGGGCTTGTAAAAATAGGATTATATGTGAGAGGTAGAAAATCCGTGTCTCGGCTTGACTTTTTCCTATTATGGATTAGTGTAAGGGTTTGCGTTAGGGTTAGTTTATGTGGTTTGGTTTGTTTTGGGGGTTGAAATAATGGTTACAGTTTCATACCGAGGTACAAAAACTTATACATCGAAAATTTATCTCGGTATGACAACACTTTGCATATACAAACCGAAGTACAAACCATTACAGTGAGGTATGAGGCACACATGCAAAACCTTGGTAAGTTGTGTGTGCAAAGTAATGCACGAACGCTTCCAATGCCGCATGCTTATTTTGTCTTATTATGCCCATTTCTTTTTAAATAAAGTAGATCCTTAAAGTGTGAGAAAAGCCTCCAAACTACGAAACATATCATATAGAAACTTATCTCGGCCCCAGACCTTGATATGTCTTTTCTAAGAAATATCGGAGAATGTTTGACCTTTTTCTTTTACATGGCAGCATAATCAAGTGTTTAGGTTCCAGACACAAAGGTATTCCATACTTAGAATAAACACCTGTACAATTATGAATACAAAGGACCAATCCCATTTTCATTAAGCTATTTCCTTTTATTGATAGATCAGTAGACGACCGCCTGTCACTTCTAGATTCAAATTTACAATACAAAAGTCTAGAAAATCAACCATATTATATATATGAAGTGCTATTTTTATCTGCTTACTAAGAACAATATGTTTGCCCTTGCCCTATCGATTTGTGGCTGATTAGTGTTATGATACAAGTGAGGCCCTATGGTGTATCAATTATGAAGATTATGCCAATCTAATTTATTTACAACAGATAGCCAACTAGAGGAATGTTTCATGTTCTGGTGAAAGACTCTCAGCCGCCCTGATGGCATTGACCGGATTTCAGAAATGTGTCCCTATATGCAACGGATTTTAAAATGTTATATATTTAGCATACTATCCAAAGGTATGTCATATAAAGGAAGAATGTTTCAGGTTTATTGACAATATAACGAGTCTCGTGGCAGATTCCAACAGAACTACTCGTATATCTAACATATGTCTGTCTATGGCAATCCCCAATGTGTAATATTTTATTCACTTATTTTCTTGATAATTAGTTTTATCACAATAAAATCCAGTAATATTAAGATAAAAACGTATTTAAATAATAATCAGTATTTAAATGATGAATACCTTAAAGTACATATCCATGATTGTTTTCAGTTTCACCCTACTCAAGTTCATAAAAATACAGAGATGAATAATGAGTGCTGAAGATGGATGGTTGGATGGATGGATGGATGGGCATTTTATTTCAAAATACATTAGGTTTATAGACCCAACATGTATGTTTTCCATATAATATAGTATGATATCATTTATTTAAACGTACACAAGTACACAAACTTATCATATAAATTATAATAGGCAAAATCGAAACATGCAATACATAAATAACAATGTAACAAACCACATTTTTTCTATGACCAATATAATTCGTTTTAACTAGAGGGTAAAATCAAGAAGGTCATCGAAGAAGATATAATTATGCATTTGATGTTTTCATACCAACCATTTTCAACTTTGGTCTTATAATATTATAACCTACTATAAGCATTGGCTTTAACCCTTTCCCTCGTAGAGGAAACCATGAAATGACCTATGCGAACAACATAAAACCAGATCAGCCTGCGAGTAACTCGCAGGCTGATCAGGTTTTATGTTGTTCGCTGCTCCTCAGTGGTCTGGAAATGAGGATTTTGTAATTAAATTTGGTAAGGTTTAACTGTGGTTTTCTGCAGATCAGGCTTTATGTGGTACCTATTGAGTGCGTCAAAATGAGTCTATATGAGGGAAAGGGTTAATAAAAAGTTGCAACATAGATGATGAGTGAAATCGATTAGTAATTTCACTGAGTGAAAATGCATATTTTTATGTTCACGAATGAAATTATACATCGATCTTTCACCAGAACAAAAATTGTCCCCCTTTTATTTAATGATTTAAAGGCCAGAAATTAGCTGTTTTATTCACAAAAGACGTCAAAATTGGCGGAATTACGTCGCGTGCGTGACATTATTTATGACGTGATTTCTTGCGATAAACCCGGCACAATTGACGCTCCGATCAGTTTATAATGTAGGGTCGGGTCCACTGTTATTTCTAGGTTAGCCATTGAAAAGCATTAAATACAGTTTATTATTAATGACATACGAGACGGATACAAATGAAATTAATTCGAAAAAAAACACACATATATAATTGAATAAATGTTTTATTCGAAAGCGAATTACGCTTTCTTTACTCTTCATTATTTTTTTACAGACATTAATATTTTTATCTAAGTTTTCTATCATAAATCAGACATTCTGATTGACATTTATAACATCTTATCTCGAACTACATAAGTTTGAGACAAAGTAGAGAACTTCATTTCTGACTTTAAAGGCACTGTAGGTATGCGTCGCTTATTTCATTTGACTAAGTTTAAATTTGATAATGTTACGATTTTTTGTATACTTTGTCATATGAATTATATCCCCTTAAATTATTCTAAATCTTATATTCAACTTTAAAATGATACACATCCTCAAGAACCAAGCAATATTTGCTAAATATTTTATCTTTTAGTGTTTTATTTGATTTTGATCATCTTCCAGTTTCAATCTCAAACAGATGGAAGAAAACACGTAATCTAATTAGCCTAATGGCATTGTAGTTATATTAATAAGGATTGACATTTGAAATGTTTTGTTATAATAAAGCTCAATTTGAATATTGAAATCTAGATTTCCCTGAATTAGTGAAATTGATCATGTAATCTTTGCCTGGCTAATGAGTTTTTTTCCCGACAGTTTGAAAATCAGTGCATCATTTGAATCTAAATCAATTAGTTGCTCTTGTAATATTTAAACCCAATTATGTTTGTTTGGTTAAGAATCCATACAAAAATCATATCATGCTATATACCGTACAAGTCTAAAACATTTATTTTCTTCACTAATATATACTTTTTTCCAGCATCTACATACATGGAATAATCTATGGTGTATATTATGTTTTCTACCCCGTTCACAATATAAGAAATCATTCTACATTGTTTTTCATGTTTGGTATATTTTTTTTTACAAATTTCCTTTTGTGCTCTCTCTAAAGCGCGTGACTGTTAAAACCATATAGTTTCAATCATTAAGAATTGGTAAGATAGCTTGTCGAAAACTTCCAACCTTTGTTTTCTTGAGATATTACTAACTTATAAAGATATATCTTCAGGATAGATATTGCTTTTAATGTTTGTCAGGAAGAAGTCGTTTCAGAAAAACGTTCCACATCGTGTAAATACAAAATTCAACATGCTGTTTTTTGCTTGAAAATATTAAGCTTCTGCATAAGTTATTGCCATACTTAATATAATGATTTTTGATTCATTAATTGTATACATATTTCCAATGATTACAATAATCTAACAAATTTAAACTTTACTGATTTTGTTCAGCGAAGAAAATATATCAAAGCGCTCAAAGCACTGAAAGACTGTGGGCAGGACTTATGTGATATAGATATAATTCTAAATCCATCGTTTCAGCAGGATTGAACTCGACAGAGACAAAGGTCATATGACGCCAAAACCTCCACAAGTTTTCCTGCGACAAAAGTCACTAGTAATTCAGCTAAACTCGCTGTTTTTACATGATAACCCCAAAGGCGGTCTCTCAGTGCCTCGAGCGCTTTGATTTGTTTCATGACGATCCGTAGTGAAGGTCATGACCCTGAGTCCGTTCGTACTTAAGGAGGTTATGACTACTTCCGTATTCGTGAAACTTATGAACATTCTATCTGTTGTTGATTATGTTTAAAAATTTGACAAGGTATTTGATGTACAAGTCTTCTATTTCAAAGTTAAGAAATGCTCAAAGAAGACATTTTGGAGGGCTTAAGTCGTAAACATGAAAAAGACGTGAGAACTACTTTGGGTGAAGCGCTACTTTTTGTGGGAGAAGAACCACAAGTATGTAAATTTGGTTGCAGTTTTGTTTCATAAATGACATAGATGATGCTTGTTTTGTTGTTTTTTGTTTTTTCAAGCTAAAAATAGATGTTTCCGGCACAAAAAGATTGTAATCGAAGAACATGAAAATAAACTATGATTCATAAAAAGGTGCTATGGTTATGATTGAAACGTCTACGTAACACAAATTCCACTCGTATTCATTGCATAGATAAGCTACTGAGCGCGGAGTGATACAGTCAAACCAGCTGCCGTAATTATGCAAATCAAGGATGCCTGTTTTTTTATTTATTACCAGCAATATAAGACTGTGGCTTGGCCGCTAATCTAATAAACCATATTACGATGATAATCTACCCAGTACGTTTTATTCATTGGGTTACGGATGCAGATTGACTCTGTAATTTTCAGAGAATGAGAATATTGAAGAAAAAAAACTTAAGTAGATGCATCTTAGGTTTTACTTGATCAATCTTGATGTTATCTCGTTTCTTTTCTTCATTTCATCTAACAGCAGTGTTTCTCTTTTATATTCCCTTTCAAGATAATTTAAAAAAAAACATGTATAGTATCATCATTTTGAGAAAACGTGTTAGTGTAATTTTTAATCGTTTTGGAATACAACTATCCGACCCTGCATAAATACCTTTACAAATTTTAATTTGAAAATAGTGTATATATCATATCGTTAAGTTAATTCATTCATTTGAAATATTTCATAAATAAAAATAAGTCATAAATAAATGTTCTCTTTACGACAGACATAGTTTTGTTATCACAGAGAAAATCCATGTTAGTAAGATGCTTAAATTAGCTAAAAGGTGTAAATCTAAAAAGTAGGAAAAACACTAGCTAGATATGTGTCAATTGAAAATGGAAGACCCCATACCTTGATAGTTAAAATAAGCATAACGAATTGTTTCTCTTAAAGAATTTGTTCTTAATGCCTCTTCCGTTTCTTTAACTTGCACATCTCAATGTCCTATCATAAGATAAAAAATTTGAATCAGCAGTGAAAAATTCAATATTCGTGATAGCTAATTATCATATCGTAAAACAAAATTCTAATTAGAAATAAAAATACTATACATATAATTACCCAACCCTAACCCTGTTTTTCTAGTTTCTGATTGTTTGTTTTTGTTATTGTCGTCGGGGAAGGAAAGCGTCAGATTTTTTATTCTTTTTAGATGCGTGTTCGTTGTCTGGTTCAAGTGAAAATTGTATGTACATGCATATGTATTGTATTAATTACGGCTAGAAACTGTATATGTCAAAATAACGTTTCTGTTCTGTTCAGTGTGTATATATGTTGTCCATTTACTTTGTTTTACTATCGTAATTACTTTGCGAATGTATGAAATACTTCTCTTTGTTACGCAATTATATTTCGTAATTTAAATGATATTGAAAAAAATGGTGGATGCAAATTATCATTTCGCAATGATGTTTCGTATTTACAATATGAAAAAGGCAATAAATAAATAAAACTCTGTGATATACAATAAAGAAAAGACCTAAGCATTGTCACCCAATGACCTAGAATAAAACCAGACAAGTCTACAAAAAATGTTCTGCTTAGATCTAAAATAAACTGATCTATCTCTTTCATAGCACAACGAAAAGCGTTCTGTCTTGTTGATTTTAGGGATATATAAGCACGATACATTTTAAAAGTATTTATGTAAAAATCCACAATGGTTAAACTTTGAACATATGAACTTTTCAGTTCCTTCAGCTTTGCATGCTACTGTTCAAGAATAAGCAATTTAAGATGTAAAGAAATCCTAAAACATCTTAGGAACCTAATTTTGTTCAGACAAACCTATCCAATAATGCCAATGTAAAAGCCATCTTTCCGGCTGCTAACAAATTTGTCAGGCTAAGTAAAGGACACTAATGGGTCGCTGTATATAGCTTTGATATGGGCCCCGCATTTGTGATACCTTATCTAGTTCAAAGGATTCCTAGAAAGGTCAATCCAGAAACACATACTTTCGAAAAAGTCAATGTCTCTTTCAGCATTTGTGTTTAAGCATTTTTTGTTCATCGCAGAAGGTCGTAGTGAACTCTTTTTTATATTTGCGTTTTAAGAAATGATGTATGCTTCAGAAAAAATGTTTAAACACCGATAAATTTCAACTAAGCTACAATTTGGTTAAAAATAAAAAATAAGACAAAATGTGATAAAAGAGCAACAGCAAGGGAGGGGATGGAAGCGTTTGATCGTTTTAGCATTGTTTTTTTTGTTTTTTTTGTGTGTGTTTTTTTTAATCTTAAAAAGATGAAAAGTATGACAATATTTTTACATGATAAATTATAACTTCAAGTATATAAGACAGTAACCGAGTGATCACTGTCTGATTGCCACTCTACTCCTATATTGTATAACATATCTATCTTAATCACCAGGTGAAGTCATTCTAGTTTAAATATAAAATGCTGATGTCAATGGTTTGTTCATTTTAATATAATTCTGTTGGATTTCTCATCGGACATTTTTGTCTTTCCTTTTTGAAACCAAAAATAAATGGCTATATAATCTTGTTATGGGAAATCTCTTTAGTGTGAATATCCAGGGAGATTTAACGAAAAGTTTAAACCAGATATATTTTTTATTTGCAGCATGTTTAACATTTTTTCTTTTAACGTCAAATGGAAACAAACCCCCTTAACCTGCTGAATTTCTCAAATGGACTTAGCCGGCATCTTTTTCGAACTGTCCATTATCAATTTTTCAACAAGATGAAAACTTGTAGTTGGTCAGTCAACAGTAAAGAGCCAGGCCAGTCTTTACTGGGGGCAAAGGTTAGCACTCTCAGTAGTTCCTGTGAAGGACCACCATATTGAAAGAAATACGTTCTCATCACAATTGTTTTCGTGTTGAATAAAAACTAATAAGATAAAAATACATAGTTATGGTGAATTAAAATTTGATTTAGAAAAACAAATGCCTGAACAATTCTTATTTGTTTAAGGATAAATCTATAATAAATATCACGAATCACATAATATTTCTTTCTGAATTTGTGATCTCCTCTAATTATCATCATATTAAAACAAGCAGAATAACAGTTGTCATTTTTGACAAAGCCCTCTGAAAGCACTTTCTTGTGTTAGCCTTATTTTAAAACATTACCAGAATTTAACATTTATAAATAAGCAATATAATTATGAAGTTTGCCTGTATAGATGTCTAAACATTAAATATCGGCGTACTTATAATTCAATCTTGGGTGCTTTAAAGGAATTATTTAAACATTTAAAGAAAAATATCAAGTAAAATTAGTATTTCTCTAAATGCGTCCTGTAATTGCGCATTGCAACAGTGAACTTTGAAAATGCTACTTTGATGCACCAACGCTCTTTTTTATCTTTAGATATTCAGTTTAGTTTTGTTTTAGACTTGTTTACCATTTTATTAAACACAACATAATTATTTTAACTTATTTTATTTTATTAATATGAGATTTAAAACAAAATTAAATAGAAAGAAAAATAAACATGGTCAACCGGAAAATCATTCCGATTCTATTTCAAATGTGCAGGCAATTGTATACATATGTTTTAACGATTTGATGTTAATACATACACATTTATATATATATAAACATATATAAATAGTGCTGCCACATATCCATATAAGGTATGCTATACTATTGACAAGTGAGAAATATCATGTTCTTCATGTGTCATCTGAAACTACCACCACCATTCGCTGGACGTCAAGCAAAGGTTTTATTCTAGCATATTATGTGGCTACATTGATATACGTTTGGTAAATTGTGATCCGTAATCAACCTTACTACCACTGACTCCCTTTTTAAATGTTTAACCAAGATTTCCTTAAATGTGCGCAAATTTCCCCGCGAATAGGATTTGTGGAATACAGCAATCCTCTAGCTAAAGATTTAATGTAATGTATCTTGCTTTCAAGCTATATTTACAAACATTTAGAGATGCAGGGATGGACACGACATTACTGAAGACTTACGATCCTTATGTCTTCAAGTCGATGACGTTCAATGGATTAATGCAATAAATGTTGAATGGTCAAAATATCAAATTGCGGATACAAGAAGAGGTTTATCTTAGACAATCACATTAACAGCTGTCACTGCGTCATAAGAAGTAAACAGATAGCTCAAGTATATCTTAATCAGGTTACAATGTTATCCACCACACTTTGTGTTACATAAACTTAATTGGACAATTTCCCTTTTAAGACATTTCATTACTCTGGGATCTTGATAGTAATTCATTTGTAGTCATTAGCAGTGTCATCCACTAATGGTAGACTTTGTAGCAAAACTAGTTTGCCTTTGCAAGTACGATATTTCGGCAACATGACAATGTCCTTGGGACTGGTCAATTCTCATTTCGTTGGTCATTATCTTTTCATAATTAACCTTTACCATACCCCAACATTTTGCACCAAATGTCTTCTTATGACCTTAACCAAGTCCTTTCAAGCATGTCAATAATTACCATGACAAAACGGAAAATTATCAACATTGGTGGAAACACTTATACGATAAATAATTGATAATGGAACATACTGGTTAAGTATTTAAATGCAGAAATATAAAGTGTAATTAAATCTGAAACGGTTTAATTAAAATGGCTGCTCACATTTATTTGTGCTTTGACCAGTTAAGAAAGCTCGGACTTTTAGCTAGACTACGGGGAAAACATTGACCTTATAAAAAGGACTCACGCGAAATGAGACCACAAGCGGGATTAACGACGGCGTTCTTTGGGAATGAAGATGATATTGTTTGCACGCACGCGTAGATGACAATTAAGGTTTATCTCTTTACATCTGAACATGTTTTGTATTTACAATTTGCAATATAAAGAAAGTTGTTAACACAGACATGAATATTGGCAACTGTTACCTAATGATAGAAAATCATTTTCGATACATTTTGCAATATTAAACCTAAAAACGTTTTTAGGCGTGCCACCCCTTGTGTATAAAAACTATGAAAAGGTGAAGAGAAAGTCATTTCTTGAAAAGGTTTGAATGTTTAAATAAACCTATATAAAGTTAGT
Source organism: Solen grandis (assembly GCA_021229015.1). Taxonomy (NCBI): domain Eukaryota; kingdom Metazoa; phylum Mollusca; class Bivalvia; order Adapedonta; family Solenidae; genus Solen; species Solen grandis. The sequence continues at coordinate 56,229,084 of CM037786.1, read as the reverse complement.
TTAGTATTTGCATATAGGCATATACATATATCATTACAGCATTGTTTACTTCTTTTAATGATAGAGCTAAAAGTTATGTCAGATTAATATGATACATGCTCTTCCAAGAGCTGAACTAGAAATTTATTTCCAACATCAGCATGCTTATTGTTTTAAACATCAGGTTATAACTGTAAATATAAACAAAATCAAGTCAAGTCAAAGAGTTTATTCAAAGTAATATAGGCCTCCGGTCCAAAATACAAAGCATATGGTCATGATATAACATTTTTCAGACAAAAGAAGTTGTGTCATACGCCTTCTATAGATTCAACCATCATCATCACCATTATATTTGTTATAAGTTATATCAAAATATGAAATAAATATAAAGTTATATTTCTCCATGTTACAATTTCAAAAGATATACCTTTCTCTCATTTAAATATAATTTCAGATAATGTATATGTTTCATACCATCAAAACCAATTCTAATTTAGATGAGATGAAAATTAATACATAATTTAGACAAGGTGGTGATAATCACGTATGAATATTTTAACTGATTTTTATAAACCAGAAAAGTTCAGCAATTTATGAAAATATATAACGATGTTCTATATATAACATCAGCATCAGTAGAACTAAGGATATTATAAAATCCTTCTGGCTGAATCGTACCAGTTCAGTAGATACTGACTTCGTAGATCTGTATATTTCCCACAATGAAAAAATACATGGTATTCACATTCCACATCATTTGAATTATAGTTTTCCTTACAATATTTGCAGACGCGTAAATCAAAAGAAATATTATTGTGTCTGCCAGTTTCTACATGTAAGTTATGGCTAGAACATCGAAAGCGAGAAAAAGCTAATCTGTATTTTACTGGTAATTCAATTACAAGGTATCTCTCAGTATTTAATAATGTTTTAAAATATTTATAATAATGAATTCTACTAGATTCCTGTAATAGTTGACTCCAATTTTGTGTTTCACAATCTATGACTCTTTGTCTAAAAGAATTAATGAAACTATCAATATCTCCGATATCATGGGAAATCCATACAAACCCAAACCCATACAGAAATAACATACTTTTTACATGAGTAGCCCAAGTAGTTCTACCAACATTGTCAAGAGATTTCCACATATAATAACAACGTTTAGGATATCTATGGTTGGCCATTTGTATCAATATACACCAGTACTCAATACATTTAGAAAAATATGTAACACACACGGGTAATCTACCACATTCTCCCAAAACAATACAATTATTTGATGCACTTTTAACACCCAAATATTTCTTACAAAAATTAAGTTGAACAGTTTCTATATCAGGACAGTATTTATATCCCCAAACCTGTGACCCATAGGACAGTACCGGTTTTACCATAGCATCAAATAATTGGAATAACTGTTTGATATTAAAATGACCGTATGGTCGTTGATAATTATACACAGCAAATACAGATTTTTGCGCTTGTGATGCTAACTTTTTTGAGCAGGTATCCAAGATAATGTATGTGTAAATAAAAGACCCATATACTTATACACTGATGTAATTTTTACCTCATGACCCTGAAAGTCCATCTTTCATTATTCTTAAGGCCAAAATTTTTGTTACATACAGAATCGATCAATGACATTAAGTTGTTCTGTAGTCTAAAAACAGTCTCCGCACAATTAGCAATATCATCTGCAAACATGAGACACAATATATCAGGTATACTATTGTCAATGAAAATACCAGTAGTACAATTCTAACGAAGTAGAGAGGCTAATTGGTCAATGAATAGTGAAAAAATTATCGGACTGCTGATATCCCACTGCCTGGTTCCAATATTGCATGGGAAGTATTCAGTTACTTTGCCGGATGATGTCCTTACACATGCTTTCAAATTTTTAAACATACAAGATAAGACTCTCAAAATTTTCCCATTGACACTTTTACCTGTAATTGTTCAAACAATTTATCATGGCTTATTTTATCAAACGCTTTGCGAAAATCAACATACAAACAATAAAAACGACCACCATTTCTGGATAAATATTTTGGACCATGGCCTGTAAACAGAATACATTATCAACGTCTGAGTACCCATTTCTAAAACCAGCTTGAGCCTCGTCGATCTTCTCATTCTCATTGCTGAAGAGCAATGTTTACTTCATTCAAAGAAAACGGCAATAGTGTTACCTTGAAACAAAAGCGTATGTTACAATTCTTTCTTCCCTATCAAAATCACTACTGCGAGCTCCTAGTCATGTGATCGAAAATGTTTGCCAAGAGTCTTTAGTACGCGTGTTCACTTGTCATGAGGTGCCAGAACTCATAACCATTCTACTCATCTGTTTAGTTTGTCAAATCGTTAAAATTTCACACGATGTTATAGAGTATAAAAGTTACTTTATAAATGTCTCACGTGTTTGTTTATTAATGTCTCTTTTTTTCTTTCAAATTTCAAGACTGTGGACAGATCTCATATGAAAACATAAAATAGAACACAATAATATCAAATAAATTAACTCGGTTAACTCGGTGGTTCTACCCGGATGCCTCCGTGCATTTGGGGTCTTCCTCCACATGTAATTAGCTGGACGTCGCTATATGACTGAAATACTGTTGAAGCGACGGTAAAGTCAAATAGTCAAGTCAAGTCAAGTCAAATAAATTAACGAAAATTATCAATATAAAGCACATATAAACATCACTCACAACTACCGATTTAATTACAATATCAGGCATTTCATTTAAATAACCATAATTATTCTTCGTTTCCAATGCAGTATGATTATTTAAATTGATCATATACATTGTGTCATTTATTTTACATCAATATACTTAAGAATACATTCCGAAATAAAATAATGGTAAATCGTCCGTATGACGTAGCACACTGTTAGTGTAGCTTGTCGAAATAATTCCTTGCAGACTGATTCTTTTACATAGCCTAATCGGCCGGAACAATTGCATAGCCTATATTTTCATTTTACAAAGTTATGAAACAAACAATACTCAACTGCAGTTCTTGGTGGATTTTAGAGGAGTGCTATTGTTATGTGCATCGGGATGAATATCTGGTTGATTCTTGACTAGAAGATTAAAAGCGTGTATACTTGGTTATACGAATAGTCCTGAAGGATGCACAAGTAGTTATTCCCATGTATACTTCCGTTTCTGAAACAGCGTAAAGAAATGATATGTTTTATTTTATATACAAACATACATGTGTTTATTTTACATTTTCACATTCCGTATTAATTGTTCGCGAATACTGAGATTTGTTCTTTTTAGTCAAACTACGACAAAATATGTTTGTAAGAAAGAAAAACAAATGAACTGTCGCTCTGAAATTGTGAGTTCATCTGCTACAGTGACACACAGTAATCTAATAACAGTTGCATTAAGACCCCATGTTACCATGTACACAAAAGGCACACTGGTTCAATACGAACATGGCAGAAAAATGGAAGATTTTAGAATGAGATCAATAACGAGGGTGGATAATCGGAAACGTACCAATTTTGTGTCGAGTTTCAACTGCCATCGGACATCAATGTGTCAAAATGATTTATTTGATGTAACTAGCAGGGAAAAATGACCTGTGTTCTCATGACGATCTTGTTAAAACCTCCGTACATAATTAATTACTCTGTTATAAAGCCATTATTCCCCATTCCTCCGTAACATCTTGATTCCGATACTGGTCATGAAGGGAAATTGTTAACGTATCATGGAACAGACGCAACGTTTATTGTCCGTTAGCGCGCCATGGAAACAAAGGATTTTCCAGGAATAGCTTCCAAATCAACACACCGTGTTGTATGAATTGTCATGAAATCGGTTCCAGAATGCAGCCGTTTCTTTGTCGAATGAGTTAGTTGATTCAAACCACCTGTTACTATAAATAAATACATTAATACCCTTATCGGTGTTAAGTACTGGAAGTGAATATGATAACAAAAGGCTACTATTCTGCCAATCTTCCAAGGTTTAATCTCGCTCTGATACATTGGTTCAGAAATACAGTCAATCATCAAAATATCTCCGCTTGGGGACCAGTTCTTTACAAAATTGCAGAGAAGTTTCTAAATTCATTTGCAAGTTCAGTATTATCGAGAAAATGCCAAGAAATATTAAAATGGAAGTACTCCTTAGGGTGTAGTATGAGAAAATATACAATGGATAACCTCTAACTGTTGGCTATATATAAAAGTGAGAAAAAAATGTACTTCCTTTGCCATACGAACAATCAATATAGGTTTGCTGGCCCCTTAGTAAGACCGTCGTATATCAAATTAAGACTAGTGTTAATTTCATTGTATTAGTAATGAAAACTAAGAAAGTATACATTTTAGTTATTGAAAGCTTATAACTTTAAAAAGATACAATTTAATTTGTTTTAAAGGAACATGGAATCAAGAAATAATAATAGGAAATATAATCTGGCTTCCGTAAGATGAAGTCTTATAGTATAAAATAAGATAAAGCATAATATATAGATCTCTGCGCGCGTGATTCACCAAATAAACGTGTGGTACCTAAATAAGGTCCATCCAATATAGACAACTAATAACTTACCGCTTGTCCCGTTTTTTTTTTTTTTGTTTTTTTTTTCTTCTTCTTTTAATTATATCGAGTATACCTAATTAACATATCTTCTAACCACAGGTAATGAGATTTAAATGTTAAACGCATACTGTTAGTACAGCTTATATTTATTTTAGTCCTAATTACGATCATTTCCCCCCTTAAACGGAAACTGTAAAAAAATGTAAGAGAGAAAATAGTTCGTAATAACGATAGATATTTCGTAAATAAAAACTAATTTTCATTTCGTTAAAACGACATTTCTTAGGGTTAAGATATGAAATGATATTTGGTTTATACGAGATAGTTATATGAATTCACAAAACAATATGTTTATATATTTGTTCTTTTTTGGCGGAATAATTTATTCCTTTTAATTGTTATCCCAAAATAAACAAGATGAGCTCAGCAACTCATTCACGGGACAGATGCTCTAAGTATCCGACTACCAGAACTGGCCCCAGATTTAACTACATTTATACTTTAGGCAAAGGTACTGTGTATTATATTTATTTTATTAAAGCATTGTTAGTGTTTGGGGAAAGCTTTATTTATTCAGCATTTATTGCACATGATATATTCCTGGCTAAAAAGGCAGCAAATAGCATGATTATACAAGATTAGCTGTACAACTACGGAGGAACACATAACTGTGTTTTGTTATAAATTGCACATATAAATAAGTGTAACAATGCAAAATGAAAAAAAAAAGAAAAAGGAAAGTGTTGTTAAAGGATTCATGTATGTATCCTATTATTACATGTCAAGCTCCCCACCCCCAACAAATTTCCTGGGACATGCCTTTTTTATACACGTGGTTTCTCACTAAAACCTATTGTACCTCTTGAGACAAATGTGGCATTTGCATTCTCAGTAATATTTCATGAAAACAAATCTACCCTAATAAGGGTTTTATTATTAGATTACTGTACATATAAATGCATAATTAAGAATGTAACATTATAAATACGATAATACCAAAAGGATAATTATCTGAAATCGACAAGCCTAATGAGATCATCAGTTTGAGTACGTGTGTGTTTGCCAATACATGACCGTATTCTAAGACAAAAACCCGTGATGTAATAATGTTAATATTATATTATTCAGAAAATAGTTATAGTCACTGAGTTACTACCACTTCCTTAAGGGTCCGTCACACCATGACGTTCTTGTAACGTTTTCTCAACATTTACAATCGTTCTATTTTTGAACGTTCTGCAATGAGGTTGACACATCTGGCGTGTGATTAACGTGTAACTAACGCATAACTAGCGTGTGTCTAACGCATGCAAAGTGGGTAAAAGCGACCAAGTAATATGTTCTTGAAAGTCCTTAGCGTTGACTAACGTGCTATTGGCGCACGGCGAACGATTTGGCAGCGATAGACGAGCGTGTTGAGCGTGTGAGTAACGTGTGAATAACGACATAATAGCGGCTTTCACGTTCGTCGCACGCTGCGTGCGTTAGGAGACCGTTCGGCTGTCGTTGACAGGTCGCCAGAGATTCGTTCACTGCAAGGCAAACGATTACTAACGTCCAAATTATGCTAGAGTAACGACTAACTTACGATAGACCAACGTGTGCAACGCTCAGTGAACGTTAGTAAAACGTTTCACGAACGTTCTTAAACGTTCTTCAGCGTTTAAACTTAAACGTTAAAGAACGCCGGTCATTATTGAGAACTTTTGTGCATGTTCAAAATATTTTTTCGGACCAGCGTTCTCCGCCGATTACCGGCAATCATCGACGTTCACTAGTGTTCACACAACGCTTCTCTAGCGTTATCCCAGCAACCATGGGCGACTACCAACGTTTCATTAATCGTCAAAGAACACTGACCAGAACGTCATGGTGTGACGGCCCCTTTACCGCGGTTGGTGCAAGTCCTGACAAGATCACTTGGATTCTTTTTGAACATAAGGTAACCTTACACAAAGCTTGTGGAAGGTCAGTGCCTCTGTGCTCCCGGATTCACCCCCCTTCCGTACTTAATTAAACGTTGCTACATGACTGAAAAATTGCCGTAATGACGGTAAAAAAAATGTCATACCATTCTTATTACGAAACTTGCTACCCGGCAGATTTGTAAAACTTTTTCGAGCTTACAAAATTCATCGTCATGAAAAACAGTTCAACATGGAAACCATCGAAAATACATATTTTCATAAAACATAGATCATTTTGCATTTTCATGTAACTATTTGGCTCAATTAATTAGCTTATCCATTAAGAAATCCCTTGTTAGATTCAGCTCCGTATTAATATGAGATCGAATTATATTAGGTTCAGTAGAGTTGTTATTTCACAGCCAATTAGAATATTAATAGTTCAGTTCTGAAAGTCGTAAAACTGAGTTTATTGTTTTTTATCATGGGATTAATACTACATGTATGACAGTGTTACTAATTTGCTAATTGATCATCAGGCGTCGATGTCTAAAAATTCATTATTATAAATGGGGAAATAAACCGAAAAATATTTACAGAGCAATAACTATTTCCTCTTGCTAGTTGTTGTTTAGTCTTTTGAAAGAGTTTGGAATGATTGCTTATTTATGTTATATTTACTTGGTATCTCAGGGGAAGTATGGTGCTCAGAATTTGAAACATGCATAACTATGTGTAGCTATGTTCTTCACAGAGGTATACATTCAAAGTGGTTTCCGATTTTACAGGGTACAAAGCAAGGTGGCGTTTGGTCACCGTTTGGTAACCGTTCCTGTGATATTCTTAGATTCTTAGTGATTGTCAAAACAAAATATAGTTGTTATTACTTAATTCTGTGATTCCCATCAACATTCTCGTAACATTTCGGACATGTTGCATTTGGCAGATAGCCGAGATTGTCCGTTTGTGTACAAGTCCTATGCGGGTTTCCTAAAGTTAAAATGAAATGAGGGAAAGAACAAACAACCAATCAGAAACACAGGCAGTCAATAAATGACACAGGCTTAAAATCTTTAACAGGCTCCAAGGTCAATATACATGTATAAATAAAGATTGTGACGTCACTAGCTTGCGCTAGTATTTATACTGGATCGTAGGATTTGTCCAAAAACTGCGAATTATGCTTTCGCGCAAATAGACCCACGTAGTAAAAGGCTACACAGTTAATGAGTATGACCAAAGGTTAGTAACATGAGCAAGCCTAGATATTACTAAATGAGTTTTTTCATTGTCGACACATTATAATTTCAACACTGGTAATGTAGATTAAGCAAACCATGTAAACAAGAATTTTTATCCTACTTTCACTTTCCCATGCAATTTTGGAAACCGCTGTCGTGTATGTATAATTTGCAGATGTGTATATTTCTCTCAAAATGTTTCATACAATGTAACAAATACATTTCTCTTGCATAATAAATCGACAATAAATAATTAGCGTATGAAATCAATTTATTTACGTTACTTATCCATTTGTCTCCAACGGAGGAGATCTCAGTGACCAGGCCATGATTTACCCATAATCCTTTGCGCGATTTAACACAGGTCACTTTGGTGTATGGATTCCTGGAATTTTGAGCTGCTGTGATCAGCACTTGACTGCTTGTTCTGGTACCCTGCTTTGATTTTTTAACAAAATACATAACAGGAAACCATTTCGTATGATTAGAACAATGAGTATATTGGCCATCACAGTTCGGTTTGTAATTTAGCAGAAGTAACAATCAACACATAATGTTTTGAAAATATAAATCTGTATAAAACTAACTGATGCAATTTGTTCATAAATGACACGCAGTATTAAACAACACATACCAGCATGTGCCAACAATTTCAAACTTTTCCGGCAAGTCCATTAAATTTTAGATTTACTTAATCTGTTACACTTAGTGTATTGCTATGTTTTCGTAAGATTCAGTTTCAGCTACATAATGAAGAGACTACATTGGATCAACGAAATCCCAGTTTTCTATTACCAGCTTTTTTTTCTTGGATAAAAGTGTACCCGTTTACATGTTGTGACTTTCACTCAACCACTGATCTAAAAATAAACTGTGGGTTACAAAATGATGACGTCAAAAAGTGTGGATTACAAAATGTATTGCCTTAAGACATCGCAAAATAGGAAATCATACGTCATGTTAACTATCTTATCTGTCTTTTATTTTGTCCCTCTCTCTTGATCCAACCGTTATCCTAAATCGTTATGGTAACGTGAAGGAAAATCAAATTTATGTATTTATGTGTGTTTATGCATATACATTTTTGTTTGAGTGCGTATAAATGCATATGTGTAATTACAGTATGTACGAGTACGAGTGTTTACTTTTTATGAGTGTTTATATATGTATCAATTGGTATATGTGTTTGCATTTGTATGTATAACGTATTGATTGTGTAAGTTTGTTTTTACTTGTTTTTTACTTCCTTTTTCTCGTACGGAGACGTGTTTCTGTTTTTTTTAAAGAATATTACTTGAAGTTTAAATTTCTATTATTGTTGTTTGTTGTTTTCCTCAAGGTTAAATTTCTATTTCGTATATGATGAGGCGAATATAGATGATATATGATATAGTATACAGCAATATTTCGTTTAAGTGTTCTTGAATTAGAATGAACTATCATATACAAAAGTTTAAGAGGATGATTAATGAAAAAGATATAATCTTTATCGTCTCTGAATCAATAAAATCAAATAACAAATTACATTTGTGGATTTAACATTTTGCCATGAGTCATTAATTCTTTCTAACGACATTTTTTTACATATATACAAAGATTTAGTAAAATAAGTCTTATTCATGGATTATTCATGGAATTAAATAATTTGAACAATAATTTGAACAAAATTCAACATATTTGAGCGTATGTAAAAGTATATTTTGATATATGAAACACGTAGATCTTGAATCTTGAAAACACTTAAGTATATATGAAATCAATATTTGATAAAGAATTTTATATATTTCCAGGAAACTATATCGGACAAGTGCTCTCCATAAAAAAAGACGTTTTTAATCGGATGTAAAACATGCTTAGAACTCTATTTGTCAACCATTCTTGGCAAAATGCATCAGTAATACGTTGTTTAAAGAGCTCAAGAAAAGATGAAATTGGTACATCATAAGGGTTTCACCAAACATAAGAACAAGTAACACCAAACATACCTAAGACACGTTTCTCTTTATAAGGCCAAATACCACCACGACCATTATCATTGGCAAGCGCCTACTTACAGACAGTCCTTAAAACATATTCGGAAATGATTACTTGAAACCAGTATTTAATTATTTGCATGTACACAAGAGATTGCACACCAACCTACCGTAAGCCTGTTTGAAGGTTTCTGCAAATAAAAGTGTATCAAGTTCTTGACCATAACCCACAACGACGAGGGTTTAGCTATAGTTTTTTCGTTGTTGGTTTTTTTCAGCGACTGGTGGACAATCAGACGTGGCCCCAGTAATACCCTAAATTTTATAATGTCAACGTTTTTCTAATGCAATATGTTACTGTTCATTTTCAAACAAAAATCACAGTTGATTTATAAACTACAAAATCACAAAATTTCACTGTAGCCATTCAAAAACCAGTTTTCAACTGTAAAACTAAGACATTTTATCCAAATATACAATACATACATTTTGGATATCAAATTATAAAATATTAGACGTTGCAGATGCAATATGGATAATTGAATTTTTTATAAGGACATAAAGATTAATTTCATTCATGTTATGTCGATTGCAAAATAAATCTCGTAACTTCGATAAATTATTCTCGATGGCATGTTTGTTGGCGCATGCGGTTTTAAATGTGGGTGGAATCCGATCATACCCGCGGAAACTGAATGCTTTATTCTCTAACGTACGTGACTTTAGACCCGTATCTCTAAGTGAAACTAAAATAAATATCGTATTTTTTATCAAATGATACAATTTAAGAAATTCCCACTAATATGTCTCTAGTAGCTCTTTGCTAACGTATGCTCTATAGGGTGACGCGATGTTTTGTTGTTGTTGCTGTTGTTGTATTGGGATTTACCGTCACTGCGATAGTATTTCAATCATATAGCGACGTCCAGGTAATTACAGGTGGAGGAAGACCCCGAGTACACAGAGGTACCCGGGTAGAACTACCGACCTACCGCAAGCCAGCTGGAAGGCTTCCTCACATGAAAAATCCGAAATCCACGATGTTTTGTAAAGTTAGTGTCGTTTAATCAGTAAGTTATGGGCGCTTTCGGCCTTATGTTGGACGAAGAATTGTTCTAATATACAGGTGTATTTCTTTTCGCACTTTTTATTCACAGTATCATCGGTTGGTTCCCCATGTGTTGTCAATACTCCAAGAAAATCGTACGAATATAAATATAAACATTTTGTAAAGTTGTGATTTCGACGGAAGAACACTGGCCTTATAGGACTGTATCCATGTCTCAAAGAATTTGACAATGTGTTTGCCATCTTCACTATTTACGGGCAATTTTACGTTTCATTTTATTCACTCTTACTCTATGACAGCATGTTAAATACCCTAAGGGCCGCAATTTTGCAAGCGCTCCGTATCTATCCCATGACTTATGTTCAACTTAGGAGCAATTTCATCTTTTGTATATCTTCAGTCACCGTAGATCAGTTTTACTTCACGCTTTTCACATTTTCATCAGACGTTGCAGACAAAGTCCTTTCGCACATGTGCTTGTTGATAACAGAAGTGCCTTTGTTGAATTTCTGATTAAACTGTATACCAGTAAATGGCCTTATTCAACACCACTTGAGCTCTTTCTGAAATCCTATTGCGCTTTTCAGTCTTAACATTAGCTATTTGTCCGTCGTGCGTCAGCGTGAACGCACCGCACCGTCCGTTACAACGTTAGTCATAGTGCAAATAATGTCACATGTAACTGACGTCATCAAATGTTATTTTGTTCCGCGCAAACTAAACAATGGGTATTAATCAAGAAAAGTGCTAGTTTGATAACGTATGTCGAAAAATAAAAAAAAGAAGAAATTTTGAGGCAGAAATGAATTACTTTTGACTAACACTAGGTATATATAAAATCACAATAAATTCCTTCCTTAATAATTAGCTTTTTGGAATTTATATATGTTATAATATGTTATATGAATTAACAGTTTGAGCTAAAATTAAAGCTAATTCTAATTATTGATATTAATTCATAAAGTAACTCTCCTTAAGTCAGTAGGAGCCAGATTTGAAATGTTTATGAAATATATCAGCTGGTAAAACTTGATCAAATTAAGGAAATGAAGATATAAGTTATGGTCAAAAATGTACACAGGAATATTAGAAAGACCGCGAGACTGTCATGGTAACGGAGTGTAAACTATCTCTTTTGTTTCTATCTCTTCCTAAAAAGGTATTTTGCTTCCATATACATGTTGTGTTTCTGAAGTCGTGCATAACACATCGGCAAATAATCTGTCAAAATAAAATGTATGACATAAAAGACAAATATGGCATTATGACGAAAATGTGTAGGGAATATAACACTAAGAAATGCTTTCAAATCAACATGATGTCTTCTAAAAAGTGAGATATGTTCATACTTTCTTATACTAAATTATTACTGTTTAGGACCAATATAGTAGAACCAGACTTTTCAAATTATATTTTAATCCTATACCCAAAGATAAGGGTAATATAAGACTATTGTTAAACGGTCCCTAATATTCGAACAATAAATACACGTGTTAGATATTTCTTTTGTAACTTATAACCTATGATTTATTTCTTTGAATTAAGCATGATAATATTCTGTATGATCACCTTTTATAAAGACAGAATGTTCGCTTGTAAGTGCATAGGTGAGTCCTTTGAACAAATTGCCTCTTGTATAATCACCAGTCAACCGATTCTTGGAAACATCGTTTGGTGAACAAGTTAAAATAATTTGATAAACGATCCTAAGAACTTGATGATCTTGCGATACCAATTCAATGCGCATATAAAAAGGAATTCTGTTGTTGAAATTCATATAAATTGACAACAAAGTAACATTTGGCATTAATTTGTTTTTAGGCGTTTTACATTTGTTTTTTGTCTTAATGAGAAATTGATATTTTGCAGCTTTCAAATGAGCAGTCAATGAGCGGATTCTAAAATTTGGAATGTCTTCAGTCCCATGTATATTACATCAGTTAAAAATTTGGCGCAATATTAACACACACAGGAAATGACGTCATGACGTTAATGACGTTAAAATAGTTAATAAATTTTGGAAAATATGGTACAATTTTCATAGTAAAAGGCCGATCCGGGGAATGGTATAAGCGCAATGTATGTATATAAATATTTTTTGTTTTGTCAATTTAGTTAAAGAGAAGTGAAACCTATCGATTTAACATTTAACTCTCATTACCAGTAACTGTAGGCCCTCGGTGACTACATAAAACAAACATGAAGAGTTCCAAACTCAATTCGCATACTGTGAAACTGTCATTTATTTCAAGTATAGATTATGAATACTTCTAGTTTATTTTACTCTTCGAGTGGTTTTTACTAGAGGAACAAGTAACTGGTGTTGCACACAACAAATGAGTCCCCTACCGGTGAGGTGCATAATTTTTCTGTTACTATAGCAACCAGAAAAAAATCAACAAAGTGACGCGCAGAATCTCCATACCGCCATCTATTCATATACAAATTTTCAAAATATATCTTAAACGGTTATCGCGGGATCCAGATTTCCGGACGGACAGGCAAACCTTTAGTCCCCTCCGGTGTAAAACAAGCATTCAAAGTTTCATATTGATACCTTTAAAACTGTTGAGTAATGGGCTACATTCAAGTTTTTACACGACGAGGACAACAACGACAACAATGCCATAGCAATCATGATAGCTTGACTTTTTCTTAAAAAAAAAAAAAAAAAAAAAAAAAGCTAAAAATGACGTGCATAATCTCCATACAGTCATCTATCCATATTTTAAGTTTCATAAAAAAGTTTCAGTACTTTTTAAATTATCACAATATATTGCTTTATTTGTCATAATTTTAAGTATATTTGTTGTCATAGCAACCAGATTTTTCAACATAGGAAGAAATATAAAAAAAAGACGTGCATAATCTTTTATCTGTTTTTTTTTTTTTTTTTTTCTATACAATATTGGACAGTTTTTATTTGTGTCCTTTATATGAGAACGTTGTATATTTGTAATGATATTCTCGTTATTTTCTGTACAATATTGGACAGTTTTTATTTGTGTCCTTTATATGAGAACGTTGTATATTTGTAATGATATTCTTGTTATTTTCTATACAATATTGGACAGTTTTTATTTGTGTCCTTTATATGAGAACGTTGTATATTTGTAATGATATTCTCGTTATTTGTTAAGATTATATCTTTTTAAAAACTTTAAAGTTAGAATTAAGAGAGTTCCTGAACTGTTTGACCTAGTGTCAGAATAGCGTGCTTAGTTGTAATATCACCCAGCTTGTCTACATCCTGATGTCGCAGTGAGGCAGCACAATATCTGCCTCATGTTGACAAAGGTCCACAAATAACTGAAATACAATCAGTGTGCTTGTAAACTGAAGTAAAGAAAAATCTTAAAAATGTGATTCATTGGATGAAATATCGAGTACACAAGGGGTAGATGTATCTACCAAACTATTAAAATCCAAATGTTAATCTCACTGACTGAATTCAAATACAAATGGGACAATCACATACGTCGAGCAGCTAGCATTAAGATTTCAGAAATATTTTATATGAACTCCTTTCAGCAATCACTTTGGCGAAACAGATTATCTCACGCGCTTTTATACGGTACGATTAATACCGATGTAACTTTATTGTTGATGGAGTTAAACTCGTATGGATTTATTTCTATAAATCACTTAAATTGCATGATTAATTCAATGAATAAATGGTAGCAATAATTTAATATAAGAAGCTAAAATGGATACGCTCAT